>WEIT01042038.1:0-32578 GCA_013389985.1 Dryoscopus gambensis | reverse complement strand
GTTGCTTTCCCTAAATGTGAAGAGTGCTCTGGAGGTAGGTAATTTTATTTCTTTAGCAGTACTTGGTATAGGTTTGTTTAGATTTTTGAATAGTGCATCATAGGTATTGTCACAGTAATTTGGATTATACCTTTAAAGACCAGATTTAAAAAACCTCATGCATTCACAACTTGTAAGGTTACAATTGTCTTCCAACTGTTAATGTAAATTGGATGTAAAATCAGGAAACAAAATGTACTGTAATTTCTTCCTTTTACAAATTAACATTTCATGTTCAGGATGATCACTAGGATCCTGCACAGCCAAGAGCTCCCTCGCCACCTGTCCCTGCCAGAAGAAATCAGTTGCGTTCATTAGGTGGGTATTTGCCTTTATTGCAAGCTCACTTTCTATTACAACAAAACCATTCTCAGTTACAGTTCCTTTCTTGCCTGCAAAAGAATAGTCCTTAAAGTTTGCATTTTTATCCAGCTGTTTTCTCTCGCTTAGTACTATCAATGTATTAGCCTGGTACATCTGAAATTTTAAGACAAAATAAAACTGCATTTATGTGTCATCATCAGGAAGTATTTTTTCGTAAAAACTCTGATAACGAAATAGTCTGCACGGGAAGTGCTGGGTCTCTCAGAACAGTGGTACCACTGGGACCAGAATATTGCAAAATGGGAGAGTTCTGGATTGGCTGAGTAAGGGATTAGACCAACAGAGTGTAGAGCATTGCAGTCCTAACTTAAATTCTACCTACCTTTGTTAATCTGCCTAATCCTCTCCTCATTCTTCTTAGCTTTCACTGGTGGTTCTAAAATTCAAATGTGCTGGAAGGGTCTCCTTTGCTTTTTTTATATTAGTTATCCAGGCAATACGTGGGTGGAAAGCAGTAATTTTTCTGCTGATACTTTTTTTACAAGTATACAAGAAACAACACATAGAATGTAGCAGTAAATGGTGTCTTACAACTGCTAGCCTGCAGCAGAAAGTACCTGGGGCCATTCTGGGTTTTCCACTAAATGGAAGGCAGAGTGGTTCTTAATGCAGCTGTTGGAAATTGACTCAGACCATCTGTCAGGAGAGAAATAAAGACGTAAACTAATAAGACTTGCTGGCCTGCTAAATTCTGGACACTAAAATCTAAAAGTCAATAAAATATCAAATTATAAGTATGTTATTTGGAAAAAGAGGAGTTTCTTAAACTGGTTTAACTTATGGAGAAGTGCTGTCCTGATCACAAAAAAAACAGCATAGACCCAAAGTAGGTCTGAAAAGTCAACATAAGCATGTACTAAAAATTGGAGTTAGAACTCCTGACCACTTAATGGAGTCTGCCCTAGGCAGACAGATATCCCACTTCTGAGTCAGGGAAAAAAAAAAGATGCTGAGTGCTTGCAGATACCACTTCAGTTCCTGTTATCTGAGAACTGTGTAGGCTTGCATATTTCAAAAGAAGGCTATTTACTGGCAACACCCACTTGTATTCCGTAGCCTTTCCTTTTTTAAATATAGCAAAACATTTCCAGTGGCATTTGTATGTTTTCTGCTGTTCAGGGGTTCTGGTCCTTGTGCTGTCTCAAAATAAAAACTCAGATCTAGTTTCTAGTGTATGAAATGTTGTGATTCTTGTGTTTGTACAATCCTTGTTTTAATTAACATTTCATTGTATCTGTTTTTTCTCTTTATTTTTTTACTTATGTTTTATAAGTAGGCAGCAACATTGCTCTGACACTTCTTATTTTTAAATTGTTTGTGCTAAATTTCAGAGGAAAGGAAGAATGTGATAAATGAATTATCAGAAATGAGGAAACAGCTTCGTAGTGAAGAGAGGCGACTGCAGGAACAGTTGCTAAATGTGTCCAGTCATGATAATGTGCCAATTACATGGTAGGAATTTAATCTTTTGTTTTAAAAGCTAGATTTTTCACAGGAACTTAGAGTTACTGTGTATTATTAGGTAGTATTAGTTGGCCAATATACATGAGTGGAATGAAAATATAAGGGTAGAGCTTGTATAGGAAATTTTTTTTTTCTATTGTGTTTGGGTTTTTTCCAAGACTCTTGCTGAAATTTATTGTAAGAATGGCTGTACTGGTGAGATAAGAAGTTGCAATGCTCTGTCTTGAAGAGTGGTGTCAGACAGATGTCTAAGGCAGAATTTTATCTCATTACCTTTTTTCCTAGGGCATAATTCATACCTGTAAACTGCAGTACTACTGCTGCTGAATATGCTTATGAATACCATACTGTTGTGGAAGTACTTTCTTTCTTACTGAAAAATCATTTTGTCTTTATTTAATACATTTGGGTTGCTTCCAAAATGTATTAGTTAATCATACTGATTAGCTGGAAAAGACTCATCTAATTACCAATCTTAGTTCCACTCTGTAAAGTATGAGGGATTTTTTTATTTTAAGTAGGTTATCTCTTTTTATAATAAAATATGCAGTGTTGTTACTTTCAAATTTGTTTTCCTGTTTTGATAGCTTTATTTAAAGATAAAAGATCTTAACTTTATCAATATTGTATTTCCATCCAACTCATTAATATTATGGTGTTAAATTGCGTTCCGCTTGTTTTACAAACCTTTCAAGCGGGAGGAGAGAGAAGAATCCAAGGGACATATTTGAGATGGCCAGGCTTCGTCTGCAGGCTCCAGTTCGGCGACCTTCCTTAAGGGAGGCACAAGATCCCGTCAATATACAGAATATCTGGGAATTTAATGAACTTAAATACAAAGGCAGGTAGATCTTTGTGTTACTGATAACGAAGGGTAGGGAAACCTCTGTCCTTTTCCTGCATCTTCCATTCCACGCAGGATTTAAAGATAAAAATAAAAATCAGGCTCTTCACGACTTACTGGCCATGCAACACACTTTGTGGACAGTACTTTGTGTGTTTGTCTGTATCTCTCTGGGGGGCTGTTCCTGCAAGTCCGTGGAATTGTTGGCATCACAATGCTGCATCATCACTCGGAGCACTCACCTATCTTCTTGTCTCTGCTGTTTAAGCTTCTTGTGCATTTGATATCATGGTGTTACTGAAAATAGACTGAACTGGACTTTTTTACCTACCAACAAATTATGTTTCTGTGTAACTTTCTGTTTCTTCTTTACCAGAAAATACATATTTTTAGTATAGTAAAATAGTAAAATCATTGCTAAGTTGCTCATCCTCTTGGTCATTGTCACTATTGATTTTAATGACTTTGTAGCTATTTCTTTAAAAATGCTTTTCAGAAATGTTAATTTAGGGGAAAAAATATAAATTTCTTATCTTTGCTCTAGATCCTGAAACACGTGTGGGCTTGAGGCACATGTATCCTGATCCTCCAAAAGACGACCGGACTCTAGAGATTCAACAGCAGGCACTGTTGAGGGAGCAACAGAGGAAACTTGACAGAATGAGAATGAGGAGAGAAACAGAAAGTAAGGAATAAATGCTCTGAGATAAACAAAAACCTTTGAAATTATGTGTTTTGTATTTGATAAGAATTAAAACCCACTAGTTCTAGTTTTACTTCTTTCAAGTGCACTGTCAGCACTGCAGTACAAAACAGTAAAACACCAGAATACTGGAATTCTATCATAATGTAAGCATAAAAAAATTGAGTGTTTGGGGGAACTTTTTTGCTTTTGTACTTAGTTTTGGGATTGTGTTCAGTATGTGTTTTGTTCAGTATCCTGTTGAGTGTTAAAGATGATTCCTGTTCTATCTTGGACAGATGTGCTGGTGTTCAAGCAATGTGTGCAATATTGCTTATGGATAATAGAACATCACAGTTGCAAATAAGCATATCTATACCATGTTCTGTGTTAATTATATGGTTGTGAATATAATTTAAAGTCTAAATGGAATGTATAACGTTGACTTCAGTCTTCCTCTTTGTGAGATTGACTGAAATGCTGAAAAATAATTCACTGGCTTCAGCTGAGATCTCTCTGGGGCTTGGTTCTGGTTTTCTGCCATTAGAATAGTTTTTAATAGACCAGTCTGAGAAAGGATTCATTTAATGTTTTCTGCAGAGAAACCTCCACCATCTAGAAAGCAAATTTGCCTTTTCCTTTAATTTCAAGCAGCAGTCGTTTAGACTTCTGCTAATGGATAATGTAGGCTTCCATGATGACATCCAAGGAAAGACCTCTTCAGGGTAACTTAGATTAGTTGATAGACAAGCAGCTGATTTCTGTAAGTGTTTTCTACTGATGCTTCTAGAGAATGCTTGAACAGCTTCTCCTCTTTCTCTCTCCTACTACTTTACAACATCATTTAACTTTATAGTCTGTCACTGAGTACTGAGCAAGAGAATTAGTTGCCATCTCTCTGTTTCCAGTTTATTTTCCTCAGAGAAAAGTTCATCATCTTCCTCTCGCTGAAAATAGATGAGTGGTTTTATTGTCGGATTTAAGGCAGAAAGAAAGATGAATTAAAGCAGTACTTTTGTACTGTAGGTGAAATAATGTGTGGCTGTTGTGGCAAAAGCATACTTTTTTTCCCACACTATGTGTAAGTGTTCTTTGCCTTACATGCTTTTTATACAGTTTTCCCTCTGCTATGTTTTTCTCTTTATGTGAAAGAGGAATATGTTGACTGTTAATGGAACTATAAACTGAGAAACCAGTGTTTTAAATATCCCAAGTTTTTAAATGCTAGCTGTGTCCCTATAAATGAGGCAGTCTTTTGCAGACTTCTGTATGATTATTATTCTGGGGGATGGGAGGGAAAGCCCCAAGGGCAGGTTTGATGTTGCTGTGCTGCAGTGCTGGGTGCTGCTTGACTGGGGCAGTGTCAGGAATGGGCTGGGTGTCAGCCCAGGGGGACTGACAGCCCATGTGCTCTGATGCTGGACACAATGTCAGCTACACACTGAGTAAGGTTTTGTTTCTTGCATCTCTGCCTCAAAAACAATCTAATTAAATAATTTATTTGAAAACTTAAACTAAATAAGAAAAGTAACCTCAGTTCTGCTTCTTTGCAGTTCCAGAATGCATTGGGTCATTGTTAGCTTTACTTTCAGGATGGTTCTCTGTGCTCTCCAGAACTGTGTTTTTTATCCCTAGATAAAAGCATATATATTCTTATCACTGTCCTCTGTGAAATGATCTCTGTCTAGTTCAGCCTCTCTTTGAAAGCTGGGAGTGTGGTGTGCTCAGCATGTGGAATGTACGTTAACTCTTGGGGCTTTCTGCAGTCCCTGCTGTGGTTGTTACTCCCTGCCAGGAGCCAAAAAACGGATTAGAAATAATACGCTACAGATTTCTGTTTGATTCCTCTTATTCTACTTAAATTTACATAAGGAAACTGGAATAATTGTTGCGTTCAAATGTTTTAAAAACTCATTCATTCATTACAATTTATGTGTATTTAAAGATGTTATGCATACTGGTCTATTTTTGCAATAATAAGCTGATAAAATGTTTTGTTGCTAACTATTTTTATGTCAGCCCTGTTGTTTTGCTTATTGTCTATGTAGCTTTTGTGGATCAAGATGATTCTGCTTTGGACAGCTACCCACAAACCATGGGCCTGGTAAGAATAAAAGGTTTTTTTATTATATTACTTCTTCAAGTGTGAGAAATATTATGTCTTTCACTGATTTGTAGAAAGAAATTACACTTAACACGACAGCAAACTTATTTACTTCTTTTTCTTGTCCACACAAGCGACAGCTTCTTTAAACTTGACATAAAAGTTGCTTATCTTCGTATATAGAGATGACCTGATTCTTTAACTCTCCTCCTTTTATATTCATTGGTACTTCTTTTATATTCATATAATGTTAGATTGCTGCTGCGGGGTGAGAATTAGTAGAAAAAGCCAAGCCGGAAGCAGTTGCTCTGAATTCAGCTGATTTAAGTGATGCACTTAGCAGTCAAGAATTGGATCTGTTCTCAGATGGGACATTTATTTTCTGACTTGGTGAAAAGAGAAAAATAAAGTGCTATCAAATTAGAATTCTGCAGTAACCCAGAATAATGAATGACAGAGTTCAGTTATGTTTTATGGTAATGTGAAACAATGAAAACCAGGAGACTGTGCAACAGCAAAGGCATTAACCTCAAGGATAATACTGTAACTAAATGCAGAAATGAAACAGTATTTATTTTAAAAAATAATCACATTAATGCACTTCATAGTTGCAATTTAATACCTGAAATTCTCATTCAGAGCAATGCTTTACAGTAAAAGATTTGTTTTCTCTTGTTCTGTTTCCTCTGATAGTTTCTACTGCTTTGATTTTAGAGTGGTTTTCAACATAAATTATTCCACAGTCGGATTTCTGTAACAAGTGGTTGCAACTATGCAGTGAACTATGAGTATTGGTCTCAGTGCTTGATATTGTGATGTAGAAATTTGTTATTTTAATGCTTTAATGTCCAAGATTGTATGTGGTGGGATAAGTGAAACATAAGGAATCATTCTTCATTTGATCAATACTTCATACAAACCTTAAGTGCAAAGCTCACTTCAAGCACTGACTGTTCTGAACCTCCTGCAGAGTGACAAGGATCAATTTCTTGATGGAAATGTCTGTGTTACACAAATCACCACAACAGTTGCCATGTGTAGGCAATTTCAGCAAATGGGATTTCTACAGAAAAGTGAAAAAAAACCCCTAATGCTTAAAGAGAATATGAGTTATTTGAAAATGTATTGGGTTTTTAGAACCACAGAGTCAGGGATAGCAGAATATTAACACTGTGGAGCTGTTCTTTGCTTTGCAGAAGTTTGGCAATTAATTTACATTAATTAAAATTTGGCCCCAGAAATATATTGAGGGCTCTGAATTTCCATTTTTTCTGTTTCACTTTTGTAGTTCAGGAACGAATCTAACGAATTCCAGAAAAATTCACTGTTGGAATCGGATAGCGCTTTTATTGGTGAGTTTATATCTCCCCTAACCATGTTGTGAGTGTACAGACGTGATTTAGTCTAATGCTGTGTCTCTAAATGATTATTACTGTTTCAAAAGTTGCAGTGGTTGTAGCTATGGTGACTGGTTTGAAGTATTAGGAAGTTACGTCTCCAAATTAAAATGAAATTTTACTGCAATAAATTGGTGTAGATGACACCTGAATTTAATGATGCTGCTCAGTTGCCCTTTACCACCTTATATCTTTTCATGAGAAAGCATCTTTCTCTGCTCTTCGTGCTTCTTCTGGGATGTTAATCTTGTCAAGGGGCTTTTTTTGCCATCTTCCCAGCTTTGGATAAGGAAAAGCTAATATTTATTCAGGAAATGTGTTACAATGGTAGCATAGGCAATGCTTTTCTATTGTTCTGCTGCAAATAATATAATTTATTGGCAATCACAGCTTACAATTGCAATCTGTCTGCAGTGAAATATAAAAGTCTTACCCAGTCAGCGATTCTTTTCATGGTTATTCTTTTGATTTACAAGCATGCTTGATTTTAAGTATGATTATATGGGTGTAAAATAGCAATTCATTCTAAATTAGTCACTTTTCTGCTGTTCACATATTATTTCATTTCACTTGCAACATCATACTTACAGACCTTGTCACTTACTCATCATCTGAAGTAGAAGATTTTTAGTTTTCTACAGATTTTTGTATAGACTGCCTCTTGTAATGTCTCTTCATTCAACCTTTATATGCATGGATGTAAAAGTGCGGTTTTATTTCCAGTCACTGGAAATAACAAGAAAAACCCAACCTGCTCAGGCTTTTAGATGTTATTTTCCATGAACAGGCATTACAGTATCTTAAAATTTCTTTCAGTCACCTATGGGAAATCATCTTGCAAGGTGTTTATTCTTTGCTGTAGGGGAGATGCAGTAGAGTCCTGCAGGTACTTTTTATGAAACAATGTTTCTATAAACTGATGATTATTATCTCTGGTGTTGTTTAAAAGCAGAATTTTTCATTTGAAATGTATTCAAGCCTGTTCTGTTAATGTGCAAGTCCTGGAGTATAGGATAGAACCTGGCGTTGGGAAGAGCACAGGGCAGGGCTTTCAGGCTTGTTCAGTGCATTTGGTTCTCTCTGTAGTCTGCAATACCTTCCTTTTCAGGTTAGGGATTACTGTGTATTACAGCCCAGTGGTGAAAGGATGCTTCAGGAGAGCCCATCAGTCTAGGATGGGACCAAATATCCCATCTCAGGCAGGACAGGCTCATGGAGAGGATCACAAGACGCAGGGCAGACATGCAGGGCTCTTCCAGCTTCCAGTGACCTGTAGCTGGTTGCATTTCGTAAGTCTTGTGATGCTGGGCCTTTCACAGGTTGTCTTTCACAAACTGGAATCAGCGTTTTTCAATCCCTCTTTACCATCAGCAGCTGGTGAAATATCCAACCCGTGCCTTCTGTGAACTATGTCCTTTCATCTGCTCTGAGTCCACCACCTCTGTAACGAGGTGCTCTTGGTTTATTCACCGCTTTCATGAGGTTCAGGATATTTATAGTCCTCTCATCCTTTTCCTTCTTCTCCCCATCCAGCTGGTGCTTGCAGTTTAGTGAGGTATTGCAGTTAACCTAGCATATTTTTTATTCCTCCCTCTTTTTTCCCCCCAGATCATTTATGACTGATGAAAACCATGTTCTTCAACAGTGAGCTGTATGCATTACCTAAAAATGTGTTATCCTTTGCATTATTTGGGCTTTATAAATAGCTACTAACATTCTGGATATGCATTTGGTGACTTCCATCCCTGAAATGAAAATTAAAAACAATCTTTATCTGTGGGCTGCCTTCTCTGTGAGTTGTGCTGCTCACATTGTGTGAGGGTCTTTTGTGAAATACAGGGGATGTATTTTAGCAGTGTTTGCCATTTCCTAAGAAGAGTGGAACACTCCCTCTGTTTTGGTTGAGGTTTTTTTGACATGAGTTTAAAATCAACTTAATTTTGACTTCTATTATATCAGCATTACAAATGAATTTATCTCCTAGGGCTCAGAAATTTGAGGCAGTTAGAAACGAAGAGGTTTATCAGTTTCTTTTTTCTCATTTTTCGCCTCACTGAAAAACCTAGAATCCATTAGTGTTAATACAGTGATTGGAAAGCATCTCTGTGCAGCAAGATCTGAACGATAGATGCTTACAGGCACTGGTAGCATCAGATACTGATGATTCACTAAAGATACAAACAAATTTTTAAGCTTGTCCTTTGTTGTGACAAATTCATATTGTTAAACCATTTTTTATGTTCCGAGTAATAGCACTATTTTGATTATAGTGAAGTTCAGCCGGTCTTGTAGCTGGAATTCTGATAAATGAATTGTTAGCCTTACACCATTTCAAAATCATGCTTTGATTTTTTTACTTGAAACATTCGTGATAAGAGCATGAGTACGTTTGGTGAAACTGGGAAAGAGACAAGATGAGAGAATGAAAAATATATTTTTAGGGAAAAAACCTGACAATATAAAAGAATTTTTAAAAATATCTCTTTTTGTTAATCTGAACTTGTTTGACGTCAATCAAATTTATTTTTCAAATATAAGTATCTCAATTTTCAACCAAAATAACTGTTTATTGTTTAATTGTTACATTTAGAATTTACACACATTTATCTCTTTAATTTTTTTTTACTTTATGTGATATACTGGACTAACCACTTTTCCAAAATGTGGCTTTGTTGTCACAAGGAGTAGTTGGTGGTAATGGATTCTGTAGGGGTTTTGCTGAGCAGAGTCCTTCCTTTTCCTGGGCGGGTCTGTTCCTGAAGATGCTGAAAGGACTGCAGCAGGAAACAGAGCCCACCCTCTGCACCAAGCAGCAGCAAAGCCATGAACCAGCCCCAGGCAGTGCTTACTGGTCCTGCAGGAAAAAAAGTACTTGTTTGAAAGAGTTTGTGTTTGAAAGAGTTTCCACCGTCGGCAAAGGAAGGGGAAGTAAACAAGTGTGAAGCAGGGACATGACCTTAGGGTTCATGTATATTATAAAAATAGATTAAACTCCCCCCACTGTAATGTGATACAAGTATGATCAAAAAATGTAGTTATTTATTTCCATATGAATGGATTCTAACATTTTATTATGTGAAAAGGCCGAGGTATGACCAAGGATGTGTGATTAACGCATAGATTTTGTGTTATCATATTCCTTGTAAAATTCTCGGTCCATATAATGTTATTATATATTCCATTGAACATATTTACAAACATAATTTTTTTACACAATTGTATCTTTTTATTACTCTGATTTTCCAAGTATGCTCTCTTTCAAGCAGAGGTACTGTGCTCATTTGAGTACTCATTTACTTTAAACATGATCTGTAATGAATACATTCCTCTGATTTCTGTGATGGAGTCAAGTACAATATATTGGCTTATTTCAAAACATAAACAGGTTTGAGCACTCTGGTATTTTGATTTCTTTGAAAATTATTTCACCTGTTTTTCTAGGTGCTAATGGGGAAACGTTTTCTGCCTTAGAAGTTAATTTATTACCACAGCATCCGTCTTCTGCAAGGGAGAGGAGACGACTGAAGCAGAGAGCTTTGGAGAGTGCTGTACGTATGAGAACTGACAGATGTAATGTCAGACAGTTCCTGTGGTTCCACAGTGACTCCATGTTACGGCTCCTGAGAGAGTACTTGTGTAGCTATTTGCCCCTTTAAAAAGGATGCTGTTTAACTGAAGGATTTGTGCATTTTTGGATTCCCAGCAGGAGGAAGTTCCACCAGGCCAGACACCGTTGCTACAGCCTGACAGCTTCTCTTTGCACTCAAACTTCAGCCTCGACGTTGATGAGGTGAAAGGCAAGAACGAGGAACGACTGCACAGACTGACTGAGCCCCAGCAGAAATCTCCTTCCTTGGGTATGCTCCCTGTAGCAGAGATGATGTAATGAACACCAAGTAATTACAATAATTAAAGGAACAAATAATAATAGGCTTCATGTGGCACAGCAATGAGTAAGCGGATCAAACACACAAGTTATTTATAGAGCTCTGTAGCTGGTACAAAGGCTTCCCAGCACACCTCAACACAACTTCTTTGGAGTAAGTTTAGAGGAGGAGAGTAGGAGAAGATTCTCATATTCCTGTCTGATCAGCCACTCGTCCTTGTCCTGCCTGCACCCCTGCAGTGTGTCGGTGTGGGCAGCAGGGTGGGGATATCCAGCTGCACAGCTGAAATGGCAGTGGGAAGAAATGAAATGCCCACGTGATGAATGATGATGAGATGCCTGTGTGAGTTTATTGGCATTCCTGGGAATCAGATGTCTGTGGTCCAACCAGCATGAAGAGATGCTAGAGAATTGTGTATGATGAAGTACTTCAGTTTCTAGTTAATTTGATTTTCTAGTGGTTTGTTAATATTAATGATCATTCAGTATTTGAGTATGTGAGTATTTGATACTGATACCTCTTTCACTGCACGCACACTTGAATTCCTTCCATGTTTCTTACATCAGGAGCTGGGAGTTGTCTTGGAGCATCTCCAAATGCTGGCTGCATGATCTAGACCCCTGTTGTGTATGAAGTGCCAATCATGGCAACCATTAATGGCCTTTAATTTCTCACATGGATCGTGACCCAGTTCATACACTTTGTGCTAATGATTCCTTCATACTAGTCTGAAATCTCCCTTTTTTTGGAGGTAGTTGCTATGCTGTCTAGGCAATTACAGTATCAGCATCCTTTTTATAAACTTAATGAGAGTACAGATGCTGGCAGTATTTTTGATTCTGTTGCTATGGGTACTCTTACAAGCACTTCATGTTCTTTTTTTTTTCTTTTAACCATCTCACTCTGGTTTTAAGTCACTAAACCCCCCCCCATTCATACTAATTTTCTTCTCTAATCTAAATAAATACTTTACTAATTTTACTCCATCCAGATATTTCTGCTATGTGAACTTCTTTTACTTCTTTATCGTTGTTCTATCTCACCTCTTTTATAATTTCACCTCATATTGTACGCACTACACTTTTTATTTTGCTTTCCTTCTGTTTGTCAGTCTTCAGAGCTTCAGCCTTTAGATAAATCTAATTTTGATATGTGTGTGTGTATATATATATATGTATATTTATATGTCTGTATGTTGCTTGTTCTTTGGAGCACATGGGGACCCATCACTCATCCTTAGCATTTGTGCCGCTTGGAAAGGGAGCAAGAGATCCTCTTGCTCAGCTGTGGTTGTTCAGGCTGCGCTGCTGCCTGCCCTCCTGTCCTTGGGCTCAGGGATGTTACAGAAAAAACAAGTAAAGCCAAGTTTTTTTATTCCTTTTCCCTAACAGTTTGAAAGAACCCTTGTGGCATCCCCTTGCTTTCTGAGCAGCCAGGACTGTCATTTCTCCTCTGCCCTCAGAGACACTGCTAAAAGAAAACACATTTCTCAAATACAGGAACCTGGTTATCTTCCCTTGAAATGACCAGAGATTGCAATTCACAGGCTTTGATAAATTCTTAGAGCTGATCTGGTTCCATAAGGAGGCTCTGTCCACAGCAGTTCATGTTCTCCTATGGGACTGATGTGGGAATCCTAAAGGCATCCTAGTACTGTTTTCTTAATTGGAAAATTAGAAAAAAGGAGCCAGGCCTTCTCCATTTTTACCCATCCAAAAAAATTCCCATCAGTGAATATTTGGGTGATGGAGTCTCTGCAAGCCAGAGATGCCTTCTCTGTCAGACAAGGTATGTATGTTCCTAAGGGCATAAACAAGAGCAGGCACAGGTACAGAAGAGGGAATTCTCACAGACTTGGGCACACAGGATGTGCTGCCATTGGTGTTTTGCAGGAATCCAGATACCAATTTCTAAACCAAAATTTCATGCTAAGGAAAAGCTCTCCTTACTCCCAGCTTTCACATGCAAACTGAATTATCAAGAGTCTTGATATGTGTCCCAATTAAGGACAGTTTTTTATGGAGTATGCAAAGTGTTGAAATTCACGATGAAGTTCTGTGGTGCAGCTGATCTGCTGTGCTTCCTAACAGCAGCACCAAGTGAGTCTGATCCAGTGATGTGCACTGTGATCTTTGGCAGAATAGCTGATCTTGTCTCTGACATCTGCAAGATCTAAAAGCTTTGCTTTAAAGGCAGTAGTAGTTAAGCACGGGGAAATGCAGCCCTCTGGCCTGGACATTCACTGTTTGTCTCTAAACAACCTCATTTTTATTGTTGCTAAATATCATCTCTTAAAGCAACAAACAGAAAATTAATTTTCTTTAGGTATCACTTTTCCTGCTGTGTGCTGTTAACCCCACTATAACCTACATATGCAAAAAACTGTGGGCTCCAACCCACAGGAGAGTTCCTCTGACCCAGGACTGAGGAGACAAAAGAGGTTCACTCTGCCAGCTTCAAGCACACGAGATGACAGGCCCTGGAGAGAGGGGGGTCTGCTCTCACTTCTAGTGTTACTGACAAGTTTTAACCAGACTGGGAAGGCTTGGAAGGATGATCAGATCACTGTCTGTATGATGTGACAGAACTAGTGATTCGTGCCAAGTTCTTCTGGAACAAAAAGTACTTGGCATTTTGTTTTAGAACCTGCAATCCCACCTAACACACAGAGAGGAAAACCGAGCCCTTGCTCCCAGTGTATGTGGGGTTGTGCAGTTCCTGTCCTGCCCTTCACCCCTGCACACCTGGCTGCTGCTTCTCCAGGCCTTGGGTGCTCACACCCATGCTTGACCATCAACTTTCAGTTTTTAATGAGAATCATCAGAGAAGCTTTGGTTTAAATTCTCATGTTTAAAAAGTCATATTCTTCCAGAATAAAAACCTGAAATTTGTAAAAATCATCCAGATACTTAAATTACATGATATTTATCAATTGCTTAGGTGAATTATTTCATCACTAAAGAATATACAATTCTGTTTTGCTTGAATTACGATGTTTCTGCAAAAATGTTGATTTTTTTTTTCCTAATTCAGAGTCTTTAAACATTTTTCTGCCCACCCTAAATACCAAGAAACCAGAACCTTTTCACTGACGTGACTCAGTTTTAAGAGGAAAACATTGCAATTTTCAGTCATTATAGACAGAGGGGGTTTGCACAATTTTGGTTTAAGTATGTAAAAAGTAAATGTTGTGAAGCCAGAAAACGAACAGCACAGAGGAACTTATACCTTTGTACCCCTTCATATATATTAAAAATGTATGTTGTTTGATAATCCACACTATGAACTATTTGTTTAAGGTATTAGGTGTATGTGTAATTGCTGACAGAATCGAAACAAGTAATAGTGGAGTTCAGAGTGATAATGACTCCCAAGTTCAAAGGCAAGGCAGTTCTGGTTTTTATTTGATGGGGTTTGTTTCGTAGCTGCAAGATCCCAGCTTAGCCAGTTGCAGCATGACATTGCATTGAGGTTTCGAGCTGTACTGGGCTGTGATGCACAGGCTCAGCTGCTTTTGCACTGTTCAACCACGTTAAAACCATTGTTCCTCAGTAGGTGGCTGTCTATACAAGTGTCCAGCCATGCCCCTGTAAATGAATGGCCTTATTTTTACCTGCATTTTAATGCATATGTGCACTGACAGATTTGACTTCTCCCTAAATGGAAGCTTTTTGGAAAGCAAGAACCCTCTGCCGAGTCCACTCACCTTTGCCTGTACCCTTATTCCCTTGCTGAGCTGGTGGTGGGAAGCTGTTGAGGCACAGTTCCCCAGAACAGCAGCAAGCATATACCAAGTAGAAACGAATGTCATTTAAAAGCATTATTATTTAAAAGCAGTGAGTGGCTGCACTCACTGCAGCCAAGCTTGCCCGGTGCTGTGATGGGAAGAGCTTCTGTCCTCTCTAACACGAGCGTCGCTCTCCTCCTCTCTCAGGTGATGACATTTCCTTGGGGGACGTGGACGACCTTCTGAAGCGCGCTCAGTCCCACGCCGGCAGGCGCCCGAGCTCCACTGACACCGAGGCCACAGAGCCCTGGCTGCGCCCGGGAACGTCGGCCACGCTCCGGAGATTCCTGGCGGAGCAGCCGAGCTCGGCAAAGCTCTCCCCGGAGAACGCGCTCCCGCTGGGCTGGCACGGCCTCTCCACCGCGCACGGCTGACGCACCGCGGCCGAGGAGGCACCGCTCAGCACCGCTGCACCTGCGGGAGTGCTGCGGGGACAGTTCTCCTCCGTGTACAGAGTGTGGGGCTGTGTGTGTTATTTAAAATAGCAATAATAAAGGATCAGACACTGCAGTGCAACGGAGATGTAGCACAGGGATGTTTTCTATTCCATGATGTGGGAAATGGAGGAATAGCTTGGCAGTTTTTGCACTTTTTATACAACTTAAGTTTCAGCCTCAGAAACAGTGTGGTGTGTGTGAATTTGATATGAAATCAAAGATGTTTTTAGCTTTATAGTCAAACTCCAAAACTGTCTGGCATTAGAGTAGCCCAGCAGCAGAAGGGCATTAGGTTTTTACCCAAAGAGTAAATAACTTGAAGAAGGATACTTACTTTTCATACAGGGTAAACGCTATCCTGCATGAAAGCACAGCTAACACTTTCATGGGAAAAAAAAAAGACTATTAGCAATGTGTCTTACATCCCCTAACTTGTCACGTGATGAAAACATATATATTGTGGCATCTATTTATGTTTCTGATTGAAGAGTTAATAAAGTATTTTGTTACTAAAATTATTCTTGTTACAAAAACTGTGAAAGCCGAGTTCAATTTTCCTAATTTATGATTTACTTCAGCTTTCATTTACTCAGGAGCAAATTGGAGTTTTAAGGCCGTCTGCAAAGAAGCAAAAACACGTGGAAAATCTGTTAAGAGCACAGAGCTTTAGCAAGAAGGACACGTAGATGGAAGCAAGATTTTAGGAGGGCAGTGAACTACACGACCAAGGTGATACAGGGGTAATGCCACAACTTTCCTCTTGGTCAGGAAATTCCCACCCAGAAGCCTAAACGTGATCAACAGGGGGAAGAAATACTGCAACAAACCACTGATGAAAACAAGAAGTTTTTACAAAGGTCTTTTATTTTTACTAAAATGCCATCTTCAAGCTTTTGTAAACGTGGTTGAAGGCTACAGCAGTTCCATGATGACAGCACGCAATGTTTGCTGAGAGATGCACTTCAAACCTGGGTGGTGTTCAGCTTCTTCATGGGCTTAGCACATTCCTACCCAGAGCGGATTTGCCAAATCAGGATAATTCTTACTCTGAATTTCTGGGTCAGCAGTGAGAAGGCTCATTAGTGTGGCTATGACAGCAGTGGCCACTCAAGCAGGGGCAGTGGTGTAATCCCTGACCTGGGCTGCAGCAGGTACTGCAGCCTGCAGGGCTGCTTCTGTCTGGAATTACCAGAGGCAGCGGAAATAATTTTAAGCGGCCGAGATGAAAACGCTTTATAGTAATTCACTTACCACCCTCTCATGCCAAATCCCACCTTATGCCTTTTCTACTTTGGTCACGTGCCCTGATGGCTCTCTCCAGTTGCTTCACAAATTGGAACTTTGTGACACGCTCACTGTACTAACTCCAGGCTAAAGGCAGAATTTCTCCCTCATCTAATTGCCTACAGAGTTTTAATTATTCTTTATTCCCTTAATTTTAATCGAAGTTTTACCCCTGACAGAAGCATGAAGTGTTGCTCTAAAAAGCCACCCTCATTTCACTGCAGTAAGTTTTGTAAATGCCACAGACCACCACAGGCTGGCATTCTTTTACTCCAGTTCACGGCCAGACAGGACATGGCACAGCCCCTCTGGCAACCACTGAAATGACTTTAACCTCACTGCTCAGCAGCCCTTAGCACCACGAATTCCACTCTTCCCTACAGCTACCCTCCCTTGGGCACTGAGGCTGCTGCTCGGGACACTCTTCCCTTCACAGATGTTTCCTTCAGCTTTCTCTGCCTCTCCAAAGTTCAGCTTTTGGCAGGGCCCTTCTGCCTAACTTTTTAAAACTTTTTATCATGACAGCCTCACCTGCAAAATAAATGCATCTGTAGCCCCCAGCCCTGCATAGATATTGAGATGACTAAAACAGAACCTATTCCCTGCCCCTGACCCCTGATTTTTGATAAATTATCGTAAATGCAAGCGTTAAGAGAGCTGCAAGTTGAACACGACACCCAGAGAACACCTGGTGCTGCTCTGGCATTGCAAGAACTAAAGAGAGGCACAGAAAAGAGTTACAATGACACCACAGTTCAGTTCCCAAAGGACCAAAATGTAACAGCTACTAGGCCTTTACCACATCAGCAATAAATAAGGCATGAGAAGGCCAGGTGTGAAAGGAAAGTGTCATTACTGAAGAGGAGGACACAACAAAACAATGAAGCAGTGAAGTTTAAAACCAAAAAGAGCCCCACAACCCCAACTTTTTAGATATTTCACTGTTCTGTCCTGAACACAGATGATTAGAAAGCAATTGGGCAGACACAGAAGGAACAGTGGCTGTTTAAATAGTGCTCAGGGCAGCAGTGTCAGGAACACCCTGGTAATGGTCTCAGTTTGCTAAAGCCATGGTGGGGAGTATGACAATTAATAGGGATGGAACACATGATACTCACTCTAAAAATTATTACTGATCACTGTCCAACAGACACAGAAAGACCTCAGGTCTGGCCTAGCACAGCAGTTTAAGATTTAAACACAGCACAACAAACTGAACAAGTAAAATACAGCCCAGGAGGAAATGCTACAATTAATTCAAATAACCTCAATTCTCCCCCTTCTAACACTGGTAATTACTATTTGGTTTTGCTCCACCCCAATTAACTCTGTGAGCAAACTCTGAATCACAGGTCATAGCATTTTAATTCCCTTTTCTGGCTTTTCCATAGCTGTTTCACTGAACTGCTTACACTTACCTCTGGAGCCCGCCGGAAATGTCTATTGCAGATTCATTGCCCTGTAAGAGAGAGGAGTTTCCCTCACACACCTTCTTGGTCTTCACACTGTTTCCCCATGCCAGTCAGGAGTTTTGTGGGAAGACACTAGTGAACATTCCAATTCCACTTTTACTTACAAAATGGAAGATGCTGACACGGCTGAGCTGGCTGATGTGTTCCAAGTCAGCAGAACTGCAATCTCAGCCCTTCCCCCTTTCTCCGTCAGATGTTTGGTGTTTATATTTTAATCCCCAGAGAGCAAAGTGCAGTACTCGGGTTTCTATCTGTGCAGCACTACAGGGCTCATCTGACCACTTCACGTAGTGCTTTTGTTTTCCTCCAGCCCCATCCATCTTTGTTTTTAATTTACCACTCTTTCTCCCCCTGCTTTTGTCTTTAACAGTGAGAAGAGGCATCCCAGTCAGCCACAGGGCACCCATCTTTCTGCTCCCAGGGTCTGGGGTTTGCTCCTTTGAAACAAAAGCATGAGAGGCAAAGCAAACTGTAAAACAAGTAGCTGTGGATTAGACTGGTTTTGATTGCACTGATGAAAGAGTTCAAAAACTTTATTGACCTATAACCTGATTAGAATATGCCAGATGAGAACCAAATATTGTACAGAAAGTTGTACAGAATTTTTTTACATAGAAAACTTTACATATCTGTACCATATACATTTTGTCCATCTGAAAAAAATTTCTACATCCATTGTAATACAGAATGCTTGACAATCTCGTCTGTTAACCATCAGAGCACAATTCACAGTATGAATACATTTCCAATAAATTTAACCATCCCCAAACCATGCCAGATTTGTTACTTGAATATATCCAACATTAAATTCTGTACATAAGAGTGAAATCTACATCAAACAAAAAACATCTGACAGCAGACACAACCTAGACTTGTTTGCAGTGATTCAAGTTCCAGTCCTTGAAGGATCATCATTTCAATGGCTCGTTATATTTAAAAGCCCTAAAACAAGTATATTACAGGTAGTTATGTCAGTTGTGATATTTCTACTGCTTTTCTTGACAAAAGTCGGCAACTATAACTTCTGGGCTACAATGAAACAAAACAAAACAAAAATAACAAAAAAAAAAAAAAAAGGAAAAAAAAAATCACAACCCAAAAAAAGAAACCCAAACTTCTAGTGCATTTGGTAAACAAGGAAGAGTTATGGGCTTTCAACAAATCAGTAACACAGAAATAAAATAATTCAGGAAGAACTGTATAGTGTTAAAGAGTTTATATTACAGACCTGCATCTCTGTACATTTTCACAGAAGGATGATTACCAATGTCTCAGACAGCCTGAGTGTGCAAAAAACTTAAGAATATCAGACATAGTTGCTAAATATTTTTTTCCATGAACAATAATCTCCATTTTCTTTTCACTATAAACATTTTATCCTTCAAAATACAGCTCTCCTGAGTTGTACTTCTCGCAGAAGCTCAAACCTTTACATATATATGTTTCTTTGGGTACATTTTACTTTCACACCCGCCATAAACATCTGTTGCTATACTCCTGTCTAGGACAGTAAAGGACACTGCAGCCCATGCTGACAAGGGGACTGTGCTAAAAACTGGCTCTGCGCTCAGCATGAGCCAGGCAAGAGAAACCGATGAGAGAATCCAGCAGGAAAGAGAGGGACTGGAGTGTTGCACGCCTTAATTACAGTTGTAAGCGTCTGTACCGTTAACCCTTGGATACACGTTGCCAGAGAAAGAAATCATTTATATGGATATCCAGACAGAATGGCCCAGCTACCTGGTCCTTTTATTTAGCTGAGGAATATAAACTTTTTAACAGAGCGTCACTATCTGCTAATGCTTGCATATTCCAGACTCTTGTTCTGGCGGTTGGGATATTTGGAAAACCACACCAATCCGCAGGAAAAACCTTCGCAAAACAGCTCGAAGCTCAGGGATAAGGTCAAACTGCATGATTTCACACAACAAAGGATAGTAGAACGAGGCATGGGCCTTGAACTGAGGAGAAAACAAACAAGAATTACTCTATTTTACATTGGTACATCTCGGAAAGCACACTGCAAAGTATGAATTTTAAATACTCTCCCAAATGAGGGTGAGAAACCCACAAAGTGACAAGCAGAAACATCTTTACAACTGAAGTTAGCAGTGCTAGAGTAAGGCTAAGACAGCTGTGATGTACTCTGACAGATGCTCACCAGCTACACAAAGCTCCTTACTAACACTTACTCCCCAAGAGGAAATATTTTTCTATTATGAGTTTTTTCTTGCAGTTGGCCTTTTTCACTTAATTCTGCCAAGTTTTGTTAGAAACAGAGATCTAAACAGGGATTTATTTACTGCAGAATTGCTTTGGAGAAGGTCAAGGTGTACATGTACCTGCAGCACTGGAGGCAGAAACATGAGTTAATTCTTTGAATAAAATATCATCACTAATTCTCTTCCTCAGCAGGAGAAGGGTAAAAACAATTCAACACACACTTGTAAAGGATTCTAGCATCTTTAAACTTCTCTGACACATTTTATTTTATCACTCACTGCACCTTCACAGTGAATCATTAGTGTCAGTATCTGTCAAGTACAGTTTGAACGTACATTACCTCAACACAAGAGTGTCTACAGAGCAGCAGGAGCTTTTAAAATCAAGTCTGTAACTGTGTGTGACAAACCTGTCTGTAACTACTTCTTACCTGTACATGTCACCTGAAACATCATTCCAAACACTTACTTACCCTTTCATCACTTATCTTCAGGACTTTAGTCAAAAATAAGAGTAAAAGGTTAGTCCAGGCTTCCCGATGACTTTCTGATGTAAGAGTGAGGAAATAGCTCAGAGCCTCGCTGCAGACACTGGAGACAAAAGACACAAAAAAATAGTAACTTGTATTTCTTTCTGACCTCTGCTGCTGAGAGGGAGCTTTGGCTTTGCAACTTCTCGCAGTCTAGAGCCCTAGTGTAGAACAGCACTGTTTTATGAAAGCTGCTCTAAGCCTGATTAATGACAGAAAGCAGTGACTTTGTTAAACTCAACCCCAAAGTCCTGGGACTTCAGTAATAATTAAGCTGACAAAATGTGATTATGCTGTTTGCGCAAGTA
The DNA here is from genome assembly GCA_013389985.1 of Dryoscopus gambensis. Classification (NCBI taxonomy): domain Eukaryota; kingdom Metazoa; phylum Chordata; class Aves; order Passeriformes; family Malaconotidae; genus Dryoscopus; species Dryoscopus gambensis. The sequence continues at coordinate 11,737 of WEIT01042038.1, read as the reverse complement.
TTTGAAATGTATCGAGTGCTCTGTGAGAGGTATGTGACAAAATGCTGTGTGCACTGTAGGAACATCTCATGTTGATGCAACCAGGCAGTTTTCAGCTCTGCTTCCCAGTCTGTGAACCTGAAAGTCTTAGCCTCAAGTGTTGCTGTTGTGGTTTTAAGCCCTCTCTTATTCCAAGAGTTGCTTGAAAAACTTTGTAAACAAGAAACATTCAGATGAATAACCGAAGAGCCCAAAGCCTCTGTGTGCTCACGAGGCTGCTCAAGCCCAGTGTCCATTTCTGCAGATGAGAACAAACAGTGCCAGTTCCACTGCAGTTTCACTGAGGCTAGTGAAAGAAAAAACAGGGTTTAGGTGATAGTTGCTTTCCTTTTTAAAGAGGAGCTATAAACAAGCCCCCACCTATCCACATGATACAACAAAAGGTGACAAAACCTTTGTTTTCTCTGCAAAACATGTAATGAGAACAAAAAGGAGAGACAGCATCAGTAGCTGGAGGCACAGCACTCCCCACAGAACATAAAACTCTTAATATTAGCTGCAACCACCACCACACACATTAGCTCTAGAAGTTTACTGCAGAGAAGGTCTATCCTTTCAAATAAAAAACCCCCCTTCTTAAACATCAGAAATAACACCAACAGGTTCAGCTCCATGGACCTTACTTCAGCAGTCTTTGCTGGACCTCCTCCCAGGCGCTGGTGCGGCTCTCGTCCATGTACATACGGAACAGGATGCGCAGCCCACAGGCCAGGCTGCTCGTCTCCTGCTTCAGCAGGTTGGGCTTTGATTTGCCTTTGAAACCTACAGGAATTTCAAGCATCTGTTTAGATTTTTTGTTCAGCTGACATTCTTTCTTACAGTCCCCCACTTCTCTTTCTAAGCATCTTCTCTGCACACAGACAGAAGAACCACCTCAAGTAATTAATTTCTCCTAACATTTAGTACAATGGAGCATTGCTAAAAATTAACCTATTTATATGTGCTGTGATTGTGTTTGGCACCCATTTTTTATATAGGCTTCCAAGTAGCTGTGAAACCTGTGTTTGAGTCAGCAGCTTTCAAGCATGGGACTCACACCAACAGCCAAGACTCAGCTTGGCAGCTGTACCTCAGTGAAACCTTAAATTTTAGGAAACCAGACATATTTGCACCTGCACAGATGAGGTCCCCTCCCTTTAGGAATCCTATCATTATAAAGCTAAAGCTTCAACTTTTACATTCAGCATCAAAATACTTCTGACCTATTTTTGGGTCAATTCACACTGTCACAAAGTATTTCTCCAAGGGGACTGACTCACCTGCTTTCCAGAGAGCAGTTCTTTGTTCATTGTTTGAATTAAATGCTTTAGCAAATCTGTGAGATTCCAGCAGACAATCAAGAAGTTTGAAAAGCTGCTGTGATGTTAGGAAACGATACATCCCTTGATCCTGTGTATCCACATGGACATCAAAGTCTACTGCATCTCTCTATTTAAAAAAAAAAGGGAAAAAAAACCCCCCTTGAAGTAAAAATTCACAACTGTCTTCAGCAAGCTCCTGTGACAACTCCATCCTACCCTGTTTACATCTGTACTTGTACTTAAACTTAACACTGCATTAAAGGTTGCATCCACATCCCAGTTACATAAATCCCTTTGAACAATACATGTTTTAACCTCCACAGTGCTGCCCTGGCACAGCAAACGCAATTTAATGGAAGTTGTACAAGATCTCAACAGTCGAATGGAAATTCTCAAACGCACGTAAAAATCATAAATTAGCAGATGTTATGGGAGTTTAAGAAACCTTTTCTTAAAACCTTTGGAGAAAAAGGTGTTAAAAAGAGAGATATCTATCAGTTCCACTTACTTGTGCTGCTGCTAGGTTCTCTGCATCCTCTTTTTTGCTAGTTGCTGGGAAGAACACAATGTTGTCGATCGTCTGAATGAGTTCCAGCTGTACAACACACTTGATCAAAAGAGCAGCAAATAACTTCTGTTCCGGAAATTCTTTAAAGGAAAGAAAATTACTTGTTAACTAAAGAACTTTTTTGAGCTATTTTGAGGGCAAGTTGAAGAACAGTTTAACTTCAAGCACATGCATAAACCAAACCTGGAGTCCACCTGTCTGAATTACTAACACCAGGACAGATCACTATGTCACCAACTGGAACGCCTTTAAAAACTGTTTCCTGAAGTTGTCTGTGATATATTAAATCAATCTGGTTCAATGTTACCTAAAAATCACCAAAATGAGTGACTTGGACCTTTGGTGCAATAGCAAGAGGCAGAGGCTGTTCCCAGGCAGGAGGCTTAGCAGAGCATTGACATCGTTGCTTGTTTGCAGCTGTGGCAAGTACTAATGTCACCAAAGGACCATTTTAAGCACCAACACATAACTGCACAAGGCTCTTAAATAAGGGTTTGATAGACTCTCTTCAAATCATAGACAGAATTCTTTTTTCAGCTCCTGCTTCTGCTGCATTTTGTACTGAAAAAGCTCTACTTCTAAGGAAAAAAAATACAAAGCATTGTAAGTAAGGGGAATACTATTTTTAATATTTTGCTTTGGGTAAAAAGCCTAGAAGCTTGCAGTTGAACTCTGATTTTTAAAACACAAGCCAAAAATGTGGACCCACAGGAGTCCAAAAGAATTCTGTCATACTGCATGAAGAAAAAAGTTTTTAAAATGTAAAAAGGAAACTCTATTTAAATGAAGTCATAGCTGGGGCTATAACTAATATATCAAACTTCTACTAGATACTACTCTTAACAGATATCAAATGCCAAACCACTGCAGAGCACGCACTTGCTGCTGGCCTGGCTTTACTCGTTTCTTCAGCTACTGTGGTCCCTGTGCTGGGTTGATGTGGGCGTCCATCTGAAGATCGAGGCTGAATGGAGTCATGGATATCTACTGACTTCTGGGAGATTGTATCCTGAAAATAAAGCAGAAAAAATTAAGTAATTAACATAAAGAAAACTTCTGCAGCCTAACTGGTAATAGTGCTGTGCTCTTCAGAGCTCAAGACGTTTGCTATTTCAACACTGCAGTTTCATTCACTCTAGTCACATTTGCTATGAGCATTCATGAAAGATGCAACAAACAGACGAGCTACTAAGAAACAACTGAAAATGTATCAAGTAACAAGTACTTAAGTACACAGAAAAGTCGATGAGCAGCTTTTTTCAGATAGGTTTTTGTATTTCTTCCAAGCACTTCTTCTGTCAGCCAAGAGTTACTATGGCTTTTACCAGATCAAGAGTAGGAGGTTTGCTGCAAGGTTCCTGTAAAGAACATCTCAGCTTCTCATACCACTAGATAACCATGGTTTTCACCTCTACTAAGTAAAAAAAATGTATTTTAATAGGTATCATGTCAACAGACAGCAAAACACTCCATCATACTTGAGCTACCCAAAGAAAAATGAGATGAAAATATCCAAAGCCTGCAAAGATTCTATCCTACTAAATGAGAGAGCCAAAATATTTTTCCTTTAGTATCATTCATTATACAAGTTCTGTTAATTTTGAAGTTGCAAAATATTTTTTTACACTGAAGACAAAAATAGTTTTAAAAAACATTAATGTTCAACTATTTCAAAGGGAAAAGATCTTTCAATTTACTCAAGACTTTTAATTTATTTGCCATTTATGCATGCTCTTATATTTGACATAAATGGATAAAAATATAGCTTAAATATATATATAAATGAGTCATAATACAGTATGAAGGTACAATATCCATATAATGACAACTGGCCATCACAAACACTTACTTTCTGTTTTAACTGAATCATTTTAACACTCCATAAAGATAAATGGAGGGAGTCGGCCTCTCTTAGTAAAGCTCATTTGGGACCATTATCCTTGAGCAACTGTTATCAAGTGCTTCATTAATTTATTAGGAACTTCATGCAGCGATCTTGTGAGAATGTCCAAAGGCTAAACTCATTCTCATCAGTAGCAAAGTAGCTACAGGATTGTCACTTGCAGGCAAATCCAGACTTCTCATCAGTTTATTCCAATCAATGCTAGGAAATCTGCTGGTTATATCAAATTTCTATCTTAAATAAATATTTAAGATATTACAAGAGAAAATTTGGAGGAAAAAAAAGAAAATGTCCATCTAACTGTCAATCTATCCCTCTTTAGCAGTTTCTCTTCTTGCCAATACATCAAAATGAAAGAAAAACCATGACCCAAACCAGAAAACAAAGCCCAAATACAGTATTAGAGAAACCTACCAAACACAGGACATTACCTAAAACAAACACAGGTAACTACCTACAGCCAATTTCTGGAAGTCAGCTTTGCTGCAAACAAATACGTACTTCTGTATCACTTAATTCCTTGCCATTTTTAAACATTAAATAGCACTTGAGCTGGAAAAAAAAATTCAAGTAAATCAAAATTGAAACATGTATTTAAACCAAGTATACTTTTCACCTATTCTACATCACAGCACATTTGTACTGAGCTCTTGCAATCTTAAATTATTTTTTTATTTCAGAAGCTTACCAGTTTTTCTTTTGCATCAGAGGGAGGGCCAGTGCAAAACTCCCCACCGACTGGTCGCCAAGTCAGCAGCCTTGAAAAAACAAAACCAGTCCCAAATTTACTAAGTTTGAAATATAAATCAGAACCAACACTCTAAAAAGTCCCCTTCAACATGGTGTGGATTTTTTGCATTAACCCCAATTCTAAGTACACTTTATTCTTTCACACATATTTAAACATATAAGTACTGTGTTTTTTGAACTTCAAAATTTCTGCCAACTACCTTGGACGGGTAAGTGGACTATGTGGAGGTGGATTAATTTTTCTCAGAAATATTGGAATTTTTTTAAGGCAGTGCTTTAGTGCCCTTGGTGGACCTCTTCTCCTACACTGCCTTAAGCTTTTCCTAAAATAAGGAATGAGTCTACTACAGGACAAATCACATGAACATTTGGAGATGTTTTGCATTCTCTCTCTGGGGTATGTTCCAGTATTATGTTTCTATTTCCACTTAGATTCACCACTTCCACTCAGGACACATTGCTGTTATGAGGTATCAAGGACAATACTTCTGATCTCTTCCTGCTGACTTCCTATAGGACACTGCGGTCTTGAGGATCTTAACCTTAGCACTAAAAAATTTCGACACTAATTGTAACTCACTGAGACTGTCTGTGCCTGCCAAGAATTGAGGGAAACTGGATTAAATAAAATAAGTTGTCCCATCACTTCTTGTTCTATCCAATTTACTGACACAATGTAAGATTAAAGTTACTTGTCATTGTCATGATCTCAAACTCTTTAGTCTCAGTCTGAGTGAGGTAACACATACTGGACATTTGTGTCTGCATATCCTAAGGGAGAGCCTTCCCCCCCAAGCTAAGCATCCTAAATGAATATACCACTGGTCTCCAGAAAACTAAATACTGGATAACTAAAAAGACAAATTGGAGATAAGAAAAAATAAAATCTTGAGGCATGTAATAAGACAAATAAAGCAGAACAGAGAACTGAATTGATTCTTGAAAGTTGCAAGGACACAAATTGAGGTATTGGAATTATGAGCCATTATGAGCCAGTGGCGGCCAGACCGTCATAATTTGTGCAAGGAACCAGTTCTAACTCTTGAATTTTTGGAGGACAAGAGGGTACCCACACTGTATTTCTGAGCACCAGAAAGCCAAGACTTACTCTCAGGAAGCTTCAGAAAATTTAAACTAACAAAAGTTAGAAACAGAATAAAAATTAAACTAAAAGAAAAATTAAATTATTAAAATAAGCTAACAAACAACAGGCTAGATGAGCAAACAGTGAGATGGACTTAAAACTGACTGAACAGTCAAGACAAGAGGATGGTGATTAGGTGCACAGAATCTAGCTGGAGGCCAGTAACTAGTCGTGCACCCCAGGGGTCAACACTGGGTCCAATTCCATCCAGTATCTTAATGGTCTGTGTGGTGGGGCAGAGCAGACTCTCAGGAAGTTGAACGACAAAAGTAGGAGGAGTGGCTGATACACCAGGGGGTCATGCTGCTATCCCAAGGGACCTCCACAGGCTGGAGAAATGGGCTGATGGGAACCTTGTGAGGTTCAGTGAGGGGAAGAACAAAGTGCTTCACCTGGGGAGGAACAAGCCCACGCCCAAGGATGTGCCGGGGGCTGTCCAGCTGGGAAGCAGCTCAGCCCCCAGCAGAGGCCCTGGGGATCCTGGTGGACACCAGGCTGGACACGAGTGAGCAAGGTGCCCCTGCGGCAGAGACAGCAAACGTTAGCCTGGGCTGTGTGAGGAGAGCTGCCAGCAGGTGGGAAGGGGATCCTGCCCCTCTCCTCAGCACAGCGGCTAGTCCTGGGCTCCCCAGTATGAGAGACATGGACCTACTGGGGAAAGTTCAGCCAAAGCCACAAAGCTGAGGAAGGAACTAGAGCATCTCTCCTATGAGGAGAGTCTGAGACAATGGGGACTCTCCAGCTTGGAGAGGAAAGGGCTCAGGACATCTCATCAACATGCTATAAATATCTGAAATGTGGGTGGTGCAAAGAGTACAGAGCCAGGTTTTTTCCCAGTGATTCACAATGGCAGGACCAGAGGTAACGGCACCAAGAAACACAGGAGGTTCCGTATGAGCATTAGGAAACATTTTTTCACTGTAAGGGTGATCAAGCACAGGCAGAGGTTGCTCAGAAAGGCTGTGGAGCTTTCCTCCTTGGAGATATTCAAAAGTCAGGACATGATCCTGGGAAAACTGCTCTGGGTGGCCATGCCTAAGCACAGGGGTTGGACCACAAAACCTCCAGAGCCCTTTCCAACTTTAGCCATCCTGTGTCACTCTGTACCAGTATTTTAAGCTATCAACATCTCAGTGATCTGTAGATGCTTGGCAGCAGTCTGGTTTGTGGTTTCCTAGCAAGTGATCCTTGCAGAAATGGGTAGCTGAGTAAATATTACAGTTCATTTTCCCAACAAGGAAATATGATCATCTCCCTTTGCTAAAATGTAACTTGCCAAGAACCAGCAGAGGCTGATACTGCAATTAAGAACTCCTGCAGCCAGTGCTGCAGCTCTTAAACTAAAGAAGTTAGTTTCATAATACCTGGAAGATGTTTGATACAAATGCTAAAAAAGAACATATGTAACCCTACCTGATCAGACTATTAAGAACTTCTGCCAGAAGATACTTTACACTCCAGAGATTTGTATCCTCTGGCTATTTGAAGACAATAAAGCACTTGCCCATAAAGTTTTCACATATACCACTGTGTGATTTGTCTGTCTTCATTTCAACATTAACTATTGTGTTACTTCCAGGCATGGAAAAACAAAGGTAAAAAGATCATTTGCCTTCTTAAGCACTGAGGCAGCCTCCACAACAAGCTGAGTATTAAAATTGCATTGTCAAAAAAAGAAAATAAGAAGAAACTAAGGATGGGAAGGTAGGAAAAGCTCCATTGCAAAAATAAGGCCAATAGAGGGACTAAGAAATAAAAATGTGAAATGTCAGCCAAACCAGGAGTCTCAGAAAAAGAACCAGCTCTCATAAAAAGAGAAGAAAAAAGAAGTATCCTCCTAGGACTCAGAAAGAGAAGGAAAAAAAGATGAGTACCCTCATATAAAAGCAAAATAAGACTGCAAAAGCTGGGAATCTCCCAGAAATTTAAGAAGAAATAATAGAATGAAGTTCTCAAAAGATAGTATAGAAAGATTAAAAGCGAAAGAAAGAGAAAGATTAAGGAAGAAGTCAGAGACTCTGCTAGGAAAAATAACCCACTTGAGAAACAGAAGTGCCTCAACATCAAAGCAAATAATGCACGTATTTCAAATCAGATATAACTAATGGCAACGGGAATATTTTATGTCTAAACACTAAGATATCCAAAATGCTACTCTAGAAAGATTTCTAATATTCAACTGTAAGAATACCCAGAAACCTAAGTTTTGATCATTTGCTGAAACCAAAGCAAATGTTCTGCTAGTGAATATTAACTTCAAAATCTTTCCAAGTACAGGCCATTAGTAAGTTAGGGTTAATTCAGCTGGACTTTTACATCTGGAGATTCAAGTTCCAATTTTATTTGAGGCAGTTACCAAAATGCAGAAGAAGTATCTTGCTAGCCCCCAAATATTTCACCTTCATTTTATAATTATTTTTTGATGGAATTAATTTTTACCTAGTTATATTAAAATAAATAGGTGACGTAGTGACAGATTTTATCTTTCAATGAACAAATGACCTCTCTTACAGTGCTATCTGATTTACAACTCCAAAATTAAGGAAGGACTGACATGCAGAAGGTTCCTTTTGCTTTAGTTTTCTTCAGGCCTGAAGTAGGTCCCAGAAGCAAACAATATGAACTGGATGACAGACACAGGACAAGTAATAAATACAGCAGTTCACCATGAAGACTATCAGATTTGAAAGCAAGTAGTGTTTCATCTCAGTGTTGGTAGTGCCGGGGAAAAATCCCTGACCTTTGGTATAATGCCATGATTTCTTGTTACTCTGCTGTGGGATGTATAAAACATAACACCCAGAATGTTTTAATAAAACTCCAAGAAACCTCACACCGAGTGAAGGGAAAGAGATACCAAATATCCAAGATCTTTTTCACAAAAATATTAAGATTCATATAAACATATGATGGAAATTAACCAACAACCACAGAGACGTAAATATGTAGGACTGTTGCAGTATTTCAGTATTTTGTGGAAAAAGCCTCGCATGTAATTACAAATAGCAAAGCCTGCATCTTCTATTACAAAAAAGAAAATAACCAAAAAAATCAAGATGGTACTTCTCCAAAAATCCAAAACCTCAAAACTGAATCATGTTACATTCTGAAGGTTGTTGGGGGTTTTTTTTGCTTATCTCCTATACAGTACTTCAGTTTTTAACACTTTTATCATTTACAATACAAAAGAATACCTACACCTAATTTACTATTACATTTCAAGAAAGTCTCTTGGTAGAGAGCAGATCCTGAGACCTGTAACAGCTTTCTGTTCACCCCACCTATGTGATACCTAAGAGTTTGAAACAGGTAAATCATCTAGTTAAAACTATTTTACAAAGTGTAAATATTAACAGTTGTCTTACGCATGAGGGATTGTAGTTTTGAAAATATCCAGCATGCAAGTGCAAGTTTTATCCCAGATTTCTAGGGTAAACTTTTCACCATTAAGGATGACAACATTCTCCAAACAGTTTGTACCAGATCGTGCCAGTTGTTCATTGTCTGTAAAAGACAAACAGTGTATTTGTTTATTCACATTCAACAGAGTAAAATGTTAACATTGTTTTAACATAATTTGTACAGTTCCTACCTTGCTGCACACACCAGTACAGCTGTGCAAATATATCATCCAAAAGAACATCACTAAGTACTTCTAAATACTGTGTAAATACATCACATATTGCATAAAGTGCATGGTTGCAAGTAGTTGTCATCCATTCAGCTTTCTAGGAGTCAAAAAAAAGAAGAGTTACAACCTTAAGGTGAAACTTTAGGATACATATAAAGATAAACATTTGTATTTACTCAATTTGCTTTACAGTGACATGAAATTCCTTACTGTATCTGAAAACTTCAAAATTTGGAGCCTCAACTTCTGCTTTGCTAACTAGCAGGTTTAAAAAGAACTACATGAATAGACAAACAAATGACTGTCTTACTGTCCAATCCTAGCTCAATGATTTAACACCAAGCTAAAGCTGTGTTTCTTTCAAGTGTTTTCCAGGGAATAAAAATTTACCAAGTGAGACATGTCCTACTACAAATAGCCAGACAAAGCCTCCCAAACAATTGACAGTTTTGATCAAACTTCTAATATTAATAATTTACACATTATTTACATTTTAAAGCCCATCTCTCTTCAGTTGTTTGTCAGAACAGTTCTGGTGTGGCGAATCGAAACCCGGACGGCTGGTCAAAAGGGGGCAATGACAGCACTGTGCTGTTTTGGGTGTTTTCGTGTGTTTGTTTGTTTGTGGGCTGGTTATGGGGTTTTTCGGTTTCTATTTGGCGCAGGAGTTTTTTTTGCCTTATCATAAAAAAAATTTTGAACTAACAGAACTTACTTCTTCTAATTGTGACTTCACTGCTGATTGGACGCCTCACTCAAGTGAGCATGTTGTGTATCTCAGATTCCAAACATCACATGTAAAAGCTATAGTTCTTCTTACAAACCCTAGATATATTGCATTTTATGCTATTCTTCTGTTGTTCCTAGTGTAAACTAGTAGGCCTTCTACATACATGGTTTTAAAAAATTAAAAAAGGGATAACACCTGCCAACAGAATGCCATTAAAACAAAATAAGGATACTAGAACCACAGGTCCACCATCCAAGTTTTGAGGTTTACCCTACATGACTTGACAAACCTACATTACAGGTTTTCTACTGTAAATGTAGTTCTCATGTAATTTATCTTCCTTCACTTTTTTTCACCTCAGTCTGCTGTTCTGGCAGTTTCATGTTGTCAAATATCCTGAAGACAATCCGAAACAAATCTTGCCACCAGTGTTTTTCGTAAGTATGGCCATATGTCTTCATTATTTCAAACATTACCGTTAAGCCCCTGAAATGAAGAAAGAACAACTTATACCAATAGTTACAGAAACACATGAACAAGACCAAGTAAGTACAACTACAGCAGCAGTAACAAACTCCAGTACTGTTGAGAACATTATACATGCACACGAGTACACAAAAAATTCATAGAAAATCAGCTTGTAAAAAAAGTCACAGGCAATAGCCAAAAAATATTTTTGAGAACTGTGGTAATTTAAAATTAAAATAGTAAACCAACTTCTTTACCAAGGACCACAAAAACTGATAAACAAATATTTCCAGTTAAAAAATACAAAGGTCTAGAAACAACTATTAACCCTCACCAGCTATAAAGGGAGTCCAGATGCACAGCTTGCATGCCAATGTGTAAATTTAAAGTTATTTATAGTTCCCCTCATATTTCACATCAGAACTGCAACTGAATACACTTTACAAGGGAAAATCATATTCCAGGAAAATAAGCAAGTTTTACATGAGATTAGAGTACAGCCTTGCTTTTTTTAACCATTTCTGCAATCCTCAACCACTTAATGAATCATGGTATAAAACCCCAGGGTAAGTTTTAAAATCCCCAGGTTAAGTAGGATGGGCTAGACACAGAATGCAATCACAGCTACATAGCTTTGTTATTTATTATAACAGAAAACAATAATTTCAAATGTATAGAATACAGACTCCATTTCTGTATTCCAGTGTCTATTTAAAAGGTGTTTGTTGTTTCCATAGTGGTATCACCCAAATTAAATATGTAAGTCATTTTACAGTGACTACATTTATCAAGAGTTATTTCTATTCTGAAAGTGTAAAGTAAGCCTTTTAAAATTTGAATTACAAATACTGATTGTTACCTGGTTCTTACATCTAATTTGCATCTATTGATGATACAGGACAACTCAAAGAGAATTGGGAACCATCCTCGCACCCACACTCTGTCTTCAGGAGCTACATTCATATCATCACTTGTGTATTCCTTGAATGCCTTTAGAGGGAAACACAAAGTTATACAGTCATAGAAGTTAGATTCTTCAAAATAAAGCACAGTTTGGACTGTAAACAACCATCTCTCCTGCAATAGTACTACACCCTGATACCTCAGATGAGTTGGCAATCGAAACCATAACACCAAGAAACTGTTTTTCAAAGTAATGCTTAGTATATTATGAAGAATAAACTTAAAAAACCAAACAAGATT
>WEIT01042037.1:1026-25939 GCA_013389985.1 Dryoscopus gambensis | reverse complement strand
TTGAGTCGCACTCGATTTGGTTGAGACAATCACATAATGCTGGCCATAGCAAGTTAACATTCTGTCCTAACGTTCTGTTCTCAGGCTATACCTTTTCTAACCACCACCTCCCCTCCTGATTACCCGTTTACAATTTGAAAATCATTTTTGACCTTATACTATCATGGTTGGTCATCTCTTTTCTCTTCTGCCACTTAGGTCACTTCCGCTTGCCTTTTACTGACTATTCATCTCTCAGTTATATGAACATACTAACCTATAGATCTCAGCGTGACTAATTAATTTTAGTTTTATGTGGTGTAAGAACTCTAGATGAAAATATGTTTTTCTAATCGCAGTGTTGACAGAGATAACTTCTTAATTTCCTTATAATAAATCAGTTTCCAAAGTAGTTTTAGAGGAATAAATAATACTGCACACGCTTTCATCTTGACATGTCGTGTGGGAGAAAAAGCATTCTGGTGGAACAGAAAAGCCACTGCCTCTTGTAAAAATAAAAAATACCCCTGTTTTCTCATATGCAAAATTTAGAATGAATTCCAAAACTCACAGGCAGGTTCTGGATTCCCTAGGTTCCAAAAGCCCTACTTTACTAGAAAAAAAATCCTTTGTTCCTTCAAATTCTTTGTGGTTAAGGCCTAGTGTGGCTCAGCACTTGTCTTATCAGAAACATTTCCAAGATGGGCTTGTTCAACCTGCAGGAAGGGCTAAGACAAACTTCTTAATTAAGTGGTAGGTAGTTGTAGGAGAAAGACAGATAACCTTTGTTTTCAGTCATTCACTCTTTAAATCCAGGTGTAATTAAGGCTTAAAACTAACTCAGATAGTTCACCTGGTGGTCATTCTGCCCATCTCTCACCACTTAAAGGCTATGTGGAGGAGAGTATTCTCATGCAATTTGTCTCACCCGGAGAATGGCTCCTGTGATGTTTCTCATGCAGGTTCAAAGTCACTTTGTCCAGGCTCACAGATTAGTGGGAAATTTAGTGAAATGCCAAATCCAAGCTGGCATACCTCCCTTCTTAGCAGGTGCTCTGTGTAGTACCAGCATATTCTAGTAATCTTTGAACAGGGACAAAGTGTATTTCTCTTAAAAATACCAAAACTGTGTAGTTGAGCCAGTTGTGCCCCATCAGATGGGACGAGTATCTTCAGGCTTACATGAGAATGTCCTGATACCCCAGGTGGGAGTTTTACACCTGAGCCAGTTGTGCAAAGGAGGACATGGGCATGATAAAAAGTTCATCCTACCTCATGGGATCTGCTTCTTATCAGCCTTCTCTGTCATCTGGTTCAAAACCCACCTTGCTGCCAAACAAAATGTTGATTTGTTGTGGCCATTCTCCACTGGTAGTCATCCTGCACTGGCTCACCCCCTCTGTCCCTGAGCTGTTCTTAGGCAGATCAGAGGTTTTGCCACCACTCACCAAAAAACTCTCCTCCTCCTCTTTGTTTGGGGGGGCAAATCTGCCCGCAGCAAATCACCTGCTGCTTTTGCCAGTGCCTGATTGATTGAGTCATTAACCTTTAACATTTCGGTCTCTTGCACTCCCCATCAAAGGATGGACATGGACCTGTTGGAGCAAGTCAAGAGGAGGTGAGCAGGACGATGTGAGGGATTGAGCACCTCTGCATTGAGGAAAGGCTGAGAGAATTGGGACTGCTCAACCAGAAAAAGAGGAGGCTTCAGGGTGAGGTAGTTCTGGCCTTCCAGTCCCTGAGGAGAGCCTACAAAAAAGATGGAGAACTTTTTACAAGATCATGAAGTGAAGGTCAAGGGAAATCGTTTCTAACTGAAGGAGAGTTGGTTTAAATTAGATATGAGGAAGAAATTTTTTACTGGGAGGGTGGTGAGGCACTAGAACAGGTTGGCCAGAGCAGCTATGGATGCCCCATCAAGGGGGCATCAAGGCCAGGTTGGAGTTCTGAGCAATCTGGTCTAGGGAAAGCTGTCCCTGCCAGTGTCAGAGGGGTTAGAGCCAAGTGATCTTTAAGGTCTGTTCCAACCCAAGATGTTGTTTGATTCTATGAAAACAAGCTATAATCCCTTTTAAATGAGAAAATAGCCCTAGTAAGAGTAATTAACAAAGTTAATTTTTTCAGGCTCTCGGCTGGGCTCCTCATGAGCTCAGTGATGTCCACTCAGATTCTATGGCCTTGCTGATGCTTCATAAACTGTGGTGTCGACAGGAGCAAAATCAAGAAAAGCAGCAGGTCACATATAGGATGGTTATATGAAAACAGAAACCCAAAGCAAGCTTTCCTCAGGTCACGTGGTCTTGAACAAGGAAAGGAAAAGAACTGTTGCATCTAATAAATAATTAGGATAGGATAGGATAGGATAGGATAGGATAGGATAGGATAGGATAGGATAGGATAGGATAGGATAGGATAGGATACACTATTTCTGTTGGAAGGGACCTGTAGTGACCATCTAGTCCAACTGTCTGACAGGGCTGAGCAACAAAGGGCATCGTCCAAATGCCTCAAACACTGACAGGCTTGGGGCATCGATCATCTGCCCAGGAAGCCTGTTTCAGTGTTTGCCCACCCTCTTGGTAAAGAAATGCTTCCTAACAAAATAATGCATTGGAAAGCAGCAATGGTAAGAGCATGCACAGAAAGATTATGGTGACATCAGATCTTGTAAACATTCAGATTTGTATTTTAAAGCAGGTGAAGGTTTATGCTGCTTATTTATGAAACCCCATATTAACAGAGTCACTTTAAAGCAGATCCATTTAAAGAGTCCATTACAATAAAATTATTTAAAGCAATCTTAACTTGCCTCCTGTAATTGTTTTTCTTACAGCTTTACCCCCGAGTGACCTGCAATATTGGCAGTATAGGTGACTGAGATTTTTATTTGAAGTTCTGGTACACTTAGAACAGAGTTGTGAAACTGTTTTTTCAAACCATAGGCACCCTGGGAGATGTTCCAAGCTTGAGCCTTTGAAATCTACCATAGACTGGCACCACTGAAAAACCAAATAATTCTTTGTGATAATAGCTGTGCTTTGCCAATCTAAACAGGCTAGCTACATAGTCAAATTTTGTGACTCATATTTTATGGGTTCTTATATTCCCAAGTCTTGTTTTACAAAAAAACCTACCTGTGCTAGGCTCCTTGCAAGTGTTTCCCACACACACAATCATTGTAGATTACCGGAGTTGCTGAAAACCTGTCAAAAAGTTCAGATGTTCCTCTGGATCTTTGTCTGTATTAGGCTCAGATTAACAGGGATAAATTGGCTAAATCACATCTTTGTGGCTGTGGTTGCTTGACTGGAGATACTTTCACAAGCTGGGGTAAGGTAGCATGGAAATAAAGGTCTGTATAACAGCTACATCTTCACATCTGTTAAAAAGACATTGAGGCAAAAATTCTTTTGCTTATGTGTTGGGTTTTCCCCTGCGAGCTCTCTCCCAGTTCAGCTGCTGGATCCCTCGAAGAGAGCCTGACCACCAGCGAGGTGGAGAGGGCCTCCCGGTGCTCTCTGGCTTAATTCTGGGGAAAGGGCTAAAAGTCCTGCTTGCAGGGGTCCCGATGAAGCAGAATAAAAGAACCAGAAGTCTGTCCTTTTTCCTTAGTTTATTTTCTTAGGAGCAAGCCCGCTGGGGCCCGCTCCCAAAAGCAGCTTCGAGGAAAAGGCAAAACCCCGCCCAGCTTTCCCCTTTTTGAGGATGATCTAGGCAGGAAAAGGAACGGGAGGGATACAAAACAGAGTAACTAATCGCGGCTCGCTACAGAGAAACAGGCATTCCCAAGCCCCAATGATAACACGATAAAGTCAGACAAAGAGGTTCGCGCGCTGGTTCGGCCGCACCCGGCCGCATGGTTTTCGCCGCGCGGGCCCCTCGGGGCAGTCACGCGGTGCAGCAGCCGGCAGTTGCTTCAGGGTTGCTGCTCGCATGCGCGGCAGCCTCCGCGCCGGCCCCGGGCCCCGTACGGCTCCTGCCAGGGCCGGGGCCGCCCCTGGGCTATGCCGGGCTGATCCCGCCGCCGCCCGCAGTCCCCTGGGGGGGGGGGACCGGGCACGATGCAACACTTATGTTTAGGGTTTTGTTTTTTGTAATGGCTGTCAGGATTATATAAGGTAAATCCAAGTGTTTCAGCTTTATAAAGTTTTACTAATGGGTTATGTTTCAGATTTTTTGGGGGGCAAAAATCAACAAAACCAGCAAGCTGAACTGTTTCCTCTTCAGTATTTGGCAGGTCTTTCTATATATAGCTGATGAAAAGTGTTTGTGCATAAATAAACCTTGGAAGTCTTAAAATGAAAACTTTTACAATGAGGATTACTGGGCGTTTCCAGATGCTGTGAAGTTCTAAAGGCTTCTGGACTGAAAATTTCATAACCTCATGCTTTCATCATGTACCCTGTTGCAAACTGCTACAGCCTTTGGTGTTTTCAAAATACCAACTCTTAGAGAAAGCTGCAAGAATATTCTTAGCAACACTAACTCCCAGTGCGCACAGTTATCTTCTCCCAGGTGCCTTGCTTTGTCTTCTCCTTGAATCAAGATCAGCACCTCAATTCTTACTTTTGAAGGACTAAAAGGTTGTCTTTGTGCTGTTGTTTCAATCTCTGGTCACCTCTCTGGACCACGTTATGTGAGTCATGGTCTCTGAAGCAATATAAACTAAACTCTGCTGTAAGAGATGGGTATTTTTTTCCCTAAAACAGGCAGAAAAGTAATGTTTACACACAAAGCAAAATGCTTCATATCCTTCTTTCCTTGGAGACAAATGAGAAACAAATGTAGTGACTGTTAATCACCTTGTTGGAGTCTGTCAAAGACGTTCAAATATCCAGGTCAATGAGAAAGCTAGAAAATAGACAAAAAATAATTTTCCTGAAGAAAAACAAAACAAGGATTTGCTTCCTGATTAGGGAGCGAACACACCTGGAAATCTTTAAGAGCAACCAGAAAGCTTGTAGCTAAAGCAGAATTACTTATTAATGACCCTACCGAAGTTTGAAAAAATCCGAAGTCCAAATGCCTTCATTATCTTCTCAACAGTAACAATGAAGGGTTTGTTCATTAGACATTGCCTTGACTAGGCACTGTATTTTCCAGGACATGACAGTAATTTCTGTGGCTGCACTTCTGGTACCAAGAGCCGTACCAGGAGCACTGCCGGACTGTCAGGTCACTCTGGCCATCAAGGAAATGCTCTTGGCCTGTGACTTCTGGCTCTAAAATGTTCAGTGCTAATGATGCCCATCTCCTTACGTTCCCTGGATGCAGCTGTGGCTTCCTGAGGGCAGGAAGGTTTAATGGCACAGGCCATCATGAGTTGTCCTGTGTCCATCAGCCTCAGCACTAAAGAGCTGTCCCGGGCAAGTCCAATTTACTCACACAGACATATGCCCGTGGCTCATCTCTTTTTTGCGGGGCATGGGTATCCATCAGAAGCTGCTTCTCAGTGTCACGTGTCCCAGCTCACAGCCCTGCTGCTGCCCAGCACTGTGCCCCAGAGCCCCTTGCTGCTGCAGTGTATCTCACTCACTCACTCTGTACAGGGCAGCAACCTTTTCCCAGCCTTCCAGTGGAGCAGAGGCCAGGGAAAGCCCCTCACCCAGCCAGGAGCCATATGCCAGCTGCACCCTCGACACACAGGTCCCTCCTGCCTCCCTCCCTGGCTGCCAGGCAATCAGGAAAGGGGACCTGTGGGATGGGACAAGGCACCACAGGTTCTGAGCCAGGCTGACAGAGGGTACAGTGCTGAGGAGGCGACATCACCGTGAGGGTTCCTGGAGCACGAAACTGCTGATAAACAAACCTGCAGCTTTATCCCCACAGCTTGTTCATGAGTTGACCTTTCCTGCTCTAGACCAGACTTTGTCACCAATCCCCTCTGTGGTCTGAATGAATCACTACTTTTTAGCAAAATTTTCTGAACACAGAACTTAAATTAGGGAATATTTCTGAATTTAGTTCTTTCTGCAACACTACAGATATTGAAGTTCTTTTCCTAGCATAAAGAGCAAATGACCTGTTGACCTTTCTGTTTGAATATATGCCATATCCTTTATGTTCTCTTGTGTGTGGCTTCAGAAACAGTTAACAGCAGGAAGACTATTTGTATTGCAATAGCCAGAGATAGGAGAAAAACGCATTTATGGATCAGTGTAATCCAGTCATTGGTTTATGGATGCAAAGTCCTTCAGGGACTGTCACAAATTCCCAACTGTCTGTGAGAGCTAGATTTTGCAATTGCATCTCTGGGCTATCTCCAAGTCATGTAAAATCATATATATCCAGGCAGCTCCCTGTGACTTTGCATCTGCAAAGGCTTGAGAACTATTCCAGCAAGGATGCGCAGTAAATTAAGCTCAAAAAATTGACTCTGAGAAATAAGTATTTTGGGTAAATCTTCCATGGGTGGAAATCTCCTTAGCAGAGGTAGAGTTGAGCAAAAGCAGACAGTTGTTAAATACTGAAATTATTACCAGCCCTCAAAATCTTATTTTTCCGACCTTTGTATGTTTGTGTCTGTACCCATTGTTTTTTCAATGAAGTTTTGTTGATATTCTAGAAAACTGGAGAGAAATATCACATCTGAATCCATTTTAAAAACACACACGCAGACAAAAAAAAGAAGAAGAAAACCAGAAAAAAACAAAACCCACCAAAGCCATCTAGCTTTCTTAAATGTTGTACAGTCCAATGTATCATGGCATAAGGATAAGATCTTATACTTGGCAGAAACAAGGATGCCTTGGATGGGATCTGTGTAGGATCTTTGCCAACATGACAGAATATGTTTGGGAAGTGGCAATGACAACACTAAAGGAAGAGAAATTTTCTGTAAGATCAGCACATCTCTTTGTTTCTAGTCTGGGAAATTGCCCAGTATGCCTAGGACAGGATAAAATTGTATAAATTGATAAAATTGATAAAATTGATTCATAGTGTGAACATGTGGGAATATGAGAAATAGATGAGTGGGAAACAAACAATAAACAAATAAACAAACAAAACACCCCACCTTCAACACAGATAGTGACTAAAGGATAACTCTGCATCATCAGGATGTAACAGACAAGAACCACAGGTATAAGACAAAAGGTAAGAATTTCAAGAGCCTCTGCATTTAGATGAGTAAGCCCTTGGGGTACATTGGAAATTTAACAGAAGGTGACCACACAGCGTTATTATAAAGGCCACAGAAATTTCTCTTGTAAGTCAAGCTTGCATCAATAAAAGCAAAACTAAGGACTTTCTTGCTGCCTGTACATCTGTCCTTCCCTCCCCTTGTTTGATGCCATCTGATAAAGGGAAGAGGCTTTTCTCCTGACAGAAAGCGCAAGCAAAATAAATGAGAAACAAGTGATACGTAGATTGTGCCTCCTTTAGGATGTCTGCAAAACAACCAGGCTAACTTGCTGGCAGCTACATTTCAAGGACTGTTTTTTAATATATTGACTTGCCTGGAGTCACCCCTGAAGTATTTTTTCTAACCACAGTCTTCAAGGCTCAGTTAAACTCACTCCTAAAGCCATTGATACTGCACTAGCATTTTTGTATCAGTTAGCTAAAACATAGTATGGAGGCCACTTCATTGTCATTACAGTGATCTCTGTTCTTATACATGTGTTAATGAGATTTATCATACTAGTTACACCATGTTCTTGACCCTTTGCTTAGAAGATATTTAGTGTTAAGTACTAAGTACTCGGCATTAACATTGGTACTGGCATCCAGTAATACTGAATCTCCTTTGTAGCTGAAGTCACAAAGCATTCAGATCCACGAAAAGCTGCCATAAAAGAGTAAAAATGCTACCCTTCCAATTCTGAGCAAACTTTGACTTTATTCTCTGAAATAAGAGTGCCCATAGATGCACTAGACCTCTCTGAAAACTGTGTTACCTATTGTAGTCTCCAAGTAAGCAACATACAGGAGCTACCAGCTAGAATCACTAGCCATAATGTGCCACCTCTGCTCTTGGATTACGGGATCAGGTTTGAGGGAGTTGCCATTTGACGACCCTTCAAAATGGAGATATGGATTTGGGCCCCCTTGGCCTCAGCTACAGTCTTAAAACTGACCTTCGTACTCCCTAGGTCAGAATTTGTTCCTCTAAGTGTAGATAGTCTGAGTTGAGGACCTACAGAGTGCCAGAGAGCAATAAAAATCCACAAACACAGGTTGTCTACTATTGAGTCTAACCTGAGTTACATCAATTTCTGCAGACTCTGAGGAGGCTGAAGTTTTTAAAGCCTGTGAAGAGCATAGCTTGTATAAAGTTCTGGGTGGTGAAAAGAGCAAAAAGGTCTTTCTCAGGTCAGTCAGAAAGTGAGAAAAGAGTTAATACTACTTTTTAACAAGTTTCCAAAGAGCCTTAACAGTGGCTTATACAAAAGAAAACATTTAGGAATTATTGCACTGCTAAAATAGAGCAGTGCAGACACAGTAATAAAGTAGGTATTTAATGTAAATTACAGTTAACCTTTACCTTAAATCTTCAAACCAAGAACACAGTATTAATCAAGACAGAATTTTTTTAAGTGCTATCTATTTCAGTAGTTGGTCGTATTTTGTTCTATCAAGAGCTCTCGACACTACAATGATATTAATACTTCCAAAGAAACTAAAAGACCTTCTGAATTTGATACCTTTTGTATTTTAAGTGGTTACAGAAGTAAGCCTTCTTCTACCAGTATGTTCTAACAAGAATGGTAGAAAATCACTTAATCCCTTCTGAATGAAAGAAAAAAAAGCTGTTTGCTTCTGTTCTCTTCCTAGCTGAAATTTCTTCTCCATGTGCACATTTTTTTCCCAAGAAAATTCACTATCATTCATCTTGGTATTTTATTCTTCATTCCTTACTATATAAAATGAATTTTTGTCTCAGTAAAACCGAAAACCAGCAAAGAGCCTGATACAGAGCCCAATTCCACCAAAATCAACAAGAACAAGACACGTCAGCAGCAAGATACATCACATGATTCACACCTACTCCAAATTAATTACTGTGACATTCTCTATGAGCTTGCTGGTTAACAGAATGCTTTTGTGAAAATGAACCTATTAAATAATATTTCTGCGCACCTGCGCTGTAACACCCATCAATGTCGTTGAGCCTTGGCACTTGAGTTTAACTGATAGACCACATTCCTGCTGCACTTTCTGCTCAGTTTCAGAGTCCCTCACTTCAGACTTCAAATATAACAGATTTGGGAGGAAATTAATCTTTTATTCCAATGGTGCATTTAATAAAATAATGAAGACGGAAAATCCCAAATTCTCTTCTATGGCCATCTGCAGTTCAATCTCTCCCTCTTAAATTCTGCTCTACCTATTTTCAAAGTTAAATTTTTTTCATCCCTTGCGTTATCTAGCATCTTCCCTTCTTGTCCTATTCCCATTCCACATCCGCAAGGAAAAAAAAGACGTTTATGGTCTGTTCAGTACAGTGGTATATCTTCCATTTTGAATACTTCTCTGTTTCACTTTGTGGCCCGTGGCTGTGAAAAGTGGCACAGTTTCATGTTCCTAATAGAATTAAAATTATGGTGTTCTGCTTTTTGTTACCATTTCCCCATCCCCTAAACCATAAAAACAATAGACCTTTGCTTCAGAGAAATTATCGTGGAGATTAATTCAGTGACATGTAACAAGATGAGTATTTTTCTCTTTTTTAACCTCACAAACCTTCTCTATTTCCAATTGAAATTTTAAACTGATCTTGCTGTAGCATTTACACTGACAAGTAACTGGGCTTTTAATAATTTACCCATGTTGCTGCAAAGAGGCGGGGAAGGACTGCAAGTTTAAAACACGAAGGAGAAAAGTTAATTTAAAGTGATGTTTGGTAAAAAGTCTCCTTTGAGATCCTGTTGTGTAATTGAACAGATTAAGAGAACTGACAGTAACTTCACGGTATGCCTAAGTGGAGGTCTCTACGGGTCAACTCTCGGATCTTGTGCCGACACGTTAAACAAGTTTGTCAATTTTCCATCAGATTGATTTTTCTCACAGGTCTGGAAGCCTCGTCTCATTTCATCTTATTTCCACAGGGGTTCTTAACATTGCAAACTGCCATTTACTTTTGTCTCAAAGTGTGAGGAATGATTTTTATCTCTGAGTGGCAATCACGGCAGGCAGCTCCAGCACTGCTTATAATGTTGCACATTGTCCTCCCTCACCAACTGGGGTTTCTTTTGTGTTTTTTCCCTCTTTGGGAATGATGTGGATTTTTAGAATACATTCAAAATAATTATTAACAGAATGTACTTAGGGCAGATGTCTGTAGTCTCTGAAGTGAACAAAAAAAGCAACAGAAACTGTGGGGTTTTTTCTTTGCAGTTTTCAGCATAATGAGAGGTCAGCTTGAGAAAATATGATGTCTCTGGGAAGGTCACAGGGAAGAGTATTAACCTCTCTTTACATTTCCATGTCTATTATCCCCTCCTGTTAATGTCAAGGGAAGTTATGCGCACAAATAGAGAGAGAGCATGCTTCTGAATAGGTGAATGCTGCTGAAGATTATAATGATATATATTTGAATTAATTGCACTAATGGCAAGAATTCACTCTTACTCCACACCAAGTTAAATAAATGCAAAATTTTTCTGAAAGCCTGTGGGACCTGATGGTATTCTCAGATGGGTTGTACAAACATCCCTTGACACAAATTAAGCTACTAGGAACTTAACCACTTGGTTGACCTAATGACCTCTTGATGAAAGAACACTGCCATTTAGATCAGTGGTATGAGGGTGAAATCATAGGACACCCCAAACCCCATGTTTTCTCTTTGCTGCAGCCCTAGGAGCCCTTCCCACTTGTGAAAACTGGCTGTAGTCAATCATTAAAACCATAATTACTCTTTGTAAGAATTTCTCACAAACATCAGCATCTCAGACAAGATACAAAGCAATGAGGCCAGCTCTGACTATCCTTGGTGCTAGTTACATCATCTTGCCAAAAACATGGAAAGATTCATCATCTCTTCTTTTAGGGTCTTGTACTACGTCCAAGTTTTAATACAGATGTGTATAAGTTCCATTAATTTTTCTCCAAAATGCGATATACTCAACCAAATTAAGCTATCAAAGACAATGTGGAAAGTTGCCAAATTATTTGGTAACAAGCAACTCATTGCTGCTGTAAAATGTTTGCCACAATTTTGAAATCCACATAAAAAATACGAAGAGGGGGGAAAAAACCCCAAAACAACAAAACGGAATTTGTAATGATGATTTTTGCTGCTAGTATGACTGGACAGGAAAGGAATTGGAACTGCCGAACTGGTCCACGGGGCACTTCCAGCCCAGGAGGAACCACTGGATGCCAGCCCAGCACTACACACCCGGCATGGGAGACAGCAGTCCCTGATGGAGCAGCTGTGCCCGCAGCTGCACTGGCTGTTCACGGTGCAAGGAAAGAGGTGGGCAACCCAGGAAAGCCCCTGGGAGCCTCACAGTTGGAGCCACATCGGGCTGACTCTTGACCTCAGACTGTGGAAGGGGTGGTGCAGACCTGACCAGCACCTGCAAGGAGCACAGGGGGAGGGTGGGGGGATGCCCTCAGGGTCAGTGGTGGGGGCTGGATGTAGGAAGGCCAGGAGCCAGGGTCACACTGAGGAAGTGAGGGGCTGGGAAAGAGCAGGGTATTGAGTGTTTCTGCCCTTCCTTCTGCCTTCCCTCCTTCCTTGTTGAACTTTTGTGGATAGTGATGATCCAAGGGTGCTTGAACGGGGAGAGACACCAATCTGCACAGCCCCAGATGTCCTCAAGGCATTGACTTGTCAGAGAGAAGTGTATTCAGTGAGTTAAATCTTGAAACCCTGCACTGCATATCGCACATTACAGAAAGCAAGTGATATTTTACACAGATTTTTATTAATTGATATTTCTGTAGTTCCCTTTTGTATTCTCAGTTACAGCTAACAGCTAACCCCCCCAAAAAGGAGCTGAGCAAAATTCCTTCATTTCCATATTGTATCTGAGTTACTCAGTTATGGGATCCTCATAAGGGATCCCTTAAATAAAGGATGACTTTGTTGCGCCAGTAGTTGTGTTCATGACAGCTGAGTTGGGTTTGCACAGGTTGGCGCCAGCCTAAGTTTTTGGCAAACTTTCTGGAGAGTCTCCTGGGCAAGCACTTCCTTTTTGCCTTGTTACAGCTTGATATGAAAACACACACCAGCAGACTGTGCTAGTGGAAGGGCATGTAAACAAGTATTTACAGGCTTTTGATCATGGTGTAGATGCCCCAGACAACACTGCCTGAAATGGTAATCTGTCACAGAAGTGGTTTAGTGAGATAAAGTGAGATAGTTAAATGAGATTTAAAATATAAAGCCAGGTTTTTTCAGCGGTTACCAGTTTCTGTGTAAACACTTCCCAAAAGCTGGGACCTCACCATGTGAATGAGGCACCACTTCCACTGCACCCAGGCTGGCAGAAGGATGTGGCTCAGCACAGCAGCCCCCAGCTCTGCCAGCCCTCCTGGGAGTTTGGGTTCCCCAACTCACCCTCCCTCTGCAGCCTACCTGGGAAAAAACCCCTCCCCCTGTGACCATGTAATGTCAGTAAGAAGACACTGTGACCAGGCCCTGGCCTGGATTGTAGGAAGTAAAGACTTTTTGGGGGGGTACTCCATGTATACCCCTGAAAGAGAAAATCAGAGTCTTCTGGCTATTTACGCATCTCAAACCTGGCACAAGTGTTTAAAAATCTTCTAAGTTCACTGAAAAATTAGCTTAATAGACACTTCTCACAATTAAATATTTTAGACATTTTACATTTTTCCCGTAATTCCAACAATACTCAGATCACAATATGGATTAATTTCTTGTCACATCCAATTTTTTTGTTGCAAGATGTTTTGAAGGAGTGAAACACAAAAGCAAGTTGCTGACATTTGTAAACTCTCCCTTTCGTTGTACATACAAACATAAAATAGCTGACATTTGGCTCTTTTATCCTTTCTCCCCTGCTTGTTCAGTGCAAATATTATCCAGACAGACGTGTTAAACAAATATCATAGTATCTACAAACAAGGATATATAAATCTCATTGTCCTGGTCAGCAGCTCAGGACTAAACTATCCTCCTAAGCCATTCTGATCTGCAAGTGACCTTGAGCTAATTGCTTTCCTCCACTGTTACATGAAAGTCACTATACTTTCTAACCTCATAAACTTTATTTATTTAGAGGTAGAAATAGTGTATCAATACCATTAAGGTAACTTTTAAATTGTACTTGTCTCTTTTTGTGGGGTGGAATTGCAGGATGATATGAAAGCAAATTTGTGGTTGTTGTTTTCTGGTTACTGTAATTGTATGGATGTAAACAAGATATAATGAGTTTTTTCATGTGGCTTTGTGGGATGGAATGGGATGCTGAAACCGACAATTTTCTCATCAATGACAGAACTACAACCTCTTTGAAAATTAGCAAGAGCTATGACTGCTAAAACTCAGTGCTTCCTAATACAAAGGTACTCAGCTGGGCATTTTTTCAGAATTCGTGTCTTAGTGCTGTCATCTTTTAAATAATATTGTAAGAGAGTTGGCTAGTACCTAGAATGTGTCTGTCCTCTGCATTTATTGTTGAATACTAAATGTTCCAGTCTCTTAAGACCACTTTAAATGACAATGCTGCTCTATTTTTTGCTTTAAGATTTTTGTTGGCATGTGAAAATATGGATAACCAGACAATCTTATGGTTTGCTTTAATGTTGAGTTACCTGAAGTTGTACAATGGTCTCTGTGTTGACTTCTCTAAGCACTGTCAATGCTCAGCATATCCCAGGATCAAACCCCTCATGAGAATGGACTGAATTGATTCACTATTTCCTGCTTTCTTATTGAATACTTTTATATTCTTTTATAAACTAGTAAAACTCCAATCATATAAAATTAAGAGGTCATGGTGAAATGACAGAAGTAGCTAATTAGAAGAGCCACTGCATCCTTTAAGGCCTTGATTCAGGGACATCTATCAATACTGTGGATACTGCTTAATCATGAAATCAATACTTCAAATTAAGCACACGTGCTTACCACTTGGCCAGGAGCAGATTTGCAATAGCATTTCCATAGTGTTTAAGAACACAGTGTTAGCTTATTTTCAAACATTTTCTGATCATCTCAGTGCTCAAACCTCTACAGAGCTGCCCTTCCCTGATGACCCTTAGAAAAATCTGAACAGATTTCTGTGAGTTGTGGCTTTGAAAAGTGTGGATTGGGGAAACATTTGGAAAAACATTTAGCTGTGATCAGGTTTGCAAACCTTGACTTCCAGACTCATCCTCTTCAACCAGGCACTGGTGACAATGGAGAGCAGAGACAGCAAAGCAGACTGAAGGTTTTGAGCCTCTGCTGAAATCTTGTCTGCAAGCGCAAAAACTGACAGGTGGAAAAAAAAACCTTACTAAAAATAGCTAAAGATATCCCCCCCCAACCCCAAACCTATGAGAACAAAAAGAGTTTGGATGCTGAGACTGACCTTTAGAGATCTCAAGCTGGTCCCTATTGCACTGAGGCTTTCTTCTCACCTTGCCAGACTTTGGCAGCCTCCAATATCACATCTGCTGTTTATCCTGCAAGCTGGTGACCAAGCTGTTTGTGCCAACCCACTGCATTTGCTCCATCCTGATCAGCCCTCACAGTGATCAGGAATCCAAGGCACAAAAGTTTCGCTGTACTAAGGGTAGGCAGACTGGGGGGAAAAAATTGTACACTTTCTCTAGTTCTGAACTTTGATATTGATGTAACAGAAATTCAATGTACGTTAAAATTTGATTAAGATGAGTGTGTGCAAAGGTGTAAGGGGAGAAAGTTACATACCAAAGACAAGATGAATGACTGATGTCTGAAATACTGAGCTACAATAGGTGAGGATAACAGCAGTAGTAAAAGAAGTATTTAGACTACAGATGATAATGCTCAGAGAAAAATACTGTTCTTGTATTTTATGGGTAAAGCTGCCTCCTCTTCATAAATTAATCTTTCCTCAAATGCAGTTGTGCACAGAAACTCTGACAGCATGCAGTTTAGGTGATAGGCTTCACTGATGTCTGTAGGTGACGCTGTGTCCTGGCGTCCCCTCAGGCGGAGGGGACACAGCGTCCTTCCCGCAAATGCCCTCAGCGAGAGGCACACGCTCGGCAGGGCAGAGGTGCAGGCTGGCAGCGTGTGTGCTGGCTCCTCGTGAGAGGCAGCGGGCCAGGCAGCTCGCAGTCACAGCTGAAATGTCACCGGAGGTAAGGAAGCAGGGAGGGTCCTCTGGTATGGGTTCCAAAGAGTTTACTGCCAATGGAAAGTCCAGGGATCAAAGGCAAGGAGAAAAGGTGTGCATGGGTTTTTATGTGGGGGTGGTACGAAGGGAAAGGCCAATGGGGTACAAGATAGGGGGAGGATACAACATAACAGTAACCAATAGGAAAAACAGGGAGGCGGGACTAACAGCAGGGAGCCAACCAAGAACCGAGTGACACAGAACTCTCCAGAACAGGGGGAGGTGGTTTAGACCAGGGCACCACCCAGTGGGGGGCAGCTACACCTCTGTACCGCCCACAGATCCACCCCCAGACCCACTGTCTTGGGCGGGGAAATCCACCCACTGGATGGCTAAGGCATGATTGGCATTTGACTGCCACAGCCCAGCGGCGGGCTGAGCCACAGCCGCGTGTAGGGAAGTTACTCTTTGGAAGCAGGACAGTTCGTTTCAAACTGACCACTGCAGAGCTCACTTAGCACCCACACCATGCTTGCAGGATGCGTGCCGGCATACTTGCACTCAGTAGCCTGACACTGGATCTCCACCTTCTGAAACCCAGGCTGTTTCTTCACATTTACTCCAAAATTAGCAAGTGATCCATTCTGGCGTGCTAGCAATGGCACTAGCCTGAGAACAACTGGAGCAGCATCTTCTGGAGATAAATGCACAGTATGTATTAAACCTGAGTCATGATCTGCATCTCAGGTAGTAGTAATGAAGAAAAAAATTAGGTTAAAGCCTATCCAGAAATACCAGTCTGTGAAAATCAGTCCCTTGCCTATTTCTAGGGGCACAGAGCTGTGATGAAGCCTTGAGCATGGCCTGTGAAGATGTCATCTTATTGGCAGCCTTCCCCAGCCACTTGTGGCCCCACCATTTGGAAGTAGGCCATGAAAGACCCCCATGGAGGAATGCTATGGCCGCTTAGTTATTATTAGTTGCCTGGTATTCCTACTGTTGTATTCCTGGTATCCTTCCAGATAGGTACAGAGAGAGAACTCTGTGTACGTAGTGACAGGGCAGGAGCTCTGGAACCATAGGCTGGGGTCAGGTGCCCGTGGCTACCAAGTGTCCACTCCTCCTCCCCAAGACGATGGGGGCACCCAGGAAGAAGGAAAAGTGTTACAGATGGAGACAAAGACAGGGACATCGGTCGTCGGTCACTGTCAGAAACAAACCAGGTTCCACCTGGGGAAAATGAGTTTAATTTCTTACCTATTCAAGTAAGTTTGGAACGTGAGCAATAAAGACAAAAACTAAAGCACCTTTCTCGCTTCACCCGTTCACCCAGGCTCAACATGTCTCCCTGTTTCCAGACTCCTTCACCCCTTCCCTACAATCAGAGTAGGGGGATGGGTAATGGGTGTTGTGGTCAGGTGTGACAGTTCCTTTCCTTCCTCCTCAGGTATCTTTTGCGCCTTCTCTCTCACGCAAGACTAGCCCATGATGAGTTTTCAGTAGCCCAGCTGAGCACAGAAGAAGGAGGCAGTGAAATGGCCCTGCTGGGGAAAGCAGAGCGTGCCTTGCAGACAAAGACTTAATAAGTGCCACTCCCAAGGCCCAACGGGAGCCTAAAAATGGATGTGTGCACATTTCCTTCCCTTCTGGATTCTGCAGGATTGTTTGCAAGCAAGTTTGTAGAAGTTAGTTTTCCCAATGGGGAACAGACCTCTGGTTAGCAATCAATAAAGCAATCCTTTAATATTCTTCTGACTGGGCAAAAAAAAAATTGTACTGAAAGGAAGCTGCCCCCCCCCTCCTCAGAGGAAGGGCCTGCAGAAGAGAAAGATGGATAAACAAATAATCCTCTGGTTTTAATGAACACATCCATTATATCAGCAATAGTTATGGCAACAGGAATTATGTACTTTGAGGCAGCATCTCTTGTGCCTTGTAAACACCTCAGCCTTCTGTCAGGGCCCCCGCTGGGGCTATTTACAGCTTCAATATTACAAGGTAGCTACTCTCTAATTATACACAACTGGATTGGTTTCCACCACTCAGGTCCTTGGTTAACCCTTAATAATAATTAATTTTTTACTGTTACACTGTATATCAACTTAAAACTTTCAAGATGGTAAGGTGTCCCAGTAGACTAGAAAACCTATTAAGATATCAAGACATGCATGCTTTGCAACTTCTGTTTTCATTAGTGGCGAAAAGCCCCACAGAAAGAAAAAATAAAATAAAAAGGAAGCAGCACAAAGTCACTGAAACTGGGACTAGGAGCTTATACAACACTTGCATTGCAAGAGGTCTGTTGTTCTCAGTTAGTTTCTTTTCCTTTTTTTTTTTTTTACAACGAATTAGCCTGTACTCAGGACTTGGTTATAACATATGAGTGTGTTAATTAGAGCTACATTAGGCAGCCAGTATGTGACACACAGACCTTGCACAGTTGATTGAGTTTTCCTCAGCGCTAAGCTAGGGGAGATTTTATTTGTCTTGTCGGGGGGGCTGCAGTCTTTATGTAGGCATTTATTTAAGTCTTCTTGTAAACAGCGATGGCCTGCTTAGACCAGATGAGGTGAAAGAAAGGGAGTATCTGCTGCCAGCACAGTGCTTCAAGGTGATGCCCTTTGAACTAAATGATCAGAATTACTCTAGGACCTTCTGCCTAATCTGCACCCACAGAAAAAATAAAGGAAAAAGTTGAAGAGTGGGGGAAAAAAAAAAAGAAAAAAGAAAAAACCCCTCTGTTAAACTTTTTCTCCCAGCATTCCTCCCTTTCCTCCTATAGCATCTGATTAAAGCCATAGGCTGGGCTCTGCTTTCTTTGTCACAGGTTGCAATCAAGCAAATCAGGGAATATGCATTTCTCTCAGTCCAGGAAACATTCAGGGATACAGAAGAACAGCTGGTGAGAAGTGAGTTTGGAGCCATTTGACAGGAAGGAAGATCTACCCCTGAGAGCAATTCCAGAGAAAATAAACATCAAAATGAATGACTTACAAGGCACTGTAACCTCATTTGTTGGCAAATTGAATACTCTTACCACACATAAATATTCTTGAGCAGAGATCTGATCTTGTGGGCTCCCAGCTATTAAAACAGCACAGTTTTAACAGCATGCAAGGAGAGGTTGAACAAACATCTTAATTGTAAAACTCATTAATGAGCCGTCATAAAACAGTAAATTTGAGAGTATAAATGCTAGAAAATCAAGCCAGGTCTCACTGTATTCAAACATGGATGAACACAGGAAATAGCAGGGAGAAGAGCACCTCAGATGGGGCCAAGTAACTCTGCTGGGTGAGCTGTGAAAGGACGGGATGCTCCCACCTCACAGAACCAGTCACAGGTGCTCTTCAGCAGGAGGTGCAGGGACGATGCATCCATCGCTCAAAGCTGAAGGGTTTGTAAGCAGCACACAGGCAGTCGGGGGTGATCCCTTCTGCAGCTTGGTAAGCTGAGAGTGCCACAGAGGGATAGTGACCTCTACATCCAAAGCTGGAAGTAGGTAAAAGCAGATGGACTGGTAGATTCACAGCACTGCACCCAGAGTGGGGCTGTGGTAGATACTGGAATGAGAGACTGCTAAAACATGAGGACTCTCAGTTTCTCCTCCATGTGTCTTCAGGCTAAAGCTGACTAAATGTGTTTTCCTGTATCACCTAAAGGGAAAGGAATTAAGGGGAAAACAGCTTATTTAGGGTATCTCCAGGAAGACAAATATAGATTAAGAGTACATCTTTACTAGCTCTGGGAGCCATTTCTGGAACTCTGTTTTAGCCAGGAAAATTATTACATTATTAAATAATAAACCTTAGGGTATTCATTCAAATTTGCTTTTCCTGCTTTACTTTTAAAGCTTCAACAACTGTAGTGAGTGCATGTAGAGATGTGTGTCAGTCCTGACAATGCAATTTACATGATGCTTTTATTGCATCCTCTCTCTTTAAGCCCAGGAGAGATGGCTGTGATTTCTTTAATGGGAAGGCTTCCTGCATTTATCAAAATGACTTAAACAAGGGGTTTTCTTCCTGTGGACGTGAGAACACAGAAGGTTTGTCATCACATTTTCAAAAGGCATACTTTTTAGAGACAAGAGACTTTTCAACATGTAGTTTCTATGTTTCTGAGCCTAGATCATACAGCATTAATTGTACTCTTGCTCATTTGCCCATGCAAATGTGGCCACTGGATGTCTATGGGTGTGGATGAATGGGAGCAAGATAAAAATCCTTACCAATTCAGCCTGATGTACCTGAAAATACACAAGAAAGAACAGCTTTTATAACAGCTCTTTTATACCAATATATTCAGTTTT
Source organism: Dryoscopus gambensis (assembly GCA_013389985.1). Taxonomy (NCBI): domain Eukaryota; kingdom Metazoa; phylum Chordata; class Aves; order Passeriformes; family Malaconotidae; genus Dryoscopus; species Dryoscopus gambensis. The sequence goes on along the minus strand of WEIT01042037.1, from coordinate 6,424 downwards.
TATTTCTTTCATTTTTTACAGGGAGATATTTCAAGGTTTATGAGCCTGTCTGAATTTGCTAATGGACTTATTTACTAAAGAAGGACCTTGAAATATGCATGTTCTTTTCTCTGAACTAATAATCTTTGCCATTTTCTTCTTTGAGAAACTGTATATTGTTTAAATTTATTTATCTAACTTCCAAAATAATTTTGTTTTAGTTTTAAATTTTCATTTGCATCATGTCAGTCAGAGGCAACAAGAAATAATTTGGCTGTCCATAAATATTACCTCACAAAATTTTGCACCAACATACTGAGCAAAAGGCAGGGTACAGGGAGGGCTGTGACAGAAATAGCAAAAAAAGCAGCTCCAGAATGTCTGGCAGGGATACAGCATTATAATGCCATCATACCCTCTCAGCATGCTGCTTTATGTAAGTTGAAGATGGTTTTTCTCCTTGTCAACTGCAGCTTACAAAGGGAAAAGAATATATGGTACAGTCCTCCTAACTAATGCTTAAATTCAAGCTTTTTCCATGAAATTCAGGTTTGCGGATTTTTTTTTTTTTTTTTTTCAGAATAGCTTCAGATGTTGGGGTTTGGGGTTTTTTTCTCCTTCTTCTGCTTTTTCTTTTTTTTTTGCCTAGGTCTATGCAGGCTATTTTTTAATATTTCCATTTCTACTTTCCTCCACCTTTCCATATTCCATACCTTTCTGTGCTTAGTAAAGGTTACAGAGTGACAAAAGAGTGGAGACGATGCAGAATTTTTGCTCTACAACTCTAAAACACTGCAGAATATTTGAAAATTGGGTAAGGAGAAAAGAATGAGATTAAAAAAACAGAAATGAAAAAAACATTTTATTTTATTCTATTTTAGTCAGAGTAACAGAGGGAAAAATATACAATAAATATTATGCACAAATAAATATTTAATTTTTTTTTAAATAATGCAAAAAATAATATTTCTGTTTCCAAATTTTTCCAAGGTTCCTACATAAAAACAGTTATGACCAGTTCATGAACCAAGGTAAATCAATTTCTTTAAAATAAAATTCTAGCATGAAGGGAACATTTAGTCAAAAAACCTTGATCCTTCCTACTAAACCCTCTTATTCTAGTCACTAATACCTAGATTTTCAATCATGCTTCTCTTTCTGTGGTCCCACTGTAGCAGCTGATCAGAAGCTCAGTGGTCAGTCTAAACCACAACCTCTTTAGTATGTACTGGTATGATGATTGATAGTCCATCACCCATATTATAAGAGAGTAAACTGTATTACCTCCAGGCAAAAATCAAAGAAAAACTTACTCTATAGTCTAATAAAGTGCTAAATCATAAGTCCTTGAAATTTTTTGTTGATTTAAATGTTTATTTAGACAAAAATTTCTATAGGCAGTCACACAACAGTTAAATCAGAGAGTTATTAATTAAGAAATTGCACTCCAGTTTAAGGCACAAACTAAAGATTCAGACAGTCTTAACGTGTGTGTATCCTTGAGTTTTGTAGAGGGTTCATCACTGCAATTTGTGGGCTCTGCTGGGTAATCTCTGCGTGGGGAATGTCTGGTCAAAGCAAGCCCACTGGGCTTGTCTTCAGGAATGTTTGGTAGAACAAGGTTAAATAAGTCAGTGTTCACTGGGAGACTGTTTCAAGCACAGTACACTCACCCATGGAGGTGGCACAGGTACGGCATTGCTCTGCTGTCAGCCCAAGTTAATGGAGAGTTTGGCAGCCCTGCTTCTCATGAACCGTGAATGAAATCCTGGCCCCACAAACGCAGTGGTAAAACTCCCACCAGGGTGAGTAAGAAGGGGATAATGTTACACCTTCCAGGGTGAAATGACTAAATTGATACTCTTATTGTACTGCCTGAAGCTGGATGTGAGATATTGTCATTATGTCTTTGGCTTGGGTTTCATCTACTTTGTTACTATAATCCATCTGTTTGTAAAAAAGGTGTAAAATTTACTATTTCACCAGGAACCTCACTGCTTTAAATTTATACTTTGTGATGAAAATGGCTCTTTGAATGCAAAGGAGTAAAAATCATGTGAAAATTTCAGATTCTACCCTCAGTGTTCATGTTTATGTAGCAGCAGATTGAAAACATTACGAGATGAACTCCAAATATAAACCTCCAGAACTCAGTTTAAATCCCCAGCCAGTGCACTCCCTAGCAATATTCCCCTATTGCTCTGCTGGGTGCTATCAAATGGTATGATAATAAAAGAGACACTGAAAATGGAGCAACAGCTAATAAATTAAAGTAACATAAATAATAATAATGAAAAATAAATAAATTTAAAAACCACCCACAACAACAACAACAAAAAAATGGAAACAAAAAAACCCTGGAGCTCTTCATTGCCATATGAAAAGATATCCCCCAGTGTTTCAAATAAATTCTCATCTCCTTGAAGCGATCTTTCCATGAGATGTATTAATATATTTTAAAAAACGAGCTCTCTGCCACACTGCAAGTTCCTTGTTGACTTATTTGGTGGCCCCTGAGAGAACATCAGGAGAGCTTTATTTGGAAGGACACTGGGGGAGAGCAGATTAAACAGGCTTCTGGCTGCATTCAATTTTCTCTAGTTTGGGGAGATTTTGCACCTTTCTTGAAGATTGTTTCAGCTGGGATTAGCACATTCCATTTCCTGCACTCCTCATAAAGCTGAGAACTAAAGAAAATTAAAATAAAGGTCAGTGAACTTGGCTACGCTTTTCTCCTGCTAAGAATTTGTCCATATGTTTGCTTCTTTTTTCTTTGATCACATTTTGTTTTGGCAGACTCTATATATGTGTGCATGTGTAGGGCTTTCATGGGTTTCCTTTCCTCTATGCAACTGCTGTGTGAATTCATCAGAATTCAGCCCACTTCCGTTCACTTTATGGAAACAATTTGTGTGTAACTTTGCTTTCAGTCTTTCATCAAATTTGCTCTTACTCAGTGACAGAGGGTAGCCCAAGGTATCCCTTTTTCTGTCTTTGAGTTGGTAGTGTTCCCTTCTCCCTCAGCCCCACGTGATCCCGCATGTTGTCTCCTGCTTGACCTGCACAGAGACTCACTGTCCTGCCCGTCCTGCTGTGCAAATCATTTACAGCCTCTCCAGGAGCCTCCTTTCTGCACCCCGCAGCGTCAGCAATGGGATTTTGGGAACACTTGTCCCTTTTGTTCCGGGCCAGGGGCACTAAACCTGTGTCACAGCCCGTCAGCCCGTTGCTTGGTAGTTAATTTGGGTCATTTGAACAGACTGGATTTAAATCAGTAACCCAGTTGTCACTACCAGCGTCCTGAGCCAGCTGCTAATCTTTGCGTATTTATACACCTGTTTTTTCTTATCGTAGCTCTGAAAAAATACACAAAGGACTTTTTTTTTTTATATATATATATATACCAACAACCACCCCTTGGAACAGGTCTGAGATCAGGCCTGACAGCTTTTAGCTGCACTTGCTGGTTTACGTACAGGCTCTGGAGGCTACGTGGCAAATTCACAGACAATTTCTACTGTCAAGTTTCGCAGTCAAAAAGCCCCCAAACACCAGGCAGAGGAGGCAGCCACTTGGCAGTGCCCACACAAGTCAAGGGGAGCGGGTGGACATGAGGGGTGCCTTCACAGCCTTCCCTGGCCTCAGATCAGACTTGCTGTGCTTGCCCGCAGTGCACCGTCCTTGCCATTTCGTTGAGTGTTCAGAGGCTCTTTGCCAGTTCCCCATTAGTCTGTTGTAATGAGGTTCAGCTTCTGTTTGATTTCCATGATGAGTCTGAGCAGCAGAGCCCAGGAGAAGTCAAATAAGGGCAGGTACTTTATGCGTCCAGATCTGAAGTGTGGCTGAGCTTGAGTAAACCTACAAGGGACAGCAAAGGGTAAAACAGCTTACACCAGACAGGCCTTAGTACTTTGCTTCCTCCTGCCTCTAATTCCACATTCTAAGCATCTTGGGTCTACAAAGAGCTTTACTGCATATGTCATTAGAGCTTCTTTTAATTTCCTTTTTTCTTTCTCGCTAATATATTTCGAGTTAATTTCAACTTAAATCTCACTAACTCTTAGACTGCCAGTACTCCTCCGTGGAGGGAGACTTGCTCAAAAAGCTCATGCTCCAGTTTCACCTTTCCATTTCAACATCCCATTTCACAGGAAGTCCAGGTGAGTGAAAAGTCATGTGAGTGCTGTCCTCTGGGCTATACCACAGTGTCTGTAACTCATAACATGGTAAATCTTCGGGAAGTACAAAACATCTGGCTCCCATGGCTTGAGTTCTTACTTGTTACTTTAAAGTGCAGTTCAAGTGAGCAAACTAATGCATGAATTTGCCATCTGTAATTCCTGCTTAGCTAAGAGATTAAAAAGGAAGATTAGGATCAGAGTGAGGGAGATTTGTAGGTATTATGGGCAGAGAAAATGTTAAATATTTGAGTAAGTAAAATACGTAAATGAATGTATTTAGAGTTTAGGACTTTCCTTAATTCAACATATGTCAGGAACACATTCCTGTGAAAGTTCCTGTCACTAGTTCAGGGGTCCAGTAACAACTGCTGAAAAACATACTTCACTACTGCAGAGATTAGGAGCAGTTTGCAGACATTTTGTACTCAAGGTCTACTTAGCCGCTTCCATTCATGGAAAACCTGGCACCAGGCTGAGCACCATCTGCTAAGCTCTGCATGACAGAGATCTCATGAGGCACTTGGGAAGATGTCTATTTCTCATCACATGTGTAATTTTTACTAGAAAACAGGCTGTGGAGAAACCTGCAAATCATCAAAGCATATGCTATCAGAGGAAGGCAGGAACAAACACTGCTCACAATGGCTAGCCACTCTCCAACTGCAGTACGGAAAGATGTGAATCACAAGGGGATTGCTACAAAAAGAGATACCTGAAGCACTAAATGCCACAAACATGGATAAATGCACAATAAAGCATGCATAAAATGGAAATGGATTGTTACCAACCCACTATGATGGGGCAGGGCTGGTGGTATCCATACATCAGTGACCATAGAAGAATAAGCAACAATTCCAAGGCATTTTTGTTGCTATGGATGGCACTGTGAGACACTTTAAGGGGCATGAAAAAGCTAAGGCAATTAACAAATGAAATTAGCTGGTGGAAAATATATACTGAGAGAAATTTTTGAAGCGCTTGTGCTAATTGTGATGTTTTACAACAGCAACACACCGTATCAGTCACATTAGCTCATCAAAAACCTCATTTTGGTTATACAGCTGTGGAGAAGAGGTTAGACTTAGAATGCATTAAAAAAATGGAATAGAAACTAATATCTAAAACTTTATCATGTCATTATATATAGCAACACTGAGGCATGTTCACTTGGTATTCTGTTCTGCTCATTTTCCTGTGTCAGTTATACTGCAGAAATTAATAAAGATTCAGAGTCTGTA
>WEIT01042035.1:12286-98216 GCA_013389985.1 Dryoscopus gambensis | reverse complement strand
GTTGTCTCTTCAGTTGCCCTCAGTGCTTCAGCATTTGGTTTTGGTATCTCTGCCTATGTGGTTGCAGGGGCGTTAGGCACGGTCTCTGCCACGTGCTGCTGCTTTCTGCAGTAAACAGGGGTTGTATACGTGTGTTGTACTGCAAATGTTGTTTTAAGGTGGGGAGGGAGGAAAAACCAGCAATGAAGCAGGAGACATTACTATGCAATAGTAATATTACTGTGAAGGATTAGAGCTGGGGCTGATGTTGAGGCTAATACATTATACGTCTGAAAATACTGTTAAATGCTGGTTCTCTGCAAAGGGAGGAGTGAAGGAAGACGTGTATGCAGGCAGCTAACACACTNGCAGCTAACACACTCCTCATCCTCCACTCAGCCCATGAGGTGTAGTTGTATGTATGTATACAGCTTATGTATCTGTCTGACTGAGCTGTGTGAGCTGCTCAGTTATGCAGTAAGTTTGGGACAGAAGAGGTTATCACTTGTTCCTTATAACTCAGATGATGTTCTAACAATCAGATTATCTTTTGTTTGGTGCATGCAATCTTAGTGGTTCACACTGACATAAGAAAACTGTGTTTGTTGAAGGTCTTGCAAGGCCTGTGCTAAATGACTTGACCAGACCATCACTTAGAAGACAGAGAGAAACTAGACCGAATTAAACATCTGCCCCTAATCCAAGCACTCTTATGTATTAAACATCTGTCTTTAAGTACCCTAGCCCATGTGAGTGACACGTACGTGCGCCGGCATGTGCTGGCTCGTCACATCAGGACATGGAGATACATAGTTGGAATGGGGAATTTTGATGTGAGAGATGAAACGTGGAAACAAACACCGCTTTAGTCACCACTCTAGCATGGCTGAGATATTAACATAGACTAAAGTTTAATTAAATTTTGTAACATTGTGCTTAAAGGCAAAATGCTCCTTTCCCAGAGNATTAAGTATGGGAAAGGAGATAAAAAGACAAAACTTCTAGGATGATGCAGGGGATTAATCAGTTGCAAAAAGGGAGATTTGGATCCAGAATCATCAAGTTTGTCAGGCCAGAAATTTGTTGTAAAATGTCCTAGCTGATAGTTCTAATTTTTATCATGTAAAGCCTCAGATCATATGAATAATGATAAAAATATTTTGTTCTCTTATCTATTTTTAAATCTAGTACTACTAGTAAGAAAAACACTGAGTAGCAGCTAGTGTTGATGAGATTAGATCCTGTCTGCAGAATATACTGAGCAGGCTGTATCAGTTTTTTAAGTTTTTGAGAGGGGGGGAAAAAATGTACTGATACATAATTCAGCCCATTGCACAGCTCAAGCCATTTGGTTTATTATTAGGAGACAGAATTCTTAGAGAAACATGTGTGGTGGTTTGTTTTCTTTTTCCTGTTTGGATGAGGTTTTTTCCCTTTGGCTTAGATGCCTGGTATTAGCCACACTGTCTTCCTCTGAAGGTCTTCAGAATAACTTTCCTTTTTCTCTCTGAATAAGTAGTATAGGGAGTTATCTGAAAATCTGCTTCTGTCGGCACCAGCAGTAGGATAACTATCTTGGGCAGTCTAAATCCCATCCTAAGTTTTTCCTTATGTTTAGTCTGGTGTGTCACACCAGCATGGTGAATGAGTGTGTATGCCATGACATCTAATTCACAGGGTGAAATGGTATAATAGAAGCTGGTGGTTTGGGAGAGAAGCTCTCTGACTTCTTGCTAGAGTAGCTGATTTTAGGCATAGTTTTGGAAAAAGTAAAAGTAACTTTCCATATGATTGTAATGAGTACACAAAACACACCTCTAAAGATTTACTCTGTGAATAATCTTTCTCTTTTCCTGTTTTTTGGCAATACATTGTTTCTACTCCTATTGATTACATGTGCTGTCTTGGTTCTTCTTCCTCTTAATACTGTTTGTGGAAGATAACCCTTCAGAACAAGGGAAACCTTCATTCTTATCTCTGAGGGGTGCATCTGGGACATGAGACCAGGAACTTGTCCACACTGAGAGCTGTGAAAGATGCTGTCTCTTACCAATATCTACCTGGAATTTTGTGGTTGTTTTGACTGAGTCAAAAGAACAAAGTGCTACAGTTAACAGCCTTAACCAGACTCCACCCCACTCTGAATACTGCTTTCAGCCAGCAGCATATCTGCTTTGCATTTCAGATCTGGTATGGGAAGGGATGGTACTTAGATATGTGTTGTCTTACAACTAACACAGGAGCTGTTGTTTAAACCTGAGCTCCACTGTTAGTATGCAAGTGACACCTTGAGACACGTTTGCAGTGGATTTTTCAATCCCCTGTACCCTGTTCCTCATCTGAGATTTGCAAAGCACTGTGGAAATACAGCATGCCCTGAGCATAGTTGCAAGTAAAAGAGCAGTTTTGATTTCCTTTTGAGAGGTGGTCTACATGTCTCAGTCAGAACTAGGGCTCCATTGCCCTTGCTCATATTTTCAGTTTCACAATAAGTTTGCATAGCTTTAAATGTGGTTTGTAGATTTAAGCTTCTAAGGCTTTTATCTTTCCCCCCCCAAGAAAAAAACTCCTACAGAGCTCAGACTTGGTGTTATTTGGACTTTGTGTAAACATAGCTCTTACTTTCCTGAGAGAGTCAACTCTGGGGAAGAAAAAAGCTTGTGGTATGTCAAAGCTTCAAACTGCTCCTTACTGATTTATTGCTGTTGTGGAGACAGCCCAGAGTGCGTTAATTCATAAGTTCTTGTAAGCAGAGAGGAGGGAAAGAATAGGAGGAAATAAAGAAAGGGGTGGAGGGGAAAAGAGTTGGGGAAGAGAAAATAAAAACATGGGGAAATGTAAGCGATGGGGAGGAAAGACGTAGCAAAGCAGTTGTTTTTGAGTGGGTGGTCTAGGAATTTCTGGAAAATAATAAAATAAGATGTTTCACTTGAGAGCAGTCTGTGCCCTTCTTATTACTGTGGCCTTTAAAAGCCAGGATGCTATTCAGTCTCAAGCCACTTCTGACTGCCAGATAGTGGGAGGGGGTTTTGCAGTTGTGCTTAGGTTACAACTGCCTTAAGGTCAGTCTCTTTTAGGTTGGCTTCATCTTGCCTCGCTTCAAGACCTCTCCTATGTGCAGCTGATACTCCCTTTTCTAAAATACTCAGAGCTTAAACATTTTGACTGTTAGTGATTTTAACCTTCCACAAAGCCTTCCACACTTTGTATGGGTTTAGTCATTGCCACAGTAATTCACAGATGGTTGCCTTGGTGTTGGCCCCAGTATTCAAAGGTAGTGGTTCACTGTGGTAAAGTTTATGAAAGTTTTTAGTAAGGCTCTAATAGGTTCCTGACTCTTAAAGCAAGAAAATGAGATGGGCAGGCTTGTTCTCTGAAGACCGAAATGGGACGCACTAGTTCCAGTTTCGGATCAAGTTGATAAACCAGTTCTACAGTGTCCAGGCTTTTCTCCTGTATTATGTGGGATGAAATTTTCCCATCAAGCAGAGATGAGGATGCTTTTAAAATGTGTATCATCTTGACCTAGCTGTTTCAAATTATTTTAGGCCTTGTGCCTGTGACTCTTTAAGAGTGCTCTGAGGTGTGCTGAGGATCTGGGGCTCCAGTGCTGGGAAGTGGCATGTTGCACAGGACTTCCCAGCTTTTGCCTGAGGTCATCTGCTGCTCCAATGCTTTTATAATCTCTTGGATGGCAAACATTGATTAGAAACATGAATTCTGAGCAATGCTCTTTAGTATTTATATACCTGTCCTTTTGTTCATGTCATCTTTTGGGAATATTGAATGTTTGGGCCATACTGCACTGGTATTCCACTTCAATTGTTATTTTACTCTGTGTAACAAAATACACTAGTTCTGGGGAGAGCCAGGAAGATGATCTATTTCAGCTATTTTCTCCAGATTTCTCCCATCTTTGTTTTCTATTGTCTTATTTATTACACTATTTTTATCTTTATTAAATTTCTTTTTTCTTACCTTTGACTCTTCCAGTTCTTTCCCTTCTGCCTGCTTGCCTTTCCCATCTGCAGTTTCTTTCAGATGGAAGTAAGTGATTTTCTTTTTTTTTCTTTGAAATGTTTTCACCCTTGCCTACAGGATCTGAATAACAGCCTCACCCAGTTTATTTCAGGTTGCTGCTCTTTGGCAGTGCTACAAGAAGCCACAGTGGCACCAGTGCTGGTGACAAACATAGGAAAATGCAAGGTCAGGAAAGTCTTTGGCTCTGTCACATTCAGTGGCTGTATTTTTTGGAATATGTGCAAGGATCCAGCTCTCTGGGGCACTTCTGCATGGACAGCTTACAGCATGTCTATTTGTAGTATTCTTTTGAAGGAGGAGTTTTAACAATCTGTTGTTTTCTGTGTTTGTCTCCATAATATCTTTTCCTCTCTAGCCACCCATGTATTTGATAGGCAGTATCCTTATATCCAGAGATCTAGAAACTATCCATTGCTGCTCTAATCTTTAAAATCTTTCATGGTCTGTATGGTAATCAAACCACATTGTCTAAGGTTCTGGCAGGGGTGGTTACCTTATGTAATACTCTAATTTCTCTAGAAAAGAAACAAGAAAACAATTTAACCAGGTATTTAGCAATGAAATTGGTGTGGTTTTGGTTTTTTCTTCTTTTAACATGCAGTAACAGTGATTTGTCCCTGAAGCAGTCCACTAGATTTATTTTGTTTTGCACTCAATGTTACAGTTCAGATACCTTTTATCAGTGAAAAAAACAGACATTCTTTCTTTTTTTTCCTGGCATTGGAATATTTCCATGTAATCTTTATACATGTATATATTTATACATCTATATCTATAAACATATATACATATGCGTGTATATATATATATGCATTATATATATATTTAAAATATAGGATTTTATAAGTCAGGGAGGTTAAAGCAAAGAAACATAGTGGTTATTCATGAGTGGACTGAAGTCCCTGGAATAATTGTTTCAACTCAGAGCTTGTTTCCCACATGCTATATTGTCCAGGACACTGAAGTTGCTGACAGTGTTCTAAACTTATACATGGTCTTTTATCTCTTCTGGGCTTGGGCCCTGGAATAGCTTGAAGATAAGAACCTGGAGAGGTTGAAGTTAGTGGTTAGCCTGTGTAGGGATGTAACTGCACTACTCTGTATAAGCTGAAGTTTCTTACATGTTGAAAAGAGTTATGCCTATAAACAGCAGCCTGTTATATTGCTGGAAGAAAGAATGTGGCTTTAGAGGTTGGAGTTGTCGGGAATTCAAAGGGTGATACCTATCTGCTGGACTTGTGCAGTTACTGTGGATCAGATTATGTGTTAAGCCTGGAGATTTAGGTAGGCATTTGACAGGTTGACAGGATTTAAGAACCTAAGGAAGGCAGGCATCCAAACTCTGAAGTTAGTCATCTCTAAACATCCATGTAAATCAGTCTTGTGTTAGTGTGACTGACACCTATCAGAGAGAGTGATTCTGCTTTACCTCCCAAGCAGTTCTGTGTGGATGAAGACTTGGAGACAGTTACTGCAGTGATAGATGCCAGTAACTAACTCTGACTGATAAGTTAGAGATACTAAGTCTGCCTGCGAGTTTGTGTTATTGTAAAATCCACCTGATGGGTGGGTGTAATAATTAATTTGTTTTATAAGTGACTTTAAAATGATCTTATCTGTCGTATAGCTGCATAATAAAAACAGGTGACACCAACACGAAACCGTTGCAAAGTGGTCAGTTATGTCACGTAGGCTTCTTTCGTATGATCCATGTGAGGATCTCTGGAAAAGCCTAGGAACAATGAAAAATGGCATCAGGTTCCAGCTCTGACAGAGTGGTAGCAAATAATCCAAGTTCCAGGACTGTTGCTGAATACCGTTAGCCATACCTGGATCATGTGGGTAGCCCCTGCTGGCATGAGGGTGCGGCCCACGGCTGTGGGATCGTGTGCAATGAGCCACAGCTGTGGCTGCAGAGGAAGGCTCAGAACTGTTTAGGCCTAAGTCAAGAATATTCACTTAAAGGACGTGGCAGGCAGTGCCCGTTCTAAGATGCACTGTAGTAGCCCTTCTGCGAATGACTCCACTTCAGACATCTCTGGGCTTCTTCCACATAAGTAAAAATCTGTAGATTTTTGTATAGATTTATATTTTTATATATTTATAAATATTAATTGTATAAATATATAGTATATAAACATACTTCCTATATTAAATAAATATGTACAGTTGTACTGACAGATGTGTTTGATTTTATATAGGAGGAAGTGTAGTCTGAATTACATACTTTTTATATCTATAAATACATATACACAATACTAAAACTGTACTATAGCAGATGTCTGATTTCATCTAGTAGCCTGTATTATTTTAATTAGAGTTATTTTGACAAAGAGGGATGAGAGGATCGAGAGCAAATTTTAAATCCCATTTAAGTCCCTTCCTTTGATTTCTAAAAGAGCTGTGTTTCATCATGTCAGTAAACTCAGATTAAGTTAACTCCTTAAGACAGATGTCTTAAGTGTACCTGATTGACTGTCTGTCTGGTAGGAGAAGGGACTGAAGCCCTTAATTTAGAAATTAAACCCGTCCCTGACCTAAAGCTGAAATTGAGATTCTGCTGAAATCTCTATTTTGAATCTTGCTTGGTGGAAAAGACCCACCAGTTAGTGTGACTGATGTGCCTGCGTATAACTTCTGTGCAACCCTATTTTCTAGTCACTCTTCTCACACAGGTAGTCATGTATCCTAAGTGTTGATGATGCAATTGCAGTTTCACTGTACAGTGCTGTTCAATACTTGACTAGCATGCAGTAAGAAAAATCATACTCTTTTATGACTTCTTGAATGACTTGTACATAAGAAAGTTGCATTATTTCCTGCTTTCACAGAAGTTTTCACAGTATTTCTGTTTCACTGTTTTCTGCAACTCTTTGAGGCCTAAAAAGAAAGAACTGCTCTATTCTTGACTTACCAGAGGTCATCAGCCACTTGTTCTCACTAGAAAATGTAGTAGTCTATGTAGGTGGACCGAAAACTGAGGGATTACTGTTCGGAAATACAGTTCATATTCACTTAATTCATTCTAGAAATAATAGTTCTTCAGAAATAATGAAAGTTTCCTTTTCACTCCATGCACGTCTCTGGGAAAGCCTAAAAGTTGCATTCATATATATTAATGTGTTACTACAGTAAGAAGACTTCAGTCACTTCTCTCTCTTTGTGCAGAGGTTCCCTTTCAGTGTGAACGTGCACATGATTGCAGAATTAAAAAGTCATTAGTCATGTTGTTAGTTATTTATGACAAGACTGCTCTGAACAAACTCTTACTAAAGCTACTTCGTATGCTTCTGCCTTCCAGCTTGCTTTGGGATGCTGTCCCAGAAAACCATGTGCTGTCTTACCATACATCCTACAAATTCCCTGTTACCAGATATGGACCACAGCAAAAACATATAAATGAGACTGACCTTCATTGCAGTAGAATTGGGAGTCTGAACTAATGACCAACTTCTCTTCTAATTTTCTGTGCCTCTGATTTGGTGTATCTGCAATCAGTATTGATGTTTGGACTGAGTTTGGCAAGCAACACAATCTCCAATGAACCATATATTTAGTGTGCTAAGGTCAATTACACTATAGTTCTATACCATCACTAGCTGTATTTCTTGGGACTTTCTAATAAATAGCTAAACCATGGCTATTTAAGCAGAATTTTCTACTGGCTGTTTGTCTAACTGGTGTTGTCATTCAACACAATGACACACCAGGATGTTTTTCAGTATCTTGTTTCTCTAGAAATCCTTTTAGTTACCTTGTTTTTCTTGCAATTACTTAGCATTCTCCCTGAAGCATTGCACATCACTACAAAGCATGAGAATACAATCTGAATCCATAAGAGGCCTCAGTTGTGGAACATTAGGAGTTCTAATCTGGTTTTGACAGAAGGTGTTTGTTTTTCTGCTTTTCTCTTACGAGTTTGTTGTTTGGTTTTATGCTTTATTTTTTTTAAAGCTTTTTTAAGCATTGTGATGTAAACATAGAAGCTTATTATTTAGTTGGAGCAGTGTGCTGGATGATCATGAAACAAGATGTAGTCTATGCTTTGAAAAGCTTCATTCTCTGTTGCTTTACAGAGGTACCCAGGGGAGATGATCCACTGGGGTATGGAGGCTTTTTTTACGAGTTTTTCTAGGCATATTTCTTGGTCCTTGCTTTAATGGCAACAATGACATTGTGTCCTCCCCTTGCCCCATAACGAATGTAAAATTTCTTTATTAAAAGATGATGTTTGGCAAGGAGGAGGGTGAGCAGGAATGGCTCTGCTACCATTTGAGGCTGAATTCAGATTTTGCTTAGTTATCACCATGGCTGAATTCAGCGTGGATTACATGCCAGCTGTTTGGGGTAGCTAATTTCTGCTGGTCTCTTGAAAGCCAACTTGAAAGGCATTTTACTTGGTTTCATTCTTGTTTTGTAGAAGACAGGAGAAATATTTCCTAGTGAGGTTTTATTGAGGTATAGTTGTGCTGCAACAGTGGAATTACCACAGTGATACCAGTAAGCCTCTGTTCAGTTTCCTAGAAAACAAGGGTAAGCCTTGGGGCTGAAAGCTTGATATTTTCCCTTTGTTGTCACTTATTGACTCACACTGATTATATTTAATTTTTTTTTTCTGGATTGAGCCATGTCACATATTTGGTGAGCTTTAGTCTGAATTGTCAGATTCTACATCTTAGCAGCAAAATTGGCTATGATTCTGGTCTGCCTGATGTATGCAAGTGCATCCTTAACATAAATCTGTTATATTCATTTCCTAGTTTTATTTACTTGCTACCAAAAGCATCTGATATGCAATAAACTAGGCAGGACAAGCAAATAACTAATAGCAGACAGTTCAGATGTCTTTGGTCACTACTACTTGTTGCGGTCTGTAGTTCCTGCTGGTGAAATGGCAAGCCACAGACCTTCCCGGAGAACGCAGCGGGGCTGCCTGCCCCACACGGTGCTCTGGCTGGCTCTCAGCTTCCACAGCACGGTGGTGATAAAGGAGGCGAGAAGGGTCCCTGCGTGGGGACCCCAGAGGATGTTTATTCACAAGGTCCCAAGGGCAGAGAGCCACATGATAACCCAGCTGGATCCCCAAGGCAGAGAGGAAGTCACATGGCATGGGACTGGATTTTATGTGGGGATCAAGGGGGTGGAGAGAGCACACGGGCCAATGGTCCCAGGGCACAGGGGCAGTACATGGGCGGGATTAGGGTACAGAACAAATGGGGAGAACCTGAGGGAGCAGCTAGGAACAGGGGCGGGGGCGGGAGGACAACATTTGGAGGGCAGGTGATTTAGCAAGTAGCACCACAGCTTGTCAAATACCTCATGAATCTGTCTGTAAATGTGAGCTAAACCAAAGTTTGGAAGAAGAAAATTGGCTTTGCTGGTAATTTGTATGAAATGGAAAAGTAGTGGTGAAATAAAGAAGCAGTCCAGTAGCCTTAAAAGTCATAGGGTTTCATTCATATCACCATGTTAGACTTTCATGTTGAGGTCTACGAAAAGAATGCACAGCACAAGTTGTATTTTGTGAGGTGGAGCCATTATTCGTGTGCTGTTCTGTGGGGATGTTCCATCTGTTTCCTTTGAAAATCTGTGGAGTTTGTGTGTGGGCTTTCAGAGGAAGTGATCTAGAGCAGCCCTGGAGATGGGGTTGCTTAACCTTTCTTCTTTCCCCTATTCTTATCCCTGTTGACTGCACTAGAAAAATGTCTTTTGATGGCCCTTACGTACCTTACAAGAAGCATCCTCTAATGAGTTGGACTGAATGGGAGGGCTGACAAAATCTTCACTTTGTTTCAGAAATATTAGAGACCTTGGTGGAGTCATGCCCACAATTACTTGAATATCAAAGACTTGTACTTCAAAGAAATGTTTGTGAAGTCTGCATGTGATTTCTGGGGGGAAAAAACCCACATTTTTCTTGAACATCTGCCTAAATCTAGTTTAGTAAGCATTAAAGTAGTTTGTTGCAGTTCTAGAGGTCTTGCAAAGTTCACAGATAGGACTTAAAAATATGCAGCTCCTGCGAGGGATAGTGGAGGAAGGGCGGGGAAAAGAGGGGAAAAAAACCCAAAAACAAACAAACAAAACCAAACACAAAACCAAAAAAAAAAACAACCTGAAAAAACTGTAATCATGATTTGAGTAGCATAACTGCTGGTGTGATGATGTTAAGGAACCACCTAATCTTAGGAAGGAGGAAGGCATGATAATGTGAACCTCTCACCAGCTTGGGATGTGAATTCTCTACACTTTGGAAGGTCAATGTCACAGTGATAAAACATTGCTAGTAAATATGTTGTTAAGATTTGATGTACTCCATAAGTTACCCGAGATGTTTTGGGGGAGTGTGTGGGGGTTTGCGTTTTTTTCTTCATGTAAAATTCATAAATTAGCTTTCCTCTTTGTGGGAATACATTTCTTATGTGCGAGGTTTTCTTTCTGCCTAATCAGTTGACAATGCTCCATCTGGGCCCTGAAGCCTAGGATAAAGATGCTCTGCATGATCCTATCATATCACTGTCTTGAGGGTGATATATAGGTTATTATAGCCTCTTCTTATAGCTCATTTTGTGCTCTTATTTGCCCCAGTTGGTTGTTGCTACAACAAAGTTCTGATCTCAGTGTATCGAAAGGGTTGGAGGAAAAATGCAGGCTAAAACTTGTAGTGTACTCAAAATTCATTGTTCCTGCTAAAATTAACAACAAACTGATTGATCTGTCATGCTCTTGGGAACCAAAATATCTGGCTCTGTGAGTTGAAATATCATCATGCTGGAAAAGGGCATAATAAATGCCTGGCTTATGAAAGAGCTTTTGAGTCTTTGGGTAGCTGAGGTTAAGGAATGTCATGAGTAAATTTTAATGTTGGTGAGAGAAAGCATGTAACTAGTGATGAAAATCACAGGAATTGGAAACAAGATTTTTGCATTTGTAATGTGCAACAAAAGCCTGTGACCTAAGGGTATTCCTGCTTGCTTTCATAGCTTTCGTGCATTATGTGTGGGGGTTTTTTCCCTTCTGCTTTCTGTACGCAAGTTCTGTCAGGCAGGGTATATAAAAGGGAATGCAAGTGCTGGCACTGTGAAGTTAACTATTGCTGATTAGTTAGGTCATTGGAAAAAATGAACCCAACAGGCAATAGCTGACACTGATTTCCAAAGGCAGAAATGCACTGAGTATCAATATAAGGAAATAATGGAGTATCTTTGCGTTTTGTGCTGTTCTTCAGACTGCTCTGCAATGACTACAGCAAGATACAGGCCTACCTGGGACTTGGTACTTGACCCATTAGTGTCCTGTAAGCTCTGCCTTGGTGAATACCCTGTGGAGCAGATGACAACAATAGCACAATGCCAATGCATCTTCTGTACCCTGGTGAGTTTGTGTTTTTTATTAGACATAAAAAACAAGACATAGTTTTAACTGCAGAAACAGTGTGTTTCTTCTGGGTGGGATTCACCCTGAAGTATTGATCTTGCAGTGGAAATAAATGCTGTTGCTGTGTACTTGACAAATACTGGCAAGTAAACCTTTGTCTTCCTGTAATTAAAAAAAAAAATATTTAGCACTTCCATATACTGTATAGTTACCTCCTCACCAAGGTTATTCCCACTTTCCCTTTTATCTGTCAGTGGCTTGAATTTGGGGATGGTTTTGTGATTGGTTGGGTTTTTGTTGGGTGCTTAGGTGGGGTTTTTTTCTGTTGGGTTTTCTAGGTTTTTGGTTGTTGGTTTCTTTTTTGTTTTTTTCAATTTTAGAAGAGAATAGAGCCTTTCAGTTGAAAAGGATCACTTCAACTGAATGATCTGTGGTCCACCTCCCTGGTCCCAGCCACTTCCTGGCTCATCAAAAGCTAAAGCATGGTGTTGATGGCATTGTCCAAATACCTCTCAAACACTGACAGGCTTGAGGCAGCAAGCACCTCTCTAGGAAGCCTGTTCCAGTGTTTGGTCACCCTCTCTGTAAAGAAGTGCTTCCTGATGTCTAGTCTGAATCTTCCCTGCTGCAGCTCTGAACCATTCCCACATGTTTTATCAATGGATACTAGGGAGAAGAGCTCAGCACCTCCCATTCTATTTTACTTCCTCAAGAAGCTTTAGAGAGCAATGAGGTTGCCCCTCAGTCTCATTCTCTCCACACTAGACAAACCTAAGGTTCTCAGCTGCCCCTCACAGGACAGTCCTTCTAGCCTTTCCACCAGCTTTGTTGTCCTCTGGAGATGTATCCAAGGACCTTCACATTCTTCTTAAATGGTGGGGCCCAGAACTCCACCCAGTGCCGAAGGTGAGGCTGCACCAACTCCGAACACAGCAGGACAAGCACCTCTTTTGACTGGCCGGCGATGCTGGGTTTGGTGATCGCGTGATGGGCTTTGCCCTCCTGGCTGCCAGGGCACTGCTGACTCTCGTGGAGCCTGCTGCTACCCAGCACCCCCAGATTCCTGTCTGCAGGGCTGCTCTGCAGCCACTCCTCTCCTAATTCATACTTGTGCCTGGTGTTACTCAATACCAGGTGCAGAATACAGCAATTCAACTTGTTAAATTTAATCATTTCCCTGCTCGTTTATCTAGATCCCTCTGCAAGTTATCTTGTCCCTCAAAAGAATCAGCAGCAGTTCCCAATTTCGTATCAGCATTAGACTTGCTAATGGTGCATTGAAGTCTTGCATCCAGACATTTTCTAAACATATTGAACACAACTGACACCAGAACTGAGCTCTGAGGAACAGCACTGATGACTGGTTGCCAGATAAATGTAGTCCCATTCGCTACCACCCTTGGAGCCCAATTTTTCACTCAGAGCTCATCTCACAGCTGGACAGTTTGTGCAGAAGGATGCTGAGAGCGTCAGTATCAAAAGTCATACTAAAATCCAGAGAAACTACATCCACTGCCTAATCCTTAATTCAAGGCAGGTGACCTTATCATAGAAGGTTATCAAACTAGTTAAACAGACTTTCTCTTTATGATCTCATGTTGACAGTGCCTGATGATTGCATTGTTCTTTAAATGCCTTTTAATAGTACCCAGCATAGCCATGCACACACTTGTAATAAGAAAAGTAGTGTATTACAGATTCTAATTTCACTGTATCATAATTACAGTCACGTAACTGGTTTGCATTACTATATTGTACAAATGCTTACCTGGAATAACAAGAATCTTGTCAGTTAAGTACAAAACATTGGGGAGCATAAGTGTAGTATTTGACAAAGAACATCATCATCACAGTTAATGGATATTGCTAGTTTAGGAACTGAAGAAACTACTAGTAAGTTTCCATCCCTAATACTGAATTTAAATTAAAATTTTAAATTAAATTTTGCAGTGGGTGCAATTACACCGAAATCTTTATAAATGATGGTTCAGTAGAGGAAAAATTGGAGTATTATCAGTAAGAATATTACTTCTGGGATACGTGATGCTCAGACTTCAATTTCCTAGAAGTTTATAATATGGTGTTATAGACTCAGACATGGGATTGGGTGACTTTTTTTTTTTTTTAATTTGGAAGTAATTTCCAGCAAAGCTTTTTGGGTATGTGTTTTTAATATTTAAGATCGAGGGGTTTAGTTAGTTTATTTTATTTTTCTTCATGGAAATACTACCATTTTTTAATAGTAGATTTTCTTTTTCCTGGTGGTTATTGAAGATAGGAGGCAGCTAATCGAAAAAGCTGGATCTACTGTGAAAGAAGTGTTTGCTCAAGCATGCAGCAGTATATAAAATAATAGGCGGCTTCATGAAAACTGTTCTCTACTTGTTCTAGTAGTCTTGTGNCATCGGCTTAGTCAGAGAAGCAGCTGGAACGCACACACACGCTGCAGGCAACAGAAGAGCCAAGGAAGGATCTTTAGCATTGTATTCCAAGAAGAGGTTTTACTTCCCTGTCACGATCACCTCATCATGAGGGGAACCAGAGGCCAAATGACAAAACGGGGGAGGGGTTTTGGGTTTATATAAGGGTTTCACGAGGTATCAGGCTGCAAGGCGGGACAGGGACAGGACCAGGGCAAAGGGACCAATAAGGAGGGACTAGGTTACAGGCAAATGGGAAAGCAGGGAGGGGATAAAGGGACAGGGAGAACAACAAATCAATCAAAGGAACAGAACTGGGAGCAGACTGTGTCTTAGGTGAAGCGTGTCACTCAAGCCTGCGGGAGAATTCCTTGTCACAGCCCACAGTGGGCTGGGTGACCCCAACATTCTAGTACTTACAGCTGAGTTTTGTGTTTCTCCCTGTTGCTTGAATGCAGAGAATATTTAAATGTCAGTTTTCAGTAACATTTCCATGACAGCAGAAAGACTGGGTTACCAAATGCATTTTTTTTTCATCTTCACTTTATTCCTTCTGATGTTTACTGCCATCCCTGATCTTCTGTTTCTTGGTAGAATGTGGTTGCTGACTCTTACTGCTGTTTTGAAGATACATTCAATTACAGACATCAGATATGTAACCTTTACTGATAACCTGTTCTTAGCAGCTGACATAGTAATCTGACTGGTGACATGGAATTTGCGTTTTGGACTCTGTTCAGGTGGAATTATCAGCCACTTTTTCTACTTGTATTCTGATTGTCTTGAATAGTTGATTCAGCTTTGTCCTGTTTAAAGAAATTGGTGTAGTTTGTCTGCCTCTTGTTTGCCGCTTACAAGCTATACTACAGTGACATTTGAGTGCCCTGAAAAAATTATTTATCCTCAAGCTTTCCTGTGAATAAACAAGAATACTAACCTTGCTTTCTTTTATGATAGTGCGGTAAGTATTAAGAATCAATCCCAGTAAATGCAAGAGGCAATAGCCATAAACCTGTTGCAGCCCAGGCCTTCATCTGAAACCTAAGGCCTTCATCTCTCCCTCTGGGCCAGCCTGAAGGTTGATAAATTGCTAAAGAAAATACTCCCATGCATCTGGCAAGATTGTTTGGCCTATTGACAGTTGTTAAGGAGAAGTGTGACAGCTGTATGCAGAATCCTCCACTGGTATTCCTCCAGTGACTGTTTCCAGAAACACCAGGGACACTGCATATGAATTGTGCTTTGTAAATGGACAAACTAAAGTTGTTTGAAACCGACAAGAAAAAAGAGTAGCCTTTCAACTCAAGATTTTGCATGGAGTCTATCTACAGTAGACCCAGTTCATCTCTGCTCTGTTCTTGTTTCACCAGTATGTAGTTTTGTTCTGGCTTCCTTTTTGCAAATGAACAGAGATAACTGATGGCCTTTCCAGGAATATGAGCAAAAAAGAAAAAGGGATGTCCATACAAGTGTGGATACTGCTTTTACCACTAGCTCTAGCCCTTTTGTCTAAATCACAGCAAGCTGAAACAACATGAGTATGTATTACAAAGAGACCTTTCAAGTGCAGTACTACTGGTGGTATGTTGGCAGCATTTGGATCAATATACAGGTCTCTCAATCCTGTATTTGCAGTTCTTCACTCTTTGTAATCATAGAAGAGTTGTAGTAAAGATCCCATGAAGGATTGTCTCTTCCTGACACTTATAAAGTAGCACAGCATTGCTATTCAGAAAGATAGAATGGGGCACTGTTTCCATTTGCTTTCTGGCAGAGCTGTGCATGGATTAAATAGAGCAGACTGCCACTCCTCTGCTAATAAAGGCATAGGCGCTACTATTTCCCGTAGTATTATTTTGCCAATTAGTACAATACTCCATTATTGTTTTTAGCATTATGATTATTAATGCCCAAACAATGGTGTGAGCTCAAGTTTTGTATATTCCATCCATTAGGAATATTATAAGAATGTATTTTCTCTGGTACCTCAAGCAAATCTGTTGTTGGATTGCTTGAGGTACTAGAGGAACAGAAGTCTGAAAAAGAGAGAAAAACAAGATACCTGCTGTTAGCTTTTTGTTTGTTTTCCTGAGTAGTATCAAGGGGCAAACCAGTGTCTCGCTTTAGAATCATGTTAACAGTAGGACCAATATTAAGTGTGCTAGTGTGATTTTGGACCAAAACACCTAAGTATCTTTTTATTAAATTATTTTTCCCCCCTTAAATAGCTCACAGTACATGGCTAGTAATCCTAAATTTTAGATAGTCACTTAGCAATTGCTTGCCTCAGAAGAAATAATTGATTTTGTATGTTTTCTTCAGAAAGCTTTACATTTAGAGAAGGAAAAGGAGAGTAAAGCAGAGAACACTGGGTTTTTTTCCCTTTAATTTGTTTTGCTATTATTTGCTGCACTAAATTTTTTCACTTACTACTTAGCCTTTATTTTTTTAAGGGGATCATGGGAGATAAGCAGGGAGCAATTTTATCTAATTCCTGTCTGAAATTCTGATTGTTTTGTAATCTGTGATGAAATTCTGACGTGTCTTAAAGGACAGGATGTTCCTTTGATGTGTTAGCAGTTGTATATGTGCTGAAGTTACAACAGCTTTTTTCCAGTTGATATTTTTGCATGGAACTCAAGCAGTTAGTTGCTTGAATGTGTTCTGATTCAGGATTTACATGTACTTCTGTGTACATAAATACTGTATAATTTTAATATATATATGTAAAACACACAGATGTGTCAATGTGTTGCAAGTGCAGTGATGCCACTATTACTCAAGACAGGCTAAGCTCCTTTTAACCTCACATTAGGTTGTTCAGTTCCCTTCAAGATGTTATATAGTACTGATCATTCTGGTACCAGCAGATTCATTACTTACCCTTCTCAAATCTAAAAAAAAAAAATCTGTCAAGTAGGCATTCCAAGCAAGCAAATGTCTAGAAGAAATATGAAGCGTGACAGAAAGCATGTCTTTGATGAAAAAGGTTGATTACTCCTTTGTAGGCTACCTTGTTACTGATAGAAGGAGAAACTGTTGTCAGATATGTGAAAGCCAGTACATTTAGAAAATAACAAAACTAATGCTAAGACCTACTGTCTGCTGCTTGTTTGTGCTTTCTTTTTGGTCAGATACACACATGTGGATCAACTTTGGTGTTTGAAACTAACACTGCTTAGTAGATACTCATACTCTGATTCTTGCTCCTAAGCTCTACCTTAAGCCCTTGAGCCAGCTGGTTAATCTTAGCTGGACGTTTAGGTGTCACTCTAAGTGTCTTGTATTCTATTCCAAGTAGGTTGACAGCAGGATAGTGACAGACTCCTGCTATCACTAGCCCTTTTTAAACAGGATTACTGAATTTGCCTAATCATGACTGTTTATACTCTAATCATTTGCCTATTTGTGCTTCCTTATAGGCCGAATATCAGCAAAGCAAATATTATCCTGCCTATAACTGGTATCAGGCATCCCTTTTTTTTTTTTCTTGTTGTCATGCTTGACTGGAAGCACCTTTGGAGCTTCTCTGAGTTGAAGGACAGAAAAAGGTGTGATTTACTTAGTGTTATCCCTCACTCCAAATGCGGCAGAGTGCCTCATCAGCACCTCCTTCTCCCAGGGCAAGGCAGACACCAAGAGCAGTGTGGATGGAAACAGGTGGGCTTGGCTGCCTTCCTGATACTGTTTAGTTTGTCCCTGCTTGCCAAGAGAAGCCTACCTTAGCAGGGCAGCAGCGTGCTGACGCCACGCTGTTCCTCACCTCTATCAAAGGAGATGCCCTGCTTGCTTGGAGGCAGGAGGGAGGTGGAAACCTAATGGCTTGTGAGATTTATAGAGTTCAAGGTCCTTCTTAGCAGCTGTAATGTTTCCCTTATTCCCACCAGCAAAGCTTAGAGCTCGCTGCCTGAGCTCACATACCCCAGCCTTAGCACAGAACTGATACTGATCTGGACACGTGATGTGTCAGTAGAGGCTTCATGGTTAGAGGTCACTGTGTGTTTGCATAGCAGTTTACATGGCTGGCTGAGTTCTCACTTGTCATGTAGGTGCTGGGATGGTAGATCTACCTGCTTTAGTAAGCAGGAACCACAGAACCCTGCATGAAGACTAAACTTGATCCAGAGCCTTCAGCTTTCCTCTCCTGTGTGCTGTCACTAAATGAGATTAATGTTATCTGTCTTCATCAGGGTGTTGGGAAAACTAGTCCATTTTTGTTTGCACAGGGTTTTGCATGTGAAGAGGAAAGGCCCTTTGTTTGCTGCAGGTGTTTTTTCCTCCCACTCAGAATTGCTATTTTTGTTCTGAAATAGAATAAACTTTTTTCAAACATATTAAGAAAGACTGATTTTTTTTGTGTGTGTGTGTGGTGCTTTTGCCTTCTGAATATTTGAGTTTCATCCCACATATGTTGACATTTGAAAAGAAATTTATTTTCATGAAGTTTACTCTGTGGGTTTTTACCAATTGCAGCCCTGAATAGGTGAGAACAAAAATTAATGGAGGGATAAAAATCCATAATGAAAACAGTTTACATGTACATCCATTTGGAATACCTACTCAGAGATGAAGATATGCCTACATCACAAGCTACTATCCTTGTCTCATTTGGCCATTTTCTGCTATATACGGATATGATTGATTTCTCTGAAAAAAAATTGTTCAACTTCTATAAATTTTACAGCACACAGCCTTAAATAAGTGTGTATGTAAAAAAAAAAAACAAACAAGCCCACCATTTCAAAGGCTAGGCAGCTGTAAGTCTGTGTTGCCTTCTCTTTCTCTTTCAACGTACTCAGCTGGAGCAAGGCACTTGTTTTTCCAGTGCGTTTAGTTCTCGTTGCGTGGTCCTGCTTGCAGCTTCTGCAGCCATTGATTGCTGTGTCTCAAAGGCTATTTGGCATGTCCTGGTATTTCTCAAGCTGAAATAGTGATCAGGCCTCCTCTTTCTGCATTCTTGATAATACACACATTTCTTCTTGCCTTACTGCCATCATTTGTTGACTGATGGGCCTGATGGTGCTGATCCCTGTACTCAAACTGGCAGTCTTATGTGGAGGGTTTGGATGCTGGACTCAATCAGAGGGGTGATGCACCTCATCCTAATATGAGCGTATTGTCTGCGAGTTGTTGTTTGCATTGATTAAGAGGTGTGTACTGGGGACTGCTGTGGTATTTGGGTTTGCTGTCAGAAGGCATTTGGACAGAGGTAGAACCAAAGCAGCAACGTCTGCTGTGCTGTCCACAGGATGAATCAACAGCCGTCACTGCACTAACCACAGGAGCATTTGCAATGGGTGAGTGCCCGCTCCTGCCAGGATGCAGTCAGTCCCCATACCAAGATTCCTCCAGGGGCTGGAAGGGCAAGGACTCTTGGACAAGGGTAACTTTTACAGCTCAGGAAAGAATGCTCAGATGGTTTGTCCTCAAACATGGAAGCACATGGGTTGTGTTTATCTTTCTCAGCTGTTACGCTGTTTGGCCATCATCCACAGGCAAGATGATGTGATTGCATTTAGAGTGACAATATAGTCTATAACAGGGCTACAGAACAGCTGATGGAGTCTTTAAACATTGACAGCATGGTGGGAGAAAGAGGCGCATTTATCCTTGGCAATTTCATACAAAAAAATACCTTTAAAAAGAGGCCAAGTATTGGGAAGGTAGAGGCAGGAAACCTGTCAAACAGAGATCTTCCAAGTTGCTTGCCACTTTGGGAAAAACATAGGTAACATCACAGCTGATACGTCTCTGGTCCTGGCCAAAGGCTCTCTCAGTGTGTACGTTCTTGTTCACAGCATAAGGCTGTAGATACTTCGCTGTTGTGGAGCTCTAGAGTGCCTTGCACGTGCTTGTCTTGGAGTCAAGCGTTGGTATGCTTGTGTAGCAGAATTTTGGCTCTGTAACAAAACAAAGGATATAAGGGGTAAACATGTAAGACAGTTCTCATACTGCTTTCAGATTTGAAGTACTGCATGTGAAGATAAGTGGATTTTTTCTTCCTGTGATTTATTCTTAAGATGATAAATCAGGGTTAATAAAAATTTGAGTTGTAATAGTGAAGATTTCTTTGCAAGTTGATGATTATTTGTGAAAAGATGTCTATAGAAGTTGAAATTGTTTAAGTTCAAAGTATTACCACAAACATTAAACACTTGTAATGTACATTTGTCTCAGATCGAGGTGGTTTGTGAAGTTGAATATAGCTTGTGCTTGCGGATTTGGTCAGTGTAGCTAACGTTTATTTAGTAAAGAAAAAAAAAATCACTCCCACAGTCACGCATATGCCTCAAACAGATCTCTGTGATTAGGTGTGCATAGATATTTTCCAGTAAGTCACTCGTCAGCTAAGTAGGATTCAGGCGATATTAAAAAGCTAGATTATAGATCTCCTGTAGTGTATTGGGCACAGTGGAGCGTGCAAGAGTGGTTCCAAGTTGAGCCTGTTAATAAACAACAATAGATTTGAGGCAGGATTGTAACTACTTAACACAAAAAGGCCATGTAGTAAATTTGAAAGAAGCTTAAAAGCTTTGTGAGGAACCTCCCGTTCTTTTTCTTTTCCCGCATGTGTTTGCTTGTGTGCTGTAAGTATACCATGGAAATTTCTCAGAAAGTAGTTTTGTTTTCTATGAAAAACTAAGTTTAAAATAATATGGCTCCTATGACTGGAGTGTTGGAATGGAAGGATACAGGCTCTTTAGGAAGGACAGGCAGAAGAAATGGAGGTGTCACCCTTTGTCAGTAACCAGCTGGAGGTGTGGAGCTGCACTTGGGGATTGATAGGGAGCTGACCAAGAGCTTGTGGGTTAGGATTAAAGAGAGGGCAGAGACAGGTAACTTTTTAGTAGGGTTCGCTTAAGGGAGTAGAACCAGGAGGCCGTACAAGAAAATGGGAGGGACTTTTTATAAAAAGACACGTAGTGACTAGACGAGTGGGAATGGCTTCAAACCAAAAAAGAGAAGGTTTAGATTCTAGGATGGAATTCTTTACAGTGATGGTGGTGAGGAACTCTACAGGTTACCCAGAGAAGTTGTGAATGGTCCATCCCTGGAAGTGCTCAAGGCCAGTTTGGATAGAGCTCTGAGCAACCTGGGCTAGTAGAAAGTGTCCCTGCCTATGGCAAAAGGATTGGAACTAGATGATCTTTAAGGTCTCTCCCAACCTAAGTCATGCTATGATTCTGTGATTTGTCCTATTACCAGATGAGCATTCCTATTGCTTTTAGAAGTATGCACCAAAATATTTTAGAAGGTAGCATATGATAGTTATATATGGCTACAAGAATCTCTTTTTCACGAATAGGGAAGGCTCTAGCCTTATTGTGTCATTCTCCCCTCTTCTTCAGAGAACCCCTGAGATGTAGGCTGCTTATTTTAGGGGAGTTTTTCAGGTTTTTCTAAACGGAAAGTACTTATAGAAAATGACATTTTATTCAGGTAAAAGCTCTCTACCAGAGTGAATTTGCTGTTTGGACAAAAGAGAGGGAAGCTGTTACTCCAGGAGTATTAGTCTTCACCTAAGACACAGATACTCAGATTTTTTTGTAGTGGAAGAAATTCACTCACTCTCACACACAGAATCGCCCCCTGCCCCAATGAGTATTGCACACTGCATCACTGTATTGTTAAAATCTGAAGCTAAAATAGCACATTACATCACATTACCCGAAAGATTTACAGGCAGTGTGTTTACCGGTATAAATACCTATTCACCAGACTGACTGCAGAACTGGCTTAGGGGAGTTAGCACAGAGCATTAGAATAACCTTGGTGTTGCACTGTCATATGGGAGGAAAAGATACCAGCTTCTTAGTATTCATTTTAAAGCAATGTAAAGAAAAATTCCTTGTATGCATAGTATAAAAACACTACAAAATACTATCAAAAGTCGTTGATGCAGTAGTTGTTTTGGTCATCTCTGTAGCCCCATCACACGAATTGTGAGTTTTGATTTAGTATCCTATTAGCGTAAAAGCAACCTGTGGACCAAACTGTAGATTGGTAGCTAGAAGACATTATGAAATAAGTGCTTCTCACTCAATATCCTTCCATATTCTTCATATTCTTTCCTAGAATGTAAGGCGCAAAGGGATCTTTGCATGCACCTACCCTTATGTTACTTGTAAAGTGGATCACAAAGTACCAGCCAGCGTTTCCTGAGTCTTCATGTGGTTGAATGCAAGTTTATGTAATTATGTGTGTGTGTATTTATGGATGCATATTTTTGGATGTTCATCTAATTCTGGTTTTCAGATGATATAGAATTTGAGACTGGCAATTTAGTCTACATGTTAATAATTATCCTATTTGAAAACATTTTCAGCTTGAGCTTTAAAAAAATCTCCCTCGTTGAAAAAGCATGTCTTTCCATATGTTTCCGAAGTGCGGTGTAAGCGCTTAGTGATTGTCTGCCCAAAGTGTAGGGTTATTTCTAAGGTTAAAATTTGTGAACAATAGTAACTGCCTTTGCCTACTTTTAGTATTTATTGTTATTAAATATATTGTAAAAAGCTAATTCCCTTTCTTCTTAGAACTTGGTAAATGCTAGATTTCTTATTTTTATTTTTTCCCTTTCAATTTTATTGGTGCATGTGTTTGGTTTTTTAAAAATTGTTTTCCAATACCAGCATGTGATGATTCTGCATGTAGTGCACACTTCATTTGGTGATGACTGTGGCCTAGTGCCAGCACTAAAATACATTTGAAGTTTTAAGAAATAAATCAAGTGATACGGCAATGATATACTTGGCTCTTGTCATGTGATTTGGCGCTTGCATCTGCAGTATTAGTGTAGTCAGAAGTCTACATTTTGACAAATTCCACCTATCAGCTGTTAAGAAAACAATGCAGGATAATATTTTTGTGTGCCTAACTCTCAAATAACAGGTGACATCTTGAAAAACCATTCCTTGTTTGCTGTAGTAGTAGCAATAATATGTTCTTAAAAGTAAATTAGTTATAATTTTCCCAAACTATCACCAAGTGTTTTAATTATGTGCATTGCTTTGTAAAATGACTTCAGGCACCAAGTGAACACATTTTTTCTGTCAGAGCAAATGGTAGATAAGTGTTGCCCCCCATGTAAACAATGAAAGTCAAGATTCCTTTTTTGGAATTACTATGGGGTTTATTTGGGATTTGATGTCAGGAGAAATAAATCAAAGCACCAACATTAGAAGTAAGCATGATTGTTCCTGGAATTCTTCTAAAAGAAAAGGAAAAGCCAAAAATTTAAATTCTTTATATATAAATTTTGCTGTGGCCTGCGCAAGTTTGTTAGCGCTAAATGCAGCACAGCAAGATTATATGTGTTATGATTTTGAAATTAGGCAAAAAATAAGCTTTTTGATTCCTATGTAGGTATGTTGATCTTTATAATATTAGACAAAAAGATTCGCAGCTCTAAAGCCATGGCACATCAGTGGTCACTATACATACCTTTCTGCGTGGCACAATCCTTGATGTATAAAAGTTAGCAGTACAATCACATCTTGCTGAGCTTTAAATACTACACTGTGCTTGGCAGCTTCAGAAGGGAAGTCATGCCTTTATTAGTCATCTGTCTCTGAGGCAACAGGAAAAAGTGTTCCCAATTTATATAGGCAGCTTATAGTAAAACTGCTGC
The DNA here is from genome assembly GCA_013389985.1 of Dryoscopus gambensis. Classification (NCBI taxonomy): domain Eukaryota; kingdom Metazoa; phylum Chordata; class Aves; order Passeriformes; family Malaconotidae; genus Dryoscopus; species Dryoscopus gambensis. The sequence goes on along the minus strand of WEIT01042035.1, from coordinate 74,771 downwards.
TGACCTGGGCTCTCAGTTGATCTTCGTGAGGGAATGGATCTGGACTAAAACTCCTCCAAGTGGATGTGATCCCACTCTTTGTCATGGGGGCCGCAAATGCCAGTAGGATTCATGGCTTACCATGTAACAGAAAAAGTTATCCACGCATCAGAAAGGACAACAGTGATGAAAAGAGGACAGAGCAGGGATGCACAAGGAGTATGTATGCACAGGGAACAATACAGGAGTAGTGCTCAGGGGTACTAACTGGTCTCTTCTGACACACATCCATTAGAAGAATAATAAGGGTGTTCCTCAGCATATTCGTTTCATACGGGTCGGTGTACTCTTGTGACCTTACTCCAGTGTCAGCCCTTAGGTATCTAATTTCGGCTCCTGTTTTCTCTGAGAAAAGTTATGTAATACAGTTCGCTTTGAATGTTGTTTGTTCATGTTCATTTTTTGTTCATGCTATACAGTACTTTATTGCCTTAATGGAAGGTCAGGTTGCATAGAAAATTAGCAAAAATTTGTCATCTTTTTGTAATGGTTTTACAATTAATTTTTCATCGGATATGATTGAATACTTAATTCTGCTTTGTTGTTTTTCTTGCATGCTGTTGCATTTCTGGTACTGTAGCCAGTCTGGTACAAGTTGCACACTTTGTGTCTGCTCTCAAGGGAAGCCCCAGGTACCCTGTGCATCAAATTCTCCTGCAACTGCTTTGGGTTACTATTTCTCCACCTGAGAAGTCTCAAGGGAGTCTTGAGCTGATTTCATGTTTTATCCTCTGCCTATTTTCCAGCAATATTTTGTAGCCTTGAGGCATTTGTCAGAAGGTGAAGCATGAGAAGTGCACTTGGCTGTGCTGATTTTGAGAAGGCAGGGGCCAATGCCCCATCAAGGGAAAGGAAAGGCCATGGACACTGCTCATGACAGGGATGAACTGTGTTGTTTCTTGGAAAATGGGAGGAAAGGGAACCAAATCGAATAGGCTTTGGCAATGGTCCTAAACAGGTTGAGGAGGCGAATTAGCCACATTAATGATTAATGATAGCAAAGCTCATTCAGCTTGAAAAGTACTTTCTGTAAGTGCTAAGTGCTGGCATTAAAAATGTATGCGTTTTCATTTTAATCCACACTTGGCATCTGCAAATGGAGAGGAAAGGGAAGAGCCAGCAGTGTCATTATAGGAGCACTAATACCTCACTGCAGCTGAAATCACAGCTTGCCAAGGCACTCAACCTAGGGCTTGGGTCTTGCAGGGCTCAGCCTGGTGGTTTCTGGCACTGGCTCTCTTGACGTGTTCCACCATCCGCCCTTCAGAGCTCCAAGTGAAGGCTTGGAAACCCTCTGCAAGTCAAACATCTACTAAGTGAACAGTTGTCCTCATTAAATCCCTGCTGAAGAAGACAAAGACTATGTGTAGTCTGTCACACATAGACTTCTTTGCACAATTAAAAGTTTTATAAATATCAATTATCTGATCTCTGTTTTTCTTTTCCAAAAAATTGACCTGCTTTCTCTAATGCATGGGAGACACAGGAAAAGGGGGTCTAACAGAAATGATTTGTTGTGCTGTCAAGATGGTGGCAAGTTGCCACCAGAAATGCTGTGGACCAGAGCAACAGAGATTGTGTGGGCAGGAAGTCAAGTCTTTGCTGCAGTCAAGCTTCAAGAGGTAAAATCTAGAATAATTTGTTAGTAGAGGTGTCTGGAAGGAGCTGAATGGACAAATCAAGAGGAAGAAGAGAAAGAGAAGAGTTTTGAAGTCTGAACTTTACAGCTACAAGCCACGTGCTTGAGGGTTAGGGTAGAAGGTGCTTGTTGATGGGCTATTTGGTTGCACGGCCTGAAGGAAGAAGCAGTTCGGGAGAAGCAGTTTTGTGCTCGGACCTGAAGTTAGGCACACCAGCCTTGGCAAGATCAGTGCAGCCCTTTGCCTACCAGGCTGGTGGTGAGTCAGCAGCTGCATACCTTTTTCAAATGTCTGGAAATGGTAACTGAAATCCTTATTTTGCCGTTTGCTGCAGAGTGTATAATCCTTCTCGCCTCCCACACAGCTGTATGCTGAGCTAGTTTCATATCTTCATTTCTCTCTGCTGTTGGTCTAGCCTCACTCTTTATTCACACATCTGCTAACAGAGAGTTGGGGACCTTGTTCTGTCATCGTCTGCAGTTTGCTTATGCCAGCTGAGCTCACAAGCAGGATGAGAACATCATAGGGTGCCCCATCCACTGGGAAGCAGACCCTTGTTTGCTCTTTCTGTGTAGTGTTGGGTGGGTAGAAGTTGCATGGTATCAGCAGAGAGCCAGGTCTCTTCATCGCTCCCTTGCCTTCCTGACAGACACCTATGCCTTAGCTCTCAGCTTGATGTAGGAAGGATGGAGGTGGGAGGGGGGTTGCTGCTGTTCAGGAATAGAAAGGTTTGATCTTAATTTGCCCTTGGTCAAAAATATCCGCTTTTCTTCTCTGCTTTGGTGGCAGCCACGCTGTGCTAGAGGCTGTGTTAGAGGCTACATTTTCAGTTATGAGTTGGGTAAAATACTGTGGTTGCTAGGGGAGAAAAGTATTAGTATTACCAGTATTTATTATTTGGTCCCCATGGAAACTGTGGTTCTTAAGGAAGTCCTAATTCTGACATTTTTCCTTTCTATGGAAAAGTTACTTCTTTAACCTTGAAGTTCAGATAGTTATTTTCCAGGAATAGGTGGCAAAATACACAACTCCCTTTGTGCTCTAGTATGCTTGACAGATGTCTGTCTGTGGGGAATTACTGCGTACTAAGCTATGTTGTGGCTTCCAGTTATGCAAAGATCTTTAGAGTGTAGTTAATCTAATTGCATCATGGAGGTGTTTTATTATTTTTGCCCCCTCTGCTTCGTGTTTGATTTGTGCTTTCCCCCATTGTTATTTTTTAATTTGCTGCGTATTTTAAATTGATGAAGAGTTATTTGGTTAATTTCGGTTTAAGTGATCGTAGAGGTCTTTTTCAACCTAAATGATTCTATGATTTGATGGGGAAATGAATTTGCTGTGTTCTACTTAAAGGTATAACTATGGCAAAGGCTATGAGTGTGGCTGAGGGCTGTAAATGGGACACAGTAGTACCTGTTTTTTCAAAGTTGAAGTTCTTCAGATTTTTAGATGAAAGCTATTAAAATACTGAGTTATTTGTCCTTGACAGAATAGTTAACTCAGTGTTTGGCTCTCCTACAGTGCCTAAAACAGTATGTGGAACTACTGATCAAAGAAGGTCTGGAAACAGCAATCAGCTGCCCTGATGCTGCCTGCCCAAAGCGAGGTCATCTGCAAGAAAATGAGGTACACTTTTCCTGAAAACAGGGTGTTTTCTTTTCCTTACAGGATGTTTAAGTGTGTCTTGCTTTTTATGTTACAGCTTGCATTGTTGACAACATATTTTTTTATTAATTCTTCAAAGGTCAAATACTCTGTCTCTGTTTGTTTAAAATTACTTAGATTATTCCTGTTCCTAACGGGAATTTTTTCTTCTTTTCCTTCTTGCAACAGATTGAATGCATGGTTGCATCAGAAATCATGCAAAGATATAAGAAGCTACAGTTTGAAAGAGGTAACACATGTAACACTACCCATTGAAGGCTGTGAGAATGGGTTTGTTCCAGAGCGATCCTATAAATCAGAATCTTTGTACATGTTTTTGCAGTAGTATTGTGTGTTAATTGCTTGGTCATCAGAAAGAAAAACCCTAAAACCTAAAAAGTAATTGCTTCTATTCTTGCCTGCATGATTCCCAGAACTGCAGCACTCTGGGAATAAACTAAGGAAAGAAAATTGCTATGTATTATATTCCTAAATAACTAAGGGAGGGAGTGACTTCTATTTTGAGCTTTGCTGTTTAAGTTGACTACTAGTACTGTAGGGGCTGGAGAGGGACACTGACCTCTTTCACAGAGCCAACATTATCTCCTGGGCTGGCGTTTGGTAGAGAATTAATGAGCGGTTCTGTGTGAAATGATACAAACATGTTAAGAACATAAGCTGACTGTGTGCCTATGGAGATGTGGAATGGTGTGGCCATACAGAACTTACAGTAAGGTTTTGCTGAGGGCAGGACCCAGCCTAGAAACCATTGCAGTCATTGGTAGGTTTTTATTTCCTTCAGTAGGCTTTGAAACATGAAATGACTTACCTGTGAGGAGCCTTCAAGAAACTGTATCTTATGCTATTGTTAATCATGTGGTTATATTAGGGTAGAAGTCAACTTGAAATAGGTTCTTACTGGGCCAGGCATTGTAAAAACACTTTCTGGTGGGTTTTACTCCATAGTATATGCTGTATTTAACTTCAAGTACAACTGAAAAATAATACATCTCGTTCTCAAAACAAGTTTAGTTCAGTGAATGAAAGTGGGCAATTAATTGAGACTCGTGAAACTCACTTTGGTTTGGTGCCTGTTTGCAAAGCAGGCCAAATTTATGTCAAACTAGGTTGCATAAATTAAAAAGCTCCTTTTGAAAATTTGTGTCTTCAAATGCCCTGCCAGTCAACCTCAGCTGGAATGCATTGTTATGGAAGACTGATCTTGTATCCGCCTTTGAATTTGGTTCCTTTTTGTCCCTTTGCAGAAGTGCTTTTGGATCCGTGCCGGACTTGGTGTCCATCCTCTACTTGCCAGGCAGTTTGCCAGCTCCAGGAATCGAGCCCACAGGACCCTCAACTGGTGCAGTGCAAAGTGTGCGACATTGAGTTCTGCTCTGCTTGCAAATCTAATTGGCATCCAGGTCAAGGCTGTCAAGAGAACATGCCAATCTCTTTTCTTCCAGGAGAAACAAGGTAAGATATTGCAAAAGATCAAGTATTTAGAAGCTAAACACTCAGTCATTGAACAAATCGGATTATGAATAGTAAAGAGGCATTTCCTGATGTTTTGTTCTTAAGCTGTTTCCTTCACTTAGTCATTCCTGTTCTTTTAGTGCTGTTTTCTAAAACTGAATAGCTCTTGGTGGCCTCACTCTTTGCCGCCATTCCCAGCAAAGCACAAAAGAGCTGCTTGAGCCTTTGGCCTTTTGCCACAGTGTGAAAAATATGACATCCAGGCAGCTCATCAGCTTCCCTTGACAGATGATTTTGTTACTGCTGCTCTCCTGGGAATGTGAGAGTCGGTAACACCATGCCAGACAGTGATTTTTAGGATACACTGTCAGTCATCCCCTGTGCTGCACATTTGGCCTATGATCTTAAGTTCTGTTTCAAGTGGTTTCTGGTGGCAAACTGCAGCCACTGAATAAGAAAGGCCGTTGTGCATGTGTTCCACTTCATGTTTGGGCTTTCTCAAAGATTCTATTGCACTCCAAGGCATCATTAAAGCCCTCCCCAGCCTTGGACTTAGTTACTCATAACTTGCCTTCTTTCAAGCTTTGCTGTAACAGATGACTAGCTAGGATGCTGTAACAGATGACTAGCTAGGATGCTGTCATGATATCCTGATCAAAAACACTAATTTTTGCACATGGCATTTGTGTGTGCTTGACAAGAACTGAAGGTTGCTAAATTTCATGGCAAGATAACAAATTAATCTGGTTTTGCTTAGTGTTTTGGTTGTTTTAGTTTTCATTTCACACTTCATTTTTTTACTCCACTGAGTAAAAGTAAAAATTGTTTTTTCATTATTCTGGAGCATAATGTGTTATGCTGTTAGCAGCATTTGGAGTTTCATATACATTTTATGTACTCAAAGCATTTTTCTCTAGTACAGTCGCCCCTAGTGTTTAGTAATTAGTGTGTGTCCTTTTATCCTGCCATTGGGCAAATCAATCAATCAGTCAATTGTCAGTCCTGTTTTCCAGAAAATTGTTGATTCCCCATCAGTCATTCTTGTATTTCACGCTGGCAGTAGCTGCAGGAATTGTCATTTAAGGTATATTTTAGTTGTTAGCACAAAACCTGCATACAGTAGAAAGCTACTCAAGGGAAATAAAAGTTGTTCCACTGTTTCAACATGCCTCAGTGTTGTGCCCATTATATGAGGGGACACCTGTGGTTCTGCACACTTGTGCAAGAAGAGTTAGTGCTGACCCTAATGCATGAATAGTGACTTGTTAGGACTCTGTTAACGAAGTTTAACGGAAAGAATGAATGATACGCACCAAAACCTTAGGATTCTTGATTTGGAGGGAAACTCCTAGGGAAAATCCTCAAGGAAGGCACAGACAAGTAATCTGTCCCTGGTGCCCCAGTCCAAAGGAATGTGGCCTGGGGTTTTTGTGCAATCAAGGGATTGTTTCTTCATCTGAGAAAGAAAGGGGAGAAAAGGAATATGATCTAGATGTACAAAACATTTAGGTGTGAGCTAGCTGTTGCTCATCTGATATGTTACAGGAGAAAACTGTTTAATATCTATTAGTATCACTAGATAACAAAACCACTGGTTTTTACATGGTAAAGAAAATATCCTAACTTTTATGTAGACACTGTAGTCATTAAATGTCTTTTTCTAGAGATATGTTTGAAAAGTAATGTATAGCCATAATATCTGAATAATAAAACTCACTTGAATACCTGAATCTCTAGCAAATTTCTCTTTTTTTAAACAGAAAAGGAGGCTTGCCTTCATAGCACAGTTCTTGGACATTCTTCTCTAAACTGACATGGCCACACATTTTACTAGTTTCTCACTCTCTCCCACAGTTCAGTTTTTAAAATGGAAGATGATGATGCTCCAATCAAACGCTGTCCAAAGTGTAAAGTTTACATTGAACGAGATGAAGGCTGTGCCCAAATGATGTGTAAGAATTGCAAACATGCCTTTTGCTGGTACTGTCTGGAATCTCTTGATGTGAGTACATGCAATGCACTCTGGCTCTCAGAAGCTTAGAAGTTCATTGCTTTGCCATCCAGCTGTCTCCTTAGTCAATTAAAGAAATAGCTCGCTAGCTTCTGATCATAACTCACCAGCGCTGGTGCTGGGAATTTGATAGGATTTGTATCCTCTGTTTTACTTGTCTGACCTATGTGAACTTAGCATTTGTTCTGAGTCAGTAAATAATTATTAAATAGTAAAATCTTACGACAGTAATCTGTTTGCGATCTTTACATGGCACCTAACATGGGGAGGGGTGTTGCTTTTTTTCCCCCCCACTACTGACTTTTCAATGTTGCCTTTCTTAAAGGCATTACAGTATGAGACTAGCAATGCTTTTAGTCTGAGGAAGTTTAAAAAACTAGATGTGGTATACCACTAGCAATCAGATTTGTTTACTATTCATTGCATTCTGTGGGACAAGAAATAGATCTGACATAGGCGAAAGAATACAATGTTCTTCCAACACCAGGAATTTATTGGTCTATAAGCTGCTGCTGTCATATGTTTATGTTTTTTAAAAAATCAGCCTGTTATCATGCCTACAGATCAGAGAATATACAATACACAACATCTGTTTCCATGTCATCGGTTTTACTTTATAACATTGTTAACAATAGCAAAGGAAATTAGGTTCCTGAAAGCTACTCCGACTATTCAAGTCCTGTGGCTGTCCCATTTGAAAACTTTACTGACAATCCTGAAGTCACAGGCTTCTCACATGCTCTCATGGATAAAAAAAACAGTGTTCACTTATAACTGGGCCTGCTATCTTGACTGGTTTGTGAGAGGCTGGCAAGACCGACGGGAACATAATATCTCAAAAATCTGTATTGTCTTTCTGTTCTTCAGCTAAGTAAAGGAACCAACTTTGGGAAGTCTGCAGTAGAAGTACTGATTTTCGTTTGCTCTTTCTGTATGTGTGTAAAATGCACATAATGGTCGGCTTATCTTCTTTGATTCTCTTGCTAAAGTTCATGCTAGCATTTAAATATGCAGCTTGAGACCCTTTGGGAGACGAATTTGTTACATATCTACAACACACGCCAAACAAACCTATTTGTGAAGGCACCTAACTGTAAACAAAGCACTTTGGAAAGGTTGGACATGGCCATGTCTGCTAGCTTTTATCTTTCTGTGTGATTCCTGGGTTTAAATTACCAGGATATAGTATTTTGTAACTTGAAGAACTTATGTTTATTGCCTACCTTTTCATTTAATATTTTGTAGGATGATTTTCTCCTTATACATTATGACAAAGGACCTTGTCGAAACAAGCTGGGGCACTCCAGGGCATCTGTTATCTGGCACAGGACACAGGTAAAGCTCAGATCTTTAAAAGCTCTCTACAGGTCTTCTACTGTCATAATGCCTCATTTTAACACCTTACGGTAAAATTCTGTGCCAAACGGTAACTGATTTTCATAGCAGATAAAAAGAGGCCAGTAGCTTGGAGTGGGACAGTTAGCTCTCCTAGACAAGACCATCCTTGGCAAAACGCCACTGAGAACCAGAAAAGATATGTTTGCAGAGCCAGTTCAGTGCCAGTCCAGGTACGTTCTCACTGAATTTGAAGGACGAACTACGTTGCCACTGTCAGTATTATTTACTAGGAAGCTCTTCCTGCAAGGCATTTTTAACTCTGAATCCAGAACTGGAAATGACGTGAATAAAGTCATTATCTTGCTATGGACTCTATCTGACTCATTCCTGTAGGTTGGATAGGAAGTAACCCTGAAGGTTTGTCAGCAGTTTCAAACACAGATTCCAACTGACAATTGCAGAGAGTGTGGGAATACCTCTTGTACTTTAGATTCTGTGTTGCTAGACTCAGCAGGAATGCCTGTAATAAAAGATCTCTGTGCAGCACTTCGATGCATGCAGTATAAATGCTCATGTGTGACTTGGTCCCATCTACCGCCTTTACAGTCGCTTCAGACATATGGGGACGTGCATATTTGAGTCATCTCTTCCTAAATTAACTGTGTGCCTGGAAGAAGCTACCTTAGCTTCAGATGAGGTAGTTTTCTTGAAGTACAGATATCTTTCCATGTGAGCAAAAACCCCAAGTCTATAGAATAATCATCAAGTCTGGATAAACAGCTAAACTGAAATAAAAGGAGAAGAATCTCAACCCCCTCCTTCCACCCACACCACTGGGTGTCTGAGCTGTGGACTGGGTTTTGCTTGGATTAGCCAGTGATATCTCAGGAAGTGTGTGGGTACATTAAGCTTTTTTGATAAACCTGTAATATGAGTTGATCAATCTGATATTTGGAATATGCTCTAAGCCACTGCAGTTCGTGTAAATATGTTTGATCTACAGAATATTTGATGATCTGGTCATTGTTGAGAAAGAAGGTGATAATTCACTACTAGTCAGGATATAATTCTGCTAAACCTACTGAAGCCAAATCAACACTGCAATTGTTTCCTTATGTTTACTTTGAGTAAGTTGTTAAGTTTCTTCTTAGATTTATCCAAAGCAAATAGAGGTGAGTTTGCTGTTTGTGGATTTAAAAAAAATATTTGTCTTGGCCAGAGAAAATGGCTTGATGCCTAGTAGGGCAGCAATTTCTTCAGAAGAAAAAGAACCAAATAAAAAGTAAATAAGTAATATTCAGCAGGCAGTTTGACTTAAAAATAAACAAACCCCCCCACACTCACACACAAAACCACAGCAAAAAACAAAACCAGCAAAACAAAAAAAATTAAACTTGATGATTTCTTTGATGGAATATTGAGGCTGAAAGGAAGGTGTAAATAGATGTTTTATATTAATTACCAGTAGTCAGTCTGGCCCACTAAATTGCCAGCTTCTAGCTTGGCTCTGTCTGACCAGTGCACTCAGCCTGGGCTGCAGAGAGCAGCATGGCAATAGTTGCAGCTCATGTTTCTTAAAGATTAGAATTTAACTTTGATTTCTGGGAAATAAATGCAGAGATTAGTAGAAGTTGCATCAGATTGTCAGCACCACAAAAAAAAAATAGAATGAGTTATGAAACGTGCCCACCTCTGAAGCCGAAAAGGAAGTTGCTGCAGGGAGCAAATTAAATCATTGGAGCAAGGCAGTTGGGGCTGCTCGTGGCGGGGCAGCAGGAGCCGGAATGCTGATCAGGGTTGTGTGCGTGTGCGCCGGGAGCGCTGGCCCACAGCGCCATCTCCCGCAGCTGCCCGGCGCTCCCACCGCCGGAATTCCGTGGCAGCACAACCACAGACCGCGTGCAAGATCATCAACACCAAATTATCCATGGCCAGCAAAAGTGCTATTGCATTGTCCCATCTATACCATGGCTAATTTAATATTTGCCTGCTGATTGGAGTTGTGCATCTAGCCCTGACTAGAAGAATCCTTTTTGAGTGCTGCACTCTTAATTTCATTTCTCCTTCTGCTGTGAGGTTTTTCTATTGTATTAGCATTCTACTCTTTCCGTGATTATTCAAAATTTTTCACAGACACTGTCATGTGAATAAATCTAAATGATTTTCTCAAATAGTTTGTGGGCATATTGTTGCAGCATCACTCTTAGAGTTGTGTGTGGCAAATGGGAAACTTTTTCAGGCAATGAAGCTCAACTTGAATGTTTTTTAAGTAATTTTCCAAATTCATGCTCTTTAGAATTTACTACTTTGTCACATTGACCGAATGGGTAAGGCTATGGTCCTCTGCTCGTGCTGGGAAGGAGGTGATCAATAAATGTCAATGAAAAAGATGCAGTTAGAGTTAGATCTTGTTCCCTGAAGCAGCCAGCTGTGCTCAGATCTGACTGCAAAAAGCCACTGTATATGCAAAGTCCTCCTATAGCCCATAGTGTTTGTGATTGAAATTCCCAAGGTAGTGGGCAGGCTGGTGGGACATTTGTGGGAGTATTCCCAGATTCTCTGAACACCACCAACACCTTGACTAATTCTTCTTGAATCTTTCTCTAGAAATAAAGGGAGCACCTGAAAGTGGAAGTCTTAACTTTCTTACAGCCTTGGTTCCAATATTTAGTATTTAGATTCAATCAAGAAAAAAAGTAGTGATTTGCTTCATTATTTGTTTGAGATACAGGGAAACTCAAGAAGGCAAATAGCCATCTGCATCACTTGTGTGATAAAACAGTTGTGTGGCACAGTTTGACTGGAGCCATAAAACATGAAAATTCACACTCTGCTTTCACTCATATTTACTGATCCCCGGAACTGACTGTAGCATACACGTGGGGGAGTCCTGGCTCTGATAAGGTCAGTGGCATTTGCTGTGGTCTTTTTGATGGACACAGATGATGCAGTGTGTCAGCAGACACAGAATCTGGGCAATGCTATCCCTGACACAGTGCTATCTCTTTCTCTTACAGGTAGTAGGCATTTTTGCAGGATTTGGTCTTCTGCTTTTGGTGGCCTCCCCTTTCCTTCTACTTGCTACACCATTTGTTCTGTGCTGCAAGTGCAAGTGTAATAAAGGAGATGATGACCCTCTACCTACCTAGACTAGGAGAAGATTGGACTCATCACAACATGTTTTGATTTTACTGTTGTTGTTATGTTTCCCTCTTGCACTTACATTGCTGTAGCCTTACATGTCCCATTCTGCTTTTCATTGACACAGTCTTGATTCCAGGAACTGTTGTTACTACTGTTGTACAGATCACTTGATAATAGACAAGGAGGGTAATAGGAGGCAAGTTTGGTGCTAAAGGGAGACCACAGACCTGAGTAGCTATCTGAAATGGAGAGGTGATCCTGCTAAATATAATACAAAAAGTTGGTGCTGCCCTGCTGGTGGACTGGGAACTGTACTGAATGACATCAGCAAACCAAGCTGAAAAAGCATACAAACTTCTGCATATCTGTTTGCTTCCAAATTTTGTTTTTGTCTTGCATATGTTTAAGTTGCCTATCATTTAAATCAGATAGTCAACTATGTGTGACTTTATTACGCATCTGTTTTTGTTAAAGCCATCACAATGTCCTTTTTAGTACCTATTTTCCCAAGTATAACAAAGTTAGCAAGGTGCATATAGGCTGTCCTATGCCTTTCTTGAAATTTTGGGAGGATCAGAGGGACAAGTTGGTCCTACTGCCTCCCACGAATTTTATAAAGTCTTATAAGAAATTTGTTTGGTTAAAAGCTACATTTTAAAACTAATTGATGAAGCTGAAAGGTTGAGTGGTGATACAAACCTGCTATTTAATCAAGTTTCTTTTAAAAATACATTGACAGTATTGATTACCCCTGGACCACTAGTGTTTTTCTGAATTGTTATTTTTTGCTGTTGTTTAGGGTTCCACTACACTTATAGGGCTATGTAACTTCTAATCCAGGTATCTTAATCTTTTTATAGATACATAGATATATATATATGTGTATAATCCTATTTAAACCAAATGTGTAAATAGCTGTGCTATTGAAATATTTTGGAAATTCAGGATAGCTTGCTTCTATCTTTAGGACAATTATCAAAAAATACAGGACGAACAATACTATCTAGCAGACTCTTGGGTTATCAGTGAGTCTTTCCTTTTAAATATAAAAAAACATCATGGTTATCCCTGGAGTTAATATGAAAATGCCTGGGATATTTGTGGGAATTGTACTGTGCATTTAAACTACTTAGCCCATTTTCAGTTAATATTGTATGATATCTGGTGTATTGTGTTAATAACAGTACTGTGACAAGTTTTTATTTGAGAACTAATCACTTGATAGTTTTGCAGAATTCAGTGCTGTGTTGTCAGGGTAGTAAAGTGTGGTATTCAACATACTACATCATTGAGGTTTCTCTTTCAAAATATTTTGTTGAAAACCATTTTGCTCTGATTTTAAAATCTACAAGAATTTGACTAATAATGTCTTGCCATAAAATATGAAGCACCTGAAACAGTCTGTATGTCTGTAGTACTGAAGGAAAACATTATTTTGAATGGCTTGTGGACTGAAGTTTTACTGCATTTTTTCTTCATCATTTATTTCTGTGTGTCGGCAGTGTACTGAGATGGGTGAATATCTTGAGGCCAAGATAACTTTACACTGAAAATGTCTTAAAATCCTTAAATGCATATGCTTCTGGCTGCTGCTACAGGCTGGGAATATGTTTTCATAGCTCAACCATAAAAAAATTATCCTTATTATCTTTTGTTTTACATTGTCTATCTTTTCAATAAAAATATTGTAGGGCACAGTTTTGAAAAGGGCCAGTTTCTTTTCATAAAACTTTCCTCCTCCCATATCTTCCAAGTTCAGTACTATCCAAATTCAAGGTGTATATAACCAGAGATTTTAGCTCTAGGAGCTGGAGATTATCTGCATTTCACTTACTTGGTGTGATTTTAATGAGTTCAGCCTCTGTAAAGTGAATAAAAAGGATAGCTGGTTTCCAGCAAATCTGAACTCCCTGTGATATCTTCAGATTGTTTATGGCAATGCACAGTTCAGATCTTTTGTTATCTGAGTATTTTTAGGTTTTTAGCTATCTTTATTACTAAAAATTGCTTAGTTGTTAAAAATATCCATAAGGAAGTCTGGGTAGTGCATTTGATCCCTGTTTGCCAGCTCCCAGGGGGGTGTGAAGCACTGCAGACTTCAGTGGGCAGGGAAGTGCTTCTGTCCCTCTGGCTCTGGCATCACTTCAGTCCCTCTCCCAGAGGGATCCAGAGCCACACACCTGAGTTGTCCTGAGTCACAGCTTCATTGTACAGAATTAATGGAAACCCTTCTGCAAACGAGAGCTTCCTGCAGGTAAGCTTGAACTATGCCCTTCCTCCTTGGCCCTGTAATTCTGTTTAACTGGAGAAAAAAACCCTGAACAATAGGACGTAAAGACTTCATGGGTTATTAATTTTCTACCTGGGGGCACTGAGGGATTTTGCTGTATTGTGGCTGTGACTGATGACCAGTTCTCCTACTGGGATCATAGTAAACAGGAGAGGTTCAGTGGCCTGTGAACAGTATTGAGTGCCCGGGTATGAGGAGGTTTATTTTCTCTGTGCCTTTCTTAAAAATTTTGTGTGGAAATACAGCAAAAATTGACTTTTCCAAAGTGCTGTGCAGCCAGTTAATAATCACAGTCAAAATTAATGCATTTCCAGATTTAAAAGAAAAAGGAAAGAGAAATAAGTTCTTTGCAAATACAGAAATTTTAAAATGATAATTTATAATTGATACTCACAGATAACATTATGTATAATCAGAAATCTGTGTCAGTATTTCTCTGATCTCAACGTACTTGAATTTCTACTGGCGATTTTAATGACACAGCTCTTGTTTCACATCCCTGCTGTTGGAAGACTGTATGCCTACATATATTTACCAAATACCTGCCTAGTCTTTTCAGATTTTCTAAATGTCATTCCATCTGTATTCTCGGGGATTTTTTGTTTGCCTTTATTATCGTTATTGTTATTATTACTACTGTTATTATTTTTAATGCTGATTTCATTCCAAAGTAGCAACTTTTGGTGGTGATGTATCAAATTCAGGGTGCTTTTATGTTACAGCTTATGTTGATACTGGGACATTTAATACCCCAAAACTGAATTGTAAATACATAATTTTAAACTGATATTTAAAACCGCTGCCATGGGAAAGGGAATGTTTGTTTCTTCTTCTTTTCAAGTGAAAATCTGTTACAACAACTATAGCTTTTTAGGTTTGAACCAGAAAAATAAGTATCACAGCATGGTTTCTGTTGCATTTTTATGGTTATGCTATTATTACGAGATATATATTCACACAGAATCATAAAATATTCTGAGTTGAAAGGACCCACAAGGATTAAGTCCAGCTCTTGAGTGAATGGCCTGTTACTAAATGCTGTTTAATGGAGTTTGTAACAGTACATCACCTGCTTGTTCTTCTGGGGTTTCATGTGGTGTCACATCTAGCGAGTGTGGAGTCCCAGCTCCAGAGGCCGTGCATCTCCCTAGGCTGGCCATTAGTTGGGCTGAAGCCAGTCCTGAGAGAGATCAGGAGCACAGCCCACTTCATCTTCAGTGGTGGTAGTGTTGGATTTTCCCCTGAGACACTGGACAAGTCACTTACCACCTTTTAACTCAATTTAACCATCTTTTAAGTGAATGGACCAGTGTTTACCTCAGGAGGGCTGTGAGGGCAAATTCATTGGTTTTGAGGCTCTTCAAAAGTTTGTGATGAACAATTATATATAAAAGATTACTGTAATTTTATGTTAATATTTCAGTTTTATTCATGTTGGCATTCATCCTGAAGCCTCCTACTACTGACTTAGCATGTCAAGAATTTAGGATACTGTCCCCCACATACTAAGAATCATGATCTTTCCTCAGATACTCTGGTGTATAAATTAGGCAAAATCCCAAATAACAGCTGGCTGGATCAACTCCCAGTTTACAGCTGAACTCCTGACATGCAGAAAACAATTAAGATTAGTGAAAAGCTCTCATGGAGCTGACAGGATAAAATATCCATAGGTCAGAAAAATACAAAGTTCTTTTTTTTTTTAATTGTTATGGGCAGGAAGATTAAAATGAAGTTCTGTGCATTTCATCTGTAGGCCTTTTACTATATAGAAATAAATATTTTTAATGCAGGCCGTTATCATTCCAGTGAGGTGCAGCATGCATAAACCTTTGTGCAGGTTTGCTTTTTTTGAAACCAAAGTTTGTACATTTCATGTACATAATCTAAAAGCCTGAGGAAAACAAGTAAATTGCAGTTGTTGATGACAGTGATATTAAGGACATGAAAAAAGCCTGCATCAGCCCTTAATTGCTAATGCACTTGTACTAAGTAAGGCATGCTGTTTGTGTTTAGAGCCCTGTGGTCTTCATTATTGCTTTGATTTGTGTATATCTTATAAGAATTCCAGGAACATTAGGTACAGGTACATGGTACATAACTGAACCTTTCTTGATCATTTTATTATGAAGTATTTTAAACTTGTATAGGGATAAGCGTGAAGGAGTCATGCATATGTATAAATAATGTATTTGACCAGTGTAAAAATAGTTCTGTTGATGTATTTGAAATGTAAGTGCATTTTGTGCCACTAACACTGTGATGTATAAAGGAGCTGTTGAATGCCTTTTAATGTGGTGTTTTGTACTTTGAATCATATTGAAGAGTTTAATTTGTAATTTCAATAGATATTTTAAATGAATTTGTTTCCTGTGATTCTTCATAGTGACTTTTCCCTGTGCTTTTCTGCCTCTCAGTCCTTTGGAGCAAGCACAGCCTGCGGCCTGGAGACCTCTTGCCACAATTCTGGGCATAATTGTGCTTTCTGACTCATCATCTCCCCGCTTAGCTAAAAGAGGGAATCTGGGTATCTCTAGAGCCAATTTGGTGCACAGCTAGGTCCTTGGCCTAGCTCTGTTGCAGTCCATGGATGGATGCTCTAGCCAGGTGAACATGCTGCCCCAAGGATCACTCTGAGGTGTGTGTTCTTGCACCATGGGTTTAGGTCTGGTGCAGGTGGCTGCAAGCAGCTTGTGCTCCCCTCAGTCTGGTGGTGTGGAAGTGAAACTTAAAGCCTAATCCTCCTGAATAACTGAGCATATTTAATTCTCTGACAGTGGTAATGACTTCTCATTCTTGACTCCATCAACAAGCACCTTGCATTTTGCCTAAACTGCAACTGAGAGTGTAGACTTCCCTTTAATCCCCACAGTTTATTTCTCACTTGTTAGGGTACAATTTGTCTATCCCCATCAAAAAAGCACGGGCACAATTTCTTCAAGAAAACGGTGTGTATAAATATGCACCTATGTGCTTTATACCTGACAACTTTAGAAAAGGCCGCATAATAGCTGCTACTAAGTCATTTCTTCTTTCATTTTCATGGAGCATAATGATCCTTCTCCATAAGGGTAAGATCAAGTTAGTTATTTTGTTCAATTAATTGGGCAGAAAATAGTCCCTAAAAGCTACAAGGGGTTTTGACCTCTTCTAGGAGCAGGTATTGGTAACAAAGTGATCTTTCTGCTTGCTTCCGCTACTCCCACACTGTGCTGCTTCCAATTAGGTACATTTGGTGTTGCAGTTTTCTCTTGGAGAGTAGGATTATTTCTCAGTCACTTGCAATAACCATGTAGTTTAGTGACCTTTAGCTCCTGGGCAGTCCCTCTGTTTGTCTACCAGGTTCAGCTTCTTTTGCTGTAGAAGAATTTTATAACCCATGCCTTTCAGCTGTGTGGCTGGGTTTCTGCACAACAGTCTGTCATCAGAGAATCAAGCACTGCAGAAATTAAGTGGAGTAACAGTCAGCTGTCTAAAATGAGAAAATTTAAGTTGAATTCTTAAGTGGCAAATTTCTAGCACATGTGTGTTCTAGTAAACAGTTCCCAGGATCATTCAGTTGCCAGAGCTGAACCACATACTTAGTACTAAGTTCTGTTAAGAGGGACCCCAGCCCCAGAATAACTCCTGAAGTGTTACCTGGGCACTGGATGGAACAGTTCTGGTCAAAATCATGTTAGTAGCTGTCCTGTAAGAACTGAAAGATTGAGACAATAGAATTGGACAGCACAAAACCCTTGTGCTAGTTCTAGCACTCTGCTAGTTACAGTGGTACTAATGGAATTAGTACTGTGTACACACACATGTATGGGGGGTAGTGCTAGAATCGCCACTACCAACTTGTGAGCACAATGCATCCACAGCATCCACAAAGCACCTTTCTTCATTTTTTTAACTGAAGATCAGCTAGGAAGTTCCTCATAAGAGATTTTGTGCCGTGGGTACTTGACTTGTCAATGCCGCATCTATACCAAGAGTTATTTTTTGCAGGATATATTGAAACCAATGAAACTTCCGCTGATTTTGAAAATGACAGGTATTTTGTACAAGGAAGCTTTGCTGCCCAGATTCTGTGCTCTGGGAGAACCAAGATTCAGTCTAGTGTCTGACATCACTTAAGTATGAGATGTCTTGACATTCGTATGTCTGGCCTTAACTGATGGTAGTCAGTGCAAAGGCATATTTCCTGAGTCTTTGGGACATTTCCCTTCCCATCCTATGCTGCTTTTACTAAGGTTGTTGTCTAGACAAATTAGCTTTTTTAGCCTCTCAAGCTGCTTCTCAGGTGTGTTTTTTTCCCATATACTTTTATGACAGAAGTCTGCACTGTCCTTGTCCAGGCATATAACTTTTACATGGCTAAAACTGAGGACAACAGTCACAGAGTGCCTTACCAGAAGGACTGCTTTCAGATACCAGGGCAGAACTCAGTGGTGCAAATAAGAACCAGGTTACTCTGTGTTTCCACTTGACTCTGTGTGTGATGACTATAACTTAACACGTGTCACATGTACAAAATGTTCAGATGCTGTAAATAATACAAACCAACTCATACATGCCAGCAATGGAAATGCACTTAAAAAACTAGACTCCAGTTCTTCTGTGGTGTGTGACAGAGAGAACAATGTCAAGTTGTGTGTGCTGTGAATATATTCCAGTGTTCCTTGGGTTTTTTGTTTGGTTTTTAAAGCCAAAAATGAAATTAACACTGTAAGCCAAATAAAGAAAGCCCCTGGGAGTAAATTGTAGGTGTCCTAACTCAGTGCAGAATTCTAAAATCTGGATCTATATATGTGTGTCTAGCTGATGTGTACTTTATTTTTATGCACAGCATCTCCTTAAATGTCAAATATGTCTTCTAGTCTGTGTACTTGTAAATGACTACAGGAAGAAGAAATTCTATTGCATAATTTTGTAGGAAATGCAATAATTTAGCAGGTTCTGTAGGCCTGACCTGCTCATACCAGTCTAACTTAAAGATGTTGGCTCAGCCATTCCTGAGATCTCACTGCTGTGTGTTGTTCTTGAGAACAATTGCAAACAAGCACACATTTTATTTTTCCTCTTTGCTCCCTCAAGATTATGTTTTGGTGGGTGGCAGAAATGCTTGGGCTGCCTCAAAATCCTGAGGTGTTTAGTGTATTTTGAGAATGCCACTCTCACTTCAGGGGTTAGCCATAGGAGAAATGCATGAGCTTGTGCAAAATTGCATTTAAAATTGCCTTGGCAGATGAGCAGAGTGAAACGTTTCTTTGTTTTCATGCCTTAGTAATTATTAGTGGACTCATTTTACTGCAGTCTCATGTAACTGCTACAAGGGTTACAGGTCGAGTGAGGGATTCCTGAGTTGGAATAGGGATAAACTGTTCCAACTGCCTTAGCAAAGCCCCCAGGAAGGGTGTTCCGGGCAGTGAGCGGTGCTGCCGCGAGCCAGCAGGGAGCAGCCGCTGATCGCCTGGGCTCAGCGTGGGCTGCCTTGCAGGAGAAATCCCTGCGAACCAGATTTCTACCTCGAGCTTCTAAAGTCTGTGTTTCAAAGCCTCCGCAGAGCTAATTGTAAAGATAGGGCTAAAAATAACAATGTTATGATGGGCCTGCACACTCTGCTGGGGCTGTTCTAGTCTCTGATATTAGCATACATTATTGCTCCTGTTCTCTGAAAGTGCATAAACCTTTTCTGACAGGGAAAAAGCTCAAGTGTTTGAACTTTCAAAAGCTGATATAGAGATATTCCAGTCTACAAATGTAAAATGAGAGGTGCAAACCAGGGGTCTCTTTCAAAATGCTCAAGTTCAAATAACACTGACTTCACTGGGAGAAGAAGGGGGAACACTAAAAATCAGTTGGTTACAAACAAAGTAAGGTTTGGCTAATAACACTGCATCTTCTCTATATTTTTATAATGGACGGATATTGTAGCTCAGCCAAATTATTCTTTTCTCCCTTCCTACCCACGCCTGCTGTTGTATCTGTGTTCCTTAATACAGATGTTCAGCAGAAACAATGCAACTGTCCAAACAATAACTCCAACCATCCATTCAGCAGTCAACATGTTTGACAGGGAAGGCAAGATGCAATGGGGGAGGTTGCTGTGAGTCCTTCTGCCTTTATCGTTCTATTTATATACATTCCAAAGTGTACGTGTCTTCCTTCCCCTGCCCAGCCACCAAGTGCATCTGAGTAGAGCAAAGTAAAAAGTTGGTTTCTTGTATTTTTTTGTGGCGTAGAGGTTTGTTTCAGGATCCTGCCAGTACTAACACAAACCTTACCTTTTTTAAAGAAAGATATAACGTGCGGTCCTGGCTGCCACAATCTCCCTGACAAAATTCCAGGGACTCCCAGGAAACGTCTAGTTCATTCCAATTACATCCTGTTAGGACTGTGCTTGGAGCATGTTTTTGAGCTGAATCCATTTTTCCTTTTCAGAACCTTGAAATTTTCTTCTGTGAAATGGCGCAGTTAGAGGATTGGGACAGCACAGTGTCTCTTACCAGACCACTAACCACTAACACTTTACCCCCACCATATCCATGCATTTTGTTCAGCAAATTTTCCCAGCCTTCAGTATCAGTGAGGGGGCTAAAGACTGAGAATCTTCACAGTGCAGGATGCCTCCTCCAGCCTTTCAGTATTCCTTGCAGCTTTTCCTGGCTTCCCAGCAGCTGGGTAGTGTTTCTAGGTGCAGAGTATTGAAGAATAGCCCTCAAAAGATGCAAATCGGGAGGTGGGGGGGGTGTGGTGCTCTCTTGCTGTTTCCCACAACTGGAATCAGAAAGCAGTGAGACCCAGAGCAGCAGAAGGGAGAGGGTCTGAGAAATGGCATCTTTCTCTCTGTCACCTCTATCTATGCTGTGACTAAAATGTACATTGATGCTGAGTGCCATCATCCTCACCAGCAATTTCTGTCCTTTCACTTGTGATCTCAGGATGTGCTGCACTGCAAGCTCTGCAGTCAATTACTAGCATTTCCTTACAACTGAGAACTTAGTAAGGGAGGCAGAGGAAGGTTGTGACTGGGTTAAAATTCAAGTGCCTTATGTGAGAGCTGACCCTATGACTCAGCTTCTCCTTTGCCCTGAGACTGAGAGAATTAACCCAGGTATTTTCTCTGGCATTGTGTTGTGGAAATAAACTGAATGTGAAAAGCTACAGTGCCTACAAGCAACATCCTTTGTCCTTCTAGAGACATCCCAGAGCTCCTTTAACCTGAAGAGTTCTGTTGAGTGCAACCATCTCTCTTTCACAGCTTTTAACATTAAGCCTGAGAAAACGCCTTCTGAGCTACAGGGTCTGGCCAGAAGCTGCAGGGAAAAGCTGTGGCTGTGAGGGAAAGGAAGCTGAGAAATGCTTGAGGTTACAGCAACATCTGTTTTAAATCTCAGGGTACCTTAATGACCTTTCAGGACACTCAGTACTTACAGTCTCTAAAGTCTTTGACGGCAACCTCAGATGGGCAGCCTGTCAGCACAGCTCAGTAAGGTTATAACGCTGCTCTCGGCTGGATGGACTATGACTTTCCTTAATCCAGCTCGAATATGAAGGTTGCAGAGGAGCTCTAGCTGCTATCCAGTGCAAGCAAAGCAGCTGAGAGATGCCTGCCTGCCGTTATTGTGCAGCTCACAGCACCATGAAGCGCTCCCTAGCAATGGTCATGACTGTCTCTGCTCAGAGATGACCATCTCCAAACGAGTGTGGGCAGCAGCCCCACAGAGACAACTGCACTGTTTCTTCAAGCAGCAGTTACTGGTCTTGCTCAGGAGGCTGCGTCAGGTGGAATTTGCCAGTAAAATGACTAACAACGCCCCAGTGGAAGGGTTTTATAGAGATTTATGTTTCTGAGTGTTCAACAACCACATGTGAAGCACTACAAACAAAGCTCCTGGATACAAGGAGCACTCAACGTGTTGGTAGGCAGAAGAAAACCTTTTCTGTTAACAAGAAAGTGTCATAATCTCTTTAAAAGCCATAAAAGCAGTTAGAACATGAGGTTCAGAAAAAATTTCATTCCACTCTAGAGTGTCCTGTATGTCCTTTGTGTACAATAGATTTTTTTGCCTGAAGAACTCATTCTCTCCCAGCTTCTCTGAAGAGCTACTGAAGCCTCAACATAAGGTTTGTGTGAAGAGTGTGTGGATTGTGTGTGGTGCTCGGTAATTGCTGCCCCTGAAGCAGCTGGGAGGGGACGGTCAACAGAGGAATATTAAATTAAGGTAGTCCACAAATATTAGAAAAGGTGATAATCACTTCATTTTTCAGGAGTAGAATCAGGAAATTTAGGCAAATATCTCCAATTCATTATTATTTCCTTCAACAGGCAAACTTTCAAAAGATACCTGGCAGGTATCCCTCTCCCCCTCCACAGAGAGGAAAACCTCTCTCATGTTACTGCTGGCTTTTGTTTCACTATTTTCTTCCTATTTTAAACATAAGAAGCAAACCCCAAAATTTCAATGAGCTCTTGTGTACTGCACAAAGCCTGGCTTATTTCTTTTCATGCATGGTGTCATGGCAACAGGAGGAATTCAAAATTAATTATAATCCAGGAAAGATGGCCTCTACTTATATTGTGTTTGATTTAGCCGGGCCTCCTGATTTATTTTTGACAAAGCAATGTCAGAGGTGCTCTTTGCTACTAAGGTTTCTTCTTTCCCTGGTAAAGATCTTTTGGTCAATAATTTGAATATGTAGCAAGCTGCCAATGAAAGTTATGACTTTGTATTGTTACAGAGATATGAGACTGTCATATTTGAAGAGTATTCAAAGGGAAAAGTAGGAAGAAGTTGTGAGTGATTAAGGAAACAGATCTTGTTAAACTTTAGTAAACTCTATAAGTAAAACAAAACACGCTCTTTTTAACAGGAATGGCTCAACAACTATTACTGTTAACAATTTCCCTAAAAATATTTGATTTATGACTTACTAATCAGATATGAGAATGTGTTTTGTCTGAGAAATGCTCAGTACCTGCTTTGATATGGTGATGCTTTAACCTGAAAGACACCTTGGTGGTACACAGAGGGAACGCGATAAAAATTCAGTTAGACTTTCCAGGCTAACAGGTGTTTCACTTTCTCATTCAAAGTCAAAGTACTAAATTCTTCATTTTTCTCTTCTCTGCATTGCTAAAGAGTCATATATTGTATAGTTTTTATATACAGAGGACCACATTCAATTTTTAACCATTAGATAGAATTCTTACACTTGGAAACCAGCTCCAGTTTGCCAGTTCTGGCAAACCTGCAAATCTGTACCAGTAAGTCTATTTTGCACTTCCACCTGCAGACATACTGTGCATCCTGTGAAGGACCATGATGCAGACTGAGATACCTTGCAGCAAATTTCTTCAGCCTCTGTTCTGCATAATGCAGAAATAGTCTCCATGTGATGTGTGAATGACCCATTTATGAGGCAGTTTATGGAGAATCATGGGAGGTGTAAAGGCAGTATCATAAAGAAAAAGGAAGTTCTGGATTATCTATGTCCATCTTTTTGGCTTTTGAACGATAAACATCCATGTCTGCAAGTTTTCATTCATTATGACAACCAGAACCAATATGTTTAAAAAAAATCCCGAAACAAACGAAAACTAAGATACAGCACAAGCTCCAAAAGTAGGATTTTTGAATAAATAATAAATACAATAAGGTGCTGCATTTTATTCTTTGTTTTGTACAAAACATTTTGCATGCAGCTCAGTTCCTTTATGTCAAGTGAGTCAGAATTACATATTCCAGGTATAAGGTACACAGAAACAACCTACCATTGACTAAACGGAATATTCTCTCTCTTTTTTTTTTTTTAATGAGAAAGAGAAATGCTTTTTTTATTGGCATGAAAAACTATATCTATCTGGGGGGGAAAAAGCCCAACAACCTATATTCAGATGTCACTGTGCATTGACTTTGTGAAGTTTTTGACTTAGTGAAGAGTGAAAGAGATCTTTATCTAGGCTGATAATCCCCCAGAAATTAGGCACTAGGCAGTCCTGCAGCTTGTGAACATCACTGTTGTTCAAGCCTTTGCATGCAGTGAGAGCTGCTTGGAAGGCACTTTGACCCTAAGTTTCTCCACACTTACTTACCTCTGGGTCTCAACACAATTTCTAGAATTATTGCACAATATGTGCTGATGACTGGAAATTCCAGAAGCTAATGCCTTCCCAGACTTTGGCATCAGGGATCAGTGGTATTGCATAAATAACCTCTGAATATTGTGACTACAATCTGTCAGAACAACAGCTAACTCTTCTGCAACAACTGAGAGAGAACCTGTGGGAAAAGTAGCAACAAGCACTGAACAACATCTTGACGTGCCCTCCATGCGGAGTGTTGGGGAATTGATGCACTTACCAGATGTAAGAGACAAGTCCAAGCACCTTTCCTGATTCCTTGGGTCCACGTATGGAGCATCAAAGAGGTGAACTCTGCTAGCCATATTTTTTGAAAACGGAAAGTTACTCAGTTCAACAGAAATATTTGGGCATGTAGACACTTCCCCAAGATGCAGGATGAAGATATTCTGGTATGTGATATCACTTTAGTATCAGCTTTCTGAAGAAATTTGCAAGGCTAAAGGAGAGTGGGTAAGAGACAAGGAAATAACCAGATGTACTAGTCCACAATTACTCTGAGGAGTAAAGCTTTCCTTGTGGCTCTCTTACTGTGGCTCTCTTTCAGTGTTTTGAATTGTACTGCCTGCAGCCAGCACCGGTTATAGATTATACTGGAGGATTTCTATCTTAGATTATACTAGGATTATAGATTATAGAATTATAATTATAGATTATATTGGGATTTCAGATAGTTCCAGAAATTACTATTGCCATTTATTTTGGATATTGTTTTACATTACTCTATTTCTTTTCTGCATGGAGATAATGAGATCCAGGTTTTGTTCGATATAGACTGGCAAGCAGGCAGCAGTCAAGAGTCCTGATGTGTACCAGTAAACCCTTTCTCCCAAAATGCTCCCAGATTGTCACTTCTGAAAAATGTGATCCCAGCTAGCAAAACAGTGAGACCTTCCAGGCAGCTGAAGAGAGGCTGTCTGTTTAAACCATGGTTAAACAGAAGCGGGAAAGCAGTAGGAGCTCAGTAATTTCCTGTATATGAACAATGTTATGTCAGCTGAAAACTTGGCAGAGCAGATTCACGTGGGGGCAAGGATGAAAGCATAAAGAATTAGGGGAGAATTGTCCAGTAGAGTACAAGAGGATGCTGTACTTAATAAAAAAAGGAAACACACAGCAGTGTAATTAAAACCAAAACAAAACCATTGCATAAGCCCATCAGGCAATACAAGTGAAAGGAGAAAATACACCATATGCAAATCAAGGAAGTGTAAAACGTTTATGTGAAAAAAACATACATACTTTATTTCATAGAATACCTGTGTAAAAAACTACTTCTACTGTGTTTAATAAACTGTCTGTGCAGAAAAGTGCGTATCAGAGTTATTTTACTTCTGCTATGCAAATCTGCTCAAGCCAGAACTGCTGGCAGGACACTTACCTTGACAGCAGCAGCATTCCCACCTGGCTGAGCACACACTTGCCTTCCTTCAGCATTTCAGCCAGGGTCACTGAAGAGTCACTTTTCTTCTTTTTATGGGGCAGTTTCAAGGGCCAATCCTTGTAATACTGTTTTTTTAGCATCTTATAGCTTAACATTTAATGAGAGTTAGATCAGTATAAAGAATGATGAAGCAATTCCAAAGGTGTCCATGGGAAACTCTTCTCAATCACAGGGAATAATACTAAATAAAAAGAGTTTGGAAATTGAAAAGAATTCGACCTTAGCGAAGGTGGACTGAAATCAGGAACTGGCACCCTTTCAAGGGTATTTTTCCAGTCAGTATTTTTCCCGCCTAGGTTAGAGGTTAAGCATCCTAGTAGGAAGTTGATGGGAGCCAGAGACACCATTCTTAGCCAAACAATGGGCCACTGCTGAAAGGTTCAAACCCCTCAGGAGACAGGGCTGGAAAATGCTGTCTTTTGTAGAAGACTAGACTTTTAGGTGGCAGCCAATGCTCTCTTTGCTGATACAACCTGATGTCCCTCCAAAGAAGTATGCCTGTATTCCACCCTTGCAAAATTTCTGACCCTGATTTACCCATCCTTTCTTTCTAAGAACCTTTTGTTGTATTCAGTGTTGGAGGCAAATTCTAAGACCAGTCAAGAAATCAACCCAGAAGGTAACCACAGAAGTCACTTGTTTTATACTATTCAGCATCTTCTCTTGCTTTTACTTTTTTTTCTATCAAACAGCCAAATCATTAAGTATCCTGGAGAAACTTCTGATTTTGAAAGAGTAAAGGAATCTGCATCAAACAGCAGTGATGGCTCTAGTAGTGGTGGCAAAGCATGCAACAAAACCTTGCAGTAACACAGCGAGTTTCCATCCCACTTTAGTCTGGGGACTGGGATATAAATAGCAACAATAAAAATGTGTCCAAAAGAAATAGAGTGTTACAAGGCAGCCTTGTTTCTTCAAAATCTTTCACTCTCTTCCTTTTACATGCATACATGCAAATTTCCAGCATTTACATTTGGTGGGCTTAATTACTATGTTCTGCAAAATTATTCATTCATTCCTTTCACAGAGCTGTAATGAGGAGCCCAAAACTGAGTTTCTCACACTGATTCTCATGGTTTTTTATCTCACCCAAACTGGATGTCTACAAATTAGAGACCTAGACAGCAAAGCCTCCCATTATATGCAACAGAAAGAAACAGTTCCCTCCAGAGGAGGCTTATCTCACAAGCTGTGCAAGTTTTAGACTTGTCCCTAGGTTCGTATCTAAGAAGAGTGAGATGGGTTTAAACACTCCCTCTTTCAGTCCACTGATGTTGAAGAACCATCGGGTTGGTTTCCCATAGCCCAGGCAAGCCTGACAGAAGGTTCTTCTCTTCCCAAGAACCAACACTGGGGCTTGTGGGATACATTTCCACATGTACATTTAGCAGCCCCTTGTAAGTATCACTGTAGTCACTGCAAAATGGCAGTCTGATATGAGTAAGTTTTAGCTGCTTAAACTTCCTGAGATAAATTTATTTCTGAGGGGTTCTGTGTTTGTTTTTGTGGAACTGGTTTGAGGGTTGTGTTCCTGCCTGCCTGTGACAGAGGTTGGTTCTCGTTCTGGTTTCTGAGCTGACAGGATAGACTTGTTGTTTTCAAGTGTTATTTCTGTGAAAAAGAAAAATCTAGAAATCTTTTGGGGAAATGCAAACAGAGTTTTGCACGTGCTCTATATCAGCAACTGAATTCCTGAGGGAAGTACCTGATAGTAGAGAAATTAAAATGGTGAACTTGATGCAGCCGCACATGCGAAACTCAAAGTGAATTTGATTAAGAGTAAAAATGGCAAATAGTTAAGCTTTTGTGCCTGTTCCGAACTGTAATTAGAAACAGTCATCTGAGTTATCTGTGGGGGACACATGCCTAAACTCACCTAAAACACATGGGGGCATCTTGGTGACCCTTCTGTTTATAGTTGTTCATATCTACCAGGTCTGCAGGTGTGCCTTTTCCAGATAGCAGTTCACAATTCCATATATCCAGGTGTAGCCCATATGTAAGAAGATCTATATCAGGACATTCATGTTTTAAATCAATATAATTTTGGGTAGTATTCCTTCTTTCCATTCTCTTCTCTCTTCCAGCATAACTGCAGAACACTAGGTCCAGAAGCCATATGTCTTCACTTTGAATATTTATATGTAGTCTATAGTCCCTTCTGGTTTATTGTTTCTGACTGATCTTTGATTCTAGAGCAATTCATAAGTTTAAAAATAGATGGGTGTGTTACATTCAAAAATCCCAATGATGGATGAGTACTTTGATCTTTTCTTATTGAAAAATGCTAAATAATAATTCTTTGTATGGTGTGACTCTCTAAGACTTGCTTAACACAAGTATTTATGTATTTCTGGGCATTCATTATTCCAAAATAATATTTTATAATGAAAATAAAGTTCAAGAAATGCAAACTAAATTCCCTTAGTGTTGGGCAAGTCTTACCTCTTAATGTATTTTAGCTGAAATCAAGTCTCATGCTTGTGTCTTATAGTCACTTTGTTTGAAAGCATGATCTCCTAAATCTGAAGGCCGTGATCAGTGTTATTATTTCTGGAGTAGTAAGACCTAGGAGGAAACATCTATTCCTTTTTGTTTTTTTAATCTTTTATTTTGTGCCCTAAGTCCCTTCCTAACTCAAAGTGACAAGGTTCTGGGGATCAGAATGAAAAATAAAATAGTTTATATTTTAGTCACTTGGTTTGGGGATTCTACAATCAGTGGCCTACAAGGCTACTGAAGTATATGTAGCATTTAAGAAAGGTTCTGCAACATCCCCCACCAGAATCTGAGTTGAGCAAATGAGATGTCTGGAGAGTACTCCCCAGTTCCTGGCTGCACAGGGAAGATACGTGCCAGTATGAAAAATAGAAGGGATTTCTTCAGCTCTTTCTGTTTGGGCATTTCACTTAAAATCCAGATAGGTGTTGAGTTTCCACCTGAAGACTGGTCACCCCTCAGCCAATTATTTTCATCTGCAGGTATGCAGCCCCTGAAAAATCGAAATGGTAATCTTACAGCATCACAGAGTCATAGAGTGGTTTGGGTTGGGAAGGACCTTAAAGTAATCCAGTTCCAACCCCGCTGCCACAGGCACAACACAGTCCACTATACAGGTTGCTCACAACCCCAGCCATCCTGGCCTGGAACACCTTCAGGGATGGGGCACCCACATCTTCTCTGGGCAACCTGCTCCAGTAAAGAATTTCTTGCTAATGCCTAATCTAAAGCTACTCTCGGTTTGAAGCCATTCCCCTTTGTCCTTAACATACCCTTGTAAAAAGTCCCTCTCCAGCTCTCTCATAGGCCCTCTTCATGTACACGGAGGCAGCTATAACTCTTCCAAGTTATGAACCAATAGTTATGGAGTAATTTTAAGATAGGTACTTTACATGGCTAAATCAAAGATTATCATTAAATTCCCCTGGCACGGGTTTGTTATAATTTCCTAGCACCTTTCCCCACTGTATCAGGCTATCCTGCAGTACTTGAGCTGCTTTATTTCCTCAGAGCAAGATGTTGAATGATTGAGGCATGTTCTATCTGTAGCAAATGGGTAAACAGTGGCTTTAGCCTGCAAAAAAGGACAATGAAGTGAAACAAAGGTTTACTAATTGAAGAGCTATTGAAGCCCAAGAACAGGCTAAAGATTTTCAGATTTCTCTGTGATAAAAGTTTTAATAAGAGATTGGACAAATATTTCATAGGAAGAAGGTTGTTCTGGTGATGGACTGGGAACTCACAAAACACCTCTGAACTTTGCTGTTCAATGATTTAAAATTCACGATGAGACCTTGTGTTATCTGTAACAATTCAAGGAATACCTACTCCAGATTTTCAGGAAAGTTCAGACCTATGCTCAGACGCTTGGGCAGGTCACTATGACCCACTATGGCCCACTAAGGTATTTTATAACATAGGAATGATATTAAAATCTCACTCCCTGGAAGCAAATACTCAAGACAGCACATGGAGAAGGCAGCCTGAGTTTGTACCAGCTGCTGCTTTGCATGATTACCAGGATGTGGGTATCCATATCAGTATTTAGTGGCTGTTTGTGAACAAAGGACAAGTCTTGCTTAACAAATGCAAGAGGCTTTTCCTTGCCCTTCCAACAGCTAAAATGAAAGGACAGACCATTCTGCTCAATGAGCTCTGTTTTATAGAGGCTTTGAGAAAAGACAGTAAGAGGGAAAAATATCTGACTTTGAAATAGTTTCAACATAAGTTTGGGAGTGAAGAGAGCTCAAGAAACAATAGCCAGAGAAAAGGGTATTTAGGAAAGAACAATAGTAAAGGAAAGCCTTGTTTCAAAGGCCTATGTCACCTCATGTTTGCTTGTCCAGAAGGTAAGATCTGATGCAGGCACATTCAATAACATTTTCTTTTTGATAACCAGTGGGACAGTTTTGCACACCAGCTCTGCCAGGCTGACTAGATTTAAAATAAAATGAAATACTACCTTGGCTGGAGACAAGACTTGCTATCTTTACAGGTATCAGCTGCAGTGCTTAAAGAAAGCTTCTTATGAGGGGAAAAAAATAGCAGGCAGTGATTTTTGCCAAGTCAGACTTATTTGGGAAGTCCATAGACTAAATCTCTACTCTCTTTGTTTTCTTATTGTTTTACTGGAGTGAAATCATCTTTAAAAGCTTGCCATATCACGGTGTTCATGGAATCTAGAGACCCTTTCTAGACCTACACATCCTCAATGCACCAAACCAAGTTGTTGCTGCTCCCAGTCTGTGTAGATCAAAGTGGAGATAATATCCCCACATATTGACAACGTACTGTTTTCCAGGTGTGTATTAGACACTTTCTGAGTCCCTTTGGGCTAGCTATGATCTGGATAATTGTATTGCAGAACAATACTGCACTGAGGAGCAGTAGTCCAGCTCAGTAGTACTCATGCAAGCCTTACACAGGTTGGATTCACACAACTTGGCATGTGTTTAGGAGACCTCAGCTGGACCTAAACTCTCCCCTACTCCCAAAGCAATGGAACAAAATCATATCAATGTGTTTTCCTATGAAATGGAAAGCAAGGAAACAACTGCACTTTCATTTTTCCTGCATATTTCTAAAGTAAGATGACATCAGAACTTGCATAGGGAGAAGTGGCACGAAAACATGAGTTGTAATTTCATCTCACATGGGAAAAGAGTGCTAGTGTTATTCCTCAGGTTCTCACAAATGCAATACTGTACTTCATTTCCACCCTTTTAACTTGTATTGTAGTGTAGGGTATTGTATTGTATTGTATGGAAGAAAAAAAGCAGAGAAACAAATGCTATAGAGTAAAACAGAAAGAATAGAGTGTGACTGGTCATATTCCAGAGTGATGTTTTACATCTGATTGTATATGTTATTACTTTACCTTGTGAAACAGAAAAAAAAAAGGGGAGACAATTAAATCAAAGTAGGAAACAGAAAAGAGCCATGGGAAACAGGTGAATGATGACATCCAAAGAATGGCATGAAAAACTGAAGAAATGCTACACAAAGCCAGGAAATTGTCAGTTTGCAGCAATGGCATCTATCTATGATTGTCTCCAGCACTGTTTCACTACGTCCATCAATGAAGGATGCACAAATGTCACCATGAGAAATTCACAACTTGAATAAATTCGACAGCAAGCAACGGAAAGACTTTGATTAACTCCAGAGGACTTTGGATGTGATTCTTTCCATATCCTGGCTGGTTTTGGCTCAGGACCTGAAATCACTGTTTTTCTTAATAACAACTCTTTCCATTTCTGTGGTGACTTACATCCACAAAGCTCAGTGAAAGCTCATAATATTTCCTTTTATGAATTCTATTAATATCAAGGAAGATAAAGGCCTTTTGGCTGGAACAGTCTCCCCATGGCAATGGTTGCAGCACCAGCCTGACAGAGTTCAAGAAGTGTTAGGACAATGCTCTCAGGCACACGGTGTGACTCTTGGGGATGGTGCTGTGCAGGGCAGGGAGTTGGACTTGGTGATCTTTGTGGGTCACCAAGGACCAGCCCAGCTTATTCTGTGATTCTTTGGTTTATTATGACACAAATATTACAAAATATAATAACCTAAGGAGTTATTCACATTCTGAAATACCAAGTCAGAGATCATTCTTCAGTTTTATGTTTTGCTTATGAAATGGGCTTTTCTTCTTTTATACATATATGATGGTCAACATCTATCATTAATTATAGTCTGAAATACAAACTCACTGCCTGTAAAACATCATAATGTGATAGAAATATGGTTGAAAAATTCAGTTTGATTTGGTTTTCTGTTTTAGACTGTGGAGGAAACTGCTGTCTAGTAGCATAGCAACAAATGAAATCTCTCATTTTTTCCCTCTTTTTTCCTTTTTTTAAAATAAGTATGTCCTCTTTATGTTACAAAATTGATTATTTAAGACAGGACAACGCATTATGAAAACTAATGGAAATAAAAAAACTCCCTTGAGCACAAAAAATAGTAAGAAAATTGTTCTGCTACATGTTTAAGAAATAGAAAAAGTGCTTGTGTATAGCAATATGATAGCAGATTCTTCTGGGAAATCTGTCGTGGATTATAATAAGTAAAAAACCCAATATTTTGACTAGACAATCAGTGAATTGTAGACAATGAAGTTAAAATATGTCTGCAGAAATATAGTCAGCAATGAGCACACGTGACTGGTGTGTGCCAGTGTGCTTGGGGGGTCTGGGGGAATATGTGTGTGCTTGCAGGTTGCCTGCCCTAGAGGGGATTTCCAAATCCCAAAAGATGAGACCCATAAATGCAAACAATAGCACTGCTATTTTAGCAACAAGAAACAAGAAAAGAGCAGCTCTAGCAGGAACAGCTTGATGCAAGAAAAGGGCTTTTATCTCTCCTTCCATCCTGATATCATAGCCAAGCATCATGATGAGACTTTCAGTTCCAGGGCAACAGTACACTCCATTTTTAAAGGCCAAAACGGATTCCAGTGAGGCTGTCTTGATTAATTAAAAATAGCCTTGTGTTGAAGTGGAAGAGGGCTTGTTCCAAAGCCCGCTGAAGTCAATAGGAGCTGACTTCAATTGCCTTTGGATCTAGGCCACGATAGAGGCACCATGAGGTCATAGTTTAACAACTTTGTTCTAAAGTACAAAGCCTAAAATGTTCCAACTCTCGTGAGTTCCTTACTTAACTCCAGGAGGCTTCAGCAGACAGTTTGCGTTATGAATTGAATCCACTTTCCTTTCAGTTGAGAGGGTGCTACTGAGTGCTCAAGTCAGAAAAGCTTGTGGTTGCAGTGGTTAGGGTTGCCACTAGAACAGGGAGGGGTCTCAGGGAGCTCTGAAGCTTTCTCCATAAATTACAACCGTGCATCTCAACTCCCTGCTTCAGCTGCCACCACAGATGGCCTGGACCGGCTCAGTGTCACCATAGCTCTGATTGCAGGGATTGTCCAGAGGGCTTACGTCACTAGTTCAGCATCCAGCCCTCTGCAGCACTTGCCCACAGAATGTTTTTTTTTAGATTTCCAATAAAGAAGTAAAAAGTAAAGACCCATAAATCTATTGAATGCTATTTCCCGCACTCTCTCTCATTTGTAAAAGCCTTCCTCTTTTATGTCTCCTGTCTCCCAGCACCATTCGAGTCCTTTGCTCCAGCAGGCAGGTCCAGCAGAGCACAGCCCTTGTGTCCTTCCTGTCTTTGCACATCTCCTTTGGCCATATGAGGGGAGCTCTTACTGGTTTGCTGGGTAATCCTGGGCCCATCAAGTATTGCTTTTGCATTTGTGCCACAGCCATGGGGTGGGCTGTGCATACTCCAAGATTGCCCTCACGGGAATGCTTTCCCCAGCATTTGTCATTGTTCTCTGCAGTACCCGCTGAGCTGGTGTGGGCAATGAGGGGTAAGGTGTTCTCTGGGGAATATCCCACAGGGGCAGATATGTGGGAAGGTGGTGACAGCTTCAGGATGAGGCAGGTGAAGCATATGAATGGGGCCTTGCTTGAAATTAAGTCTGATTTTGATCCAGTCTAGACCAACACACAGTCTTGCATTCAAAACACAAAATACTTGTATCTTGTCCCAGAACTTTTATGTGAAAGTTTGCTTAAATCAAGTAAAAGCCCCAAAACATAGGTTCAAACATAAGAAACATAAGAAAAACCTATTACAAATGAAACTGTGACAAGAAAAGGGGTCCCACCTGCCTCTCTTAAAGGAAATACTATGAGAGACTTTTCTTTTTCTTTTCCTTTTCCTTTTTCTTTTTCTTTTCCTTTTTCTTTTTTTTCTTTTTCTTGTTCTTTTCCTTTTTCTTTTTCTTTTCCTTTTTCTTTTTCTTTTTCTTTTTCTTTTTCTTTTTCTTTTTCTTTTTCTTTTTCTTTTTCTTTTTCTTCTTTTTTTTTCTCTTTTTTTTCTTTTTCTTTTTTCTTCTGCAACAGTTGCAAAAATGAAAGAAACAAAATAGGACAGAAGAAAATGCTATGACTTTGGGCTACATTTGCCTGTGAAAAAGAGCCTCATACAATTAACAGCCTAGTCCTGTGTAACTACGGCTCAGATGATTTGGCTGACATACCATCCTCATCCGAAATATCGTAAATAAATATTTCTGAAAGCATCAGTTTTTGAGAAATATTAAGCATCAGATACGAAGAGTTGTAAAATCAAGACAGGCTTATTCCCAAGAAAGGGTAACGTGAGCCTTTGTTATGATCAGAAATTTATGAATTCAATATCCCAACAACAGAACAACACCCACCCCAGTCCTCTACTTGCCCACCCCTCATCTATCTTAGGTTTATGTATTTCCCAGCATAATTATTTGCTGCTACACATGGTAGATACAGTCTCCTGTCTGGTTCCAGTAGTTTCAGCTCTAGTCTAATGAGTTTTGCCACTAAGGATGTTTGCTGGTTCTTACCCTTGATCAAAGCTCATGTCAGGAAGTATTTTACACCAGTACTGTTAAAAAGGTAGCTTAAATAAATAACACAATTTTTATTTTCTGTACATGAAGCGATTCTTTCATGGACAGTAAAGTTTTTGTCCATTCTTACTGAATAAATAGTATTTTTAGTCTATTATTTCCCATCATTATTGTAATGTTACTCAATAAACTAAATGCTTTATTTGTTCAGCAGGGTGACAGTGTATTTCCTTAACAACACAACATCATTGTGTGCTTTAGGAAACAGCTGCACAAACCAGTAAAGTGATGACACATACTTGGAATTTTCTCCATCTCTCAACCACATTTTGATGAATATCCCATGAAATGGATAAAAGCTATCTGCTGTAAATGTCAGGCAGGTGCTATGCAGCTGCACACCAAACACGGAAGGACTATTTCATGAGAATCTATCTGCTGTATCTATCTCTTCATCTCTCCATCTCTGCACTGTGTCTACCCATCTACATCTTTTCTGTCCACTCAGTCTGAATCTCATCTCTAAATCTATTTCAATCTAAACATCAGCTTGCTTCTCTCTAAATCCAGGTTTTACTTCCTGCTGTGGCTATGACATCCGAAGCCTTTTGTTAAAGACATTAAATACAGCTTTTTTCCTAGATTTGGCATTGGTTGGAATGCCCTTTTAAGGGACATTTGAGAATGTCAGCTCTCCTTTAGGCACCATTTCATTAAGTCATTTAAAATGCTCATCAAAATGCAACTAACTTCTGAATTTTGAATATAACAGTTTGCACAATTCTTGCAGCACAGAGAGTTTTTAAAAGGAGTTTTGCCTTCACATTGCACTGGGTGGAGGCAAAGAGACATTTTAATAGCATCTTTTCCATGATTTGGTGCCAAGGTAGGTATATTTGGTTCAGCTGGATGACAGACAGTATGTGTTTGCTTCAATGAACCTTGATGTTATGTAGGTACAACTATCTCCACACGTCTGAAGAACTGAGAGAACCAGGGGAGTGTTGGTATGAGCCATCCCTGTGCTGTGCTTGGCACATTCTGGTGATCAGATTTGGGGTGGCTCACTGTCCACCATCATACTTCCCTCCATTGTCTGTCTCATTGGCTTAGGAATGGGACTGACGCATTCCAAAATGTGCTTTAAATGACAGTCGTCTCCTTAAAAGCTATTCATACCCCATGAATTTTTCTACTACACCTGATGTATATCTATCAGTGTGTGTATGTGTATATATATATATACATCCTTACATACCCACATTTTTATATAAAAAATAGAGTAATAGCATGCTTCAGTTGTAACGAAGCTACAACGTTCATCTAGTCCAATGCCTACACACTTGTTCTATAAACTCCAGCACATGATATGTATATTTGTGTCTATGTATGTCTCTGTGTAAAGGAGAACCACCAATGCTGTGTGTAAATTCATGGCGTCAGCTTGTATCCGTGTCACTGCAGAGCTGGGAGGAGTAGGGTTTAGGGTTGGGGTTAATACACTGACACCTGGGTGCCTGCCCTGCAATGAGGGACCTCAGCTAGCTCGAGAAATGGGGCAGCAGGAATCTTATGAAATTCAACAAAGGGAAATGTCAAGTGCTGCCACTGGGGAGGAGTGACCCCGTGCATCAGGACACACTGGGGCCAGCCCAGCTGGAAAGCAGCTCTGTGCAGGAAGCCCTGGGGGTACCCTTGTACACCAAGTGACCATGAGACAGCAATGTGCCCTCACAGCAAAAGTCAACAGCATCCTGGCCTGAATCAGGGGCTGCATTGCCAATAGGTCAAGGGAAGTGACCCTTCGTCTCTGTTCAGGTGTGAGTATCTGGAGTGCTTGGTTCAGTTCTAGACTACAAGTACATTCTGGACCCAGAACAAGACAGACATGTACATACCGGAACAGATCCAGGGAAGGACCACAAAGCTGATGAAGGAAGTGAAGCATCTGACATATGAGTAAAGGTTGATTCACCCTGGAGAAGAGAAAACTTAGGGGGCATCTCGTCAATGTATACAAATACCTGATCAGAAGATATAGACAGACTCTTCTCAGTGGTATTTAGTGAGAATACCAGAGGCGATGTCACAAATTGAAATACTGATAATTGTATTTCAACATCAGGAAAAACATTTTTTTTTTAATGCGAGGCTGGTTTAACACCATAATAGATTGCTCTGAGAGGCTGTAGCATCTCTAGCCTTGGTGATATCTAACACCTGACAGGACACAGTCCTGGGAAACCTGCTCTTAGCTGACCCTGCTTTGAGCAGGGAGTTGTACTAGGTGAACTCCAGAGGTGCCTTCGAATTCCAACAATTCTGTGATTCTGTGGGAATGTGATTCTGTGGATGGATGTGCCCAGAATTTCTTATTTGCTCATCATTTTACCTTAATTTTGGGTCAGTTGCAATAGAAACCTGGAAGAAACCAACCCTAAATGTATTCAATAAACTTCTAAACACTGACATTGCTCATTGAGTGCCTGAGAGACACTAGTGCCTGGATTGACTTTCCTGTTATTCTACACTCTCTCTCAAGTGCCCAAGTAGTACTCATCCTTTTTTTTTGGTACAGAATATTTTATCCAATAGATATATTATAAAGACTGTATCATTCTCATGTTTTCCTTTCAATTCCAGTCCCTTTGTACTGCAAACTGCACAAAGTTTACTCAGTCAGACTAATCCATGGTCTTTGCTATTATGCTGGTCCCATGAGAAAGAAAACCTCAAAGTCAATTTTCAGTTTAGCTAGTTCTCCTACCTTGGTTGTACTGGCATTGATTATATGTACTTAAAATCCTTACCAGAGAGAAGAGTAGCTGAGGTCTGGTTTTCAGCTCTCCAAAGGAAGAAACAACATTTAAGTGAACCAGTGTTCAGTCCTAGCCTTACATACCAGTCTCAAAAAGCAAGACATTCTCAGCTGCAATGAACAGCAATGGTGGGGACGATTTTTCTTATGACACTGTAAAAGCTGGATGAACACAATCATTTCCCAGCTTTCTCTAGATTAAGCCTTATGTGTTTTCACAGGACAGATGTGTGAGAACCTTTGTCCTCTGAAAAGTTTTCTAAAATCTGTTTCTTTAAACTTCTAATGCATATAGTAAAATATATGTGTTTAAAAAATCCTCTGACTTTAATTGATCAGATTTTCTTTTTCATTAGTTCCTGAATGTTAAATTTGCTTTGGGTAGAATTGCATTCACCAAGTAGGCCTAAAACTTCCATGTTTCATGTGCAATTAGAAAAACACTATCCACTACCTAACAGGGCTGCCAAAAGCTTATTTTCATTTAAGTTTTCCTCCTCAGCTAGTAAACAAATACAAATGGATGAGGTCAGCTAGGTGCTTGAAAGAATTTTAAAAAATTATAGATTCTCTATGAAAATAAAATGTCTCCTTGGTGTTTTTTTTCTGTTACTTCTTTTAAAAAGATCTTTTTCTTGGGGCACATAAGCAAAATCAATGCAGTCATCCATGAAATACTAACTTTTCCCATACATGCATAAGAAAAATTAAAGTTGGCCTTAGTAAGGATGAAAGTGTAGGATTAGATATGCATTAAAGACCAGAGAGATATGACAGTTCCACGATAATTAGAATGAAAATTCAAGTTGGTTTCTTTTAATCATAAAGGAGACCACCTGTGCTTATTTACTTCTCACACAGAACAAGATATCAGCCTTTATTAAATCAAGAAAGCAACACAAATTCTTTTTGTCTCTAGCACACAACCTGAAGATAAACAATTTTAGGGACTTGTCATATATGTTTTTCATTAGAATTTATGATAAAAATTCACTAAACCAAGAGCTGAGAGGAATTATTTTAATGTTGTGTCTTTTTTTCCCTTTCTTTTTAATTTTATTATAGCTGAGTATAGCCCTCTACTTTAATTCCCCAACATTAAAAGGGTTTTTGACTGATGTCAAAGATTTCAAGCAGAAGTGCCTGTGGGTAAAACTTTCAGTCATATCCTGCTGATTTAAATGAAAGTGAAAGAATGCTCTCTCTACCTGAGTGATAAAGAATGGTTGTTTGTATCTTTTTCACCCCTCAAATGGACTAATTTTGTGCCATACTCCAGAATATGAATCTGTCAGCAACACAACTTTTCTTCTGAGCCTTTGAGATACTTTGTAGTCTAAATCAAGGATATCTAAAAATAACTCCCTGAATTTAGGCCCATGGATGGCTCAATTCCTTTGGAATAACTTTATGCTGTACAGTGAGTCTCATCTGCAAGTGAGATGAAGTTTCTCAAAGGAGTAGCAGTGATGTCCATCACCGATCTTTCATGCTTATGGAGCAGTTTTTAATCCCAGTGTCATGACTATTATATTCTCTTCTCTACATTTATCTTTCTCAAAATGGATACCATTTCCATCAACAGGACAACAGGACTGAAGCACCAAAAAGGGGTTAATATTGCTCTGAATAATTTTTATGCTCTAACATTATGGATTCAAAGAAGGTATGCAGGAAACAGCCTAAAAGAAGTAACCCAAAATGCCTAAACCTAATGCAAAATTCCTCCTTCTCTCCCTCCCGCGTTACTGTGTATAATACCTGTTTGCTTAACTTAATCAAAAAACTTTGAGGATACTGTAATCATCTTTAACAAAACAATCTGCACTTTCCTTCTCCTTACAGTGAGAAAACTTTGTGAAAGTTTCTACTGTTGCAATTTAAATCCCCAGTACTTGTTCTGTCCCCAGTGTTAATGAAAAAATTCAAAACAACTAACACCAAAACTTTCTTCCTCCTTTTCAGTGAACTTTGATGTAGCTGAAAAGTGCATTTAAGTCTCTCCCTCACTTCTATTTGCACTTAAAAAAGCCCCAACGAAAATCCCAAAACAGTGAGTTCAAGCCTCCTTGCTAGGTCTTCTAGGTCTTCAGATATTTTGTTCAGTCAGTGACCTCTGGAGTCTCTCCAAAAGTGTCCTATTTTTCAGAAATACATTTAGAATGGACCGCTGGCTGAAGTCAAACTTTATTTGAACCATCAGTTTATGTGCTGTGTTATTCACTGCAGCCTCAAGAGCTTTATCTGTAGCCAGGTGATTTAGTGATGCATTTGTACTTCACTTTTGTTTATCTCTCACAGTGCCATGTTTTGCACACAGCCTTGTTGAATTGGGCCCCATTTATTGCATGTCATTTATTCAATATCTCAATGTCATTCTTCACATCAAGAATATATTCAATTTATCAAAGTCATTTTGAGTTCTAATCTTGCTTTCTACTATATTTACAATTACAAGATTGTACAGCCTCAGATTTCAAAAACTTATTTCTGTTCTCCTGTCCAAATTATTAAATGTTTAATTAATTTAAATATTAGTCTGGAGACTACCAGACCAACCACAAAACCTTGCAGATCCCATCTTTATGCATTTTCCCATCTTGATGTTGCATTTATTTTTTTTAACCATATATTCCTAAGCAGCTTATAGAATTGGGATAGAAGACAGTTAAATCTTAAAGAAACACAGCTATGTCATACTTGGTTATTCCTTCTTTCCTATCGACATACCCCTTTATTCTGTCATCAAAGGTCTTTCAATGGATTCAACAGTGTTTCTTCTTTACTAGTCTATGTGTCAAATACTTATAGCCTTTTTCTTTATATATATTTATTCCAGTGTCATTATAAAGCTGAAGTGAAGCTCCACTGGTGTGTAAATGACTGAGGACTATTTTTCTCTTTTTTATACACATTACACTGTGTTTTATCTCTTCAGTCTTCTGGACCCCAGCTATCCTCAATAATGACTACATTTTCTGGCGTTGCCCTAGACAGTGCCCTAATTTCTCTGAGGAGAATTTAAAGAGAGTATCAGATTATTTGAAAGCAATTAACTTATTTAGATAGCCTCCAAGATGCTCTTTTTCTATGCCAGTGGACTTTATATCCTTTGACATTGATGCTAATTGTGTTAGCTATCTAATCACAGGTGGTGAAGACTAAAGCCAAAACCCCACGAAACTCTTCAGATCCATTGGCAACATCTGTCATTAGCCTTCCTTTTCCATTAAGCAGAAGAGTATGTCTTACCACTTAAAAAACTGCGGAATGCTTTAATGTTGCTCTTTTTTTGTGACAACTGTATTGAAATTATCTTGCGTTTTGTTCTTTCTGGCATTGGCTCTTCACATTTATGTAATTTGTCATGCTTGTCATTAAAAATTTGGCCAGTTTGTATTTTATATTCATTTATTGAGAGTGAAATACTGAAGAGGTAGCTAAAGCATCTCGCTATTACCTTCATTCATTTGCTTTCAAGGAGAATCTGAGGTGGAACTTATAAGCAATATTATTTTTCATTACAGCTAAGGGGAAATTAGAGACAAGGGAGAAAGGAACTGGTGAGGGAGTGAAGGATTTCCCTTCTGTTCTGTTTGCAATGCTACTGAAAAAAAGTTAAATCAAGCCCCGCAATGGCCACTCTTCCTTATACTTACTTTGCCATTCATCTTTTTTGTGCCTTAAGAAACTGCCAGCTGCAACTCCCTTGGGCTTTTTCCTATAGTTGTGTTTCCTAATGGATCTTATAGTCCAGTTCACTGAGTTATGAAAATATCTTTTCTTGAAGCCCACTGTCCTGTTTTTCCAGTGTTCTCTCCTCCTCCATTTCCAAGATGTATCAATTCTACCACTTCACTGGTCATTCTCCTTTAATTTACCTGCCCCTCCTCATTTTCAGTCATGTTTTCCTTTTTGATCAGAATCAAGTCAAGAAGGGATTTGATTTCCACTCAGATCTGTCAAAGAGATAATATTTTATTCTGATTTTTTTATCTATCTTAGATACTTAGTTATCTAGGTGTCCTTCAGAGTCCATGTAGAGAAACAAACTCCTTCAGAGGCAGTTTTTCCCATCATAAAATAGCAGTCTAGGACAGGTGAAAGGGTCTGATTGCAATATGAGTCCACATGACTAGTTTAAATTAGACACCTAACAAAGAAAAGGCTGAAATAAATTTAAACACACCCCAGGTTGCAGTCTCTGCATCCTGTTTTATTTCTTTTCCAAAGATGTCCTTTCCTCATTCTGTTATTACCCTGGAGAATTTCAGCAGGTCTGTCTCCCTCCAGATTCCAGATCTCAGAGTGAACATGTGCATCCTGCATCATATAAGGAAAAATACTTTACACATATCTACAACCGATTCAGTCATTTCCTTCTCATCCCTCTTATGACCCTATTATGAATACCGCCTCCCCCTTCAGGAAGCCCAAGTACTCTAAACCTTACCATCTGCACAGCCATATATTTATCTCCAGGATGTGTCTGTGCTTGCTTGGGCTTTTGCCCTCTTTGATGGGATTGATAAGAACACCAGCTGAGGCTCCAATTCTCTCACCATCGCTTCAGGATCCCTGCTGTTTCTTATGGTTTTCCCTCGCTTGTTCCTAGAGCAGTGGCGTTAGCTCTCAAGTGACTGAGCCATGTGGAGGAGGTGTCAGAGGGCTGAATGAGCCTTGGCAAACTTGTGCAATATCTCTGGTTTGGGGAAAGCCTCCACATAAGCATTAGGTCAGACCAACACGTCTCTGTACCCAGAGAAGTGAGTCACCAACCACTGCCACCTTTCAGTTTCTTTTGTGACAGGGGTCATGAACCTCTAAGCCATCAGAGCATGTGGTTTTTCTTCCTTCAGCAGTGCAGTTGGTTTCCCTCTCATTGCCAAGACAGTTTACTACTTTTTTTTAAAGCCTAATAGATTGCCAGCTGAGGCTGAAGCTCCATCTGCCAGCAATAGTAGGTCACAGCCAACTTTCTCCCTGTGGAGAAATGTGTTCCTTTTCTTTTGCTGAGGCTTCTGCAGACCTCAGCTTCTTCGTTCTTGGAGTCTCCATGTCTAGTACATCTATGAAGTTTTTGCTTTCCCTCATACTTCTCAGCCCACCCTCTCTTCCTGTAATTCTTCCATTTGATTTCTAGGAAATTGCACTTCCTGGCTCTCTGAATTCTGCTATAAACCACATTCCCTGAAAATCCAAACTGTGACCCAGATAAAAACATCTACAATTGGGATCCTAGTCTGGTCATAGCTCCCCTGAGGGCAGGTGGAGGAAGAGCTGGCTGCTGAGACAGCTCTAGCAGGGAGAAATCACACGGGCTTATTACCTTCTTTTCCATAGCCTGTAAACTCTTGGTTTATTCCAATTTCCTTATGAAGATCTCTCTTGCTGCCATCTGTTGCTGTTTAAGTGATGCTAACCTTTCGATGGCAAAGGGCGCTTCTAAGTAAGTCCCTGATTTAATACTTTAAAGCTGAAACTGAAATTTGAATCGAAACGTGGTACCCTGTCAGCTGATGTTCTGAAGAGGTTTTTAGTCACATTTTACTAATCAGCATTTCTCCAGGGCTGACCCTCACAATTGCTGCCTCTGAGCCACAAGCTAAGACCAGACCAACAGTCTGGACTAAACCTCTGTGCCGAAGTACAGTGGGTTGACAAGGGCCCCATTTATTTCTGCGACTGACTTCTCCACTGAGCTCAGCAGCAGCCCCCCTCATCAGTATCTCCAGGGGTGCACCAAAACTCCCTACTTGTTCTTCTGAAAATCATGTGTTGACACGTTTAAGACTCAAACTAAACAAGACAAGGTCAATAGCTTTTGGCAGGGGACATGAAAAGGAATCTAAAGGAAAGCTGCAACTGAGTGTGACTTAAGCCATTGGGGTTAATGGTACTGGGATATTTTATACTAATTTCAATTCTATTCAGTGCAAACAGACAGTTAACTTCTATTACATTTTCATATTATTTCTATATATATAATACTTTAAAAGAAAAGTCCTTTCAAAGAAGAGCCACCTGTGAATCAGGTGTTACTTATTTGTTGATACAAAAATTTTGAACAGACTTATTCAAGAAAATCTGAGAACTCCTGCAATGTGGCATAAAATTAGGACTATTATTATTTCAGTCAGTAAATTCAGCAGAGTACTTCAAGAGGTTCTTAAAATCTCAGTTTCTAAAAATTCCTCACAGGTCTTTCATCCATCATCTAAATGCTGGAGATGTGATAATAGAGAAAGATACGGAGAGATTGGAAAATGAAGGATAGGAAAGTGGCAAAGCTTATTTTCCAGCTTGCTGTGTGACTATTTTTCTGTAGCAAATCAAAGTTATGCCCATGGTATGATAGATTTTCCAAAACAAGGTCCAGGACACTCTCCTGCTTTTTTCCTGCTGTCATGTTTTCCTTCTTGATCAGAATTAGTGTATCTTCTTCTGTTTGAGTCTGACAGAGGTATTTAAATCTTTGGTTACTGCAGAGGTATTGGTGTTCTTAGAATAAATTTGGATAAAGGACCAGAATAGCTGTTGCTAAATATTATTCACAGGGAGCAGGGGAAAAAAATGGAATTTTAACTCGAGAAATGGTTGCTGGTGGGTTTTTTTTTGTTTTGGTTTGGTTTTTTTGGTTTTTTTTTTGTTTTTTTAAACTTTAGAGTGTTACTGCATCCTCAGTCTCATTCCTCCTCTCTCATATACATTTCCATTCTAAGTACAATTTCTGGTAACACCTCACTTTTCTCGTGCCTGTCCTATCAGATTTCTGGTTTTCAGGAGGAGAAAGGGAATAGGAGTGACCCTGGATTTCTCTGAATCTGATAAAATGGCAGCATTATCTCAGCTTTTAAAAACAACTACTCCTGTTCCTGCTCTCTGTCTTGTTTCAGTGACTATATTTTTTCAAATTGCTGTTTTTCTTCTATGCTTAATGCAATTTTTAATGTCTTTAATGTAACATAATATGTCATCTTTGTGTCATTGACACTCTTCAAGTTCCCTGAAACTCTCACCAGTCCTAATGAAACATGTTTTTAGCAGGGATGCACTGTCCTTTTCTGAATTTTACAATTTTCTCTTCTTCTGTTTTTTTCTTCATTTACTTTGACCCTTAATTTGTATTTTCTTTAGGCAAGTTGGTTTTTTTCCCCACTTTTCCTGTCATCTGATTATGTGCAGTTTTCACCTCCACCTTTCCTTGTTTGACTTTTTCTCCCTAAGTGGTCGTCTGTTCCCCCACATTTGCAGGGCCAGTAGGTCAAAGCTGCCCTTCCTGTGCATTCAGTCTGGCTTTAGTACATATATAAATAGATATTCCTGTTCCTTACAGTCACCTTCAGCACAAGGTGACTAACAGGCTCTTTGTCATCCTCCTCCTCCTCAATCTAACTGCTGCTTCATTTCCCTAGGGACAGACCTCATACACTTCCCACTCACAGAGAGGTGTGGAGGTGTGGGTTACCTGGCCGGGAGGGGAGTGAGGTGGGATGAGCCAGCATGGAACACCTGCTCCTGGAGGGCGTGTTTGCCGAGGTTTCTCAACATCTCTGCTCCCCTTGGAGCCTTGTGGAGGCTGAGATATTTAGCCTCTTTCCAAACTCCAGCACTACATCCTGTATAACATTTCCTTTCAGTTCTCACAAGGGCTTTCATCACCTCTCCTCTCATTAGCTGCAGTGCTCTTTTTTCAGCATCCGTTTTGCTTTTCTCCCATCTCCTGATCCCTTAGCTCCATAAGAGACCAACCTGTTGAGGAGAAATACCTGTCCTTGCTGCTTGGCACAGCAATCTG
Organism: Dryoscopus gambensis; assembly: GCA_013389985.1. NCBI lineage: Eukaryota > Metazoa > Chordata > Aves > Passeriformes > Malaconotidae > Dryoscopus > Dryoscopus gambensis. The sequence goes on along the minus strand of WEIT01042035.1, from coordinate 30,104 downwards.
CAGCAGCACACAGAAAAAGGCAGGGCCAGCCTCTCCTGCCCCGGCTCAGATGACGCAGCAGTGGCCTACAGGTGGCATCTGGGGTTTGGGGTCTGTCAGTGCTCTTGTTCTGTCCATGGCCAGCAAGGCTTTCTGGTCTGGGAAGAAATTCCCAGACTAAATTTCAAGGCAAAGAAGAAAGGGGAAATAAGTTGCAAATATAATGACATGTAGTTTTTATTTTAATATTGTTCCTCACTACATGTCCAACTAATTATATTCTTCCTAGTATCCTCTATTAGGTAGACCAAAGCCCTTTACCAGTCTGTTTCAGATTGAAAGATTTTTACAACATTTAGAGTGTAATACCATTTCTGCTATTCCTAAACCAGGCAAATCCTGGGCTGTAAAGTTTATAAAACTATTTGTTTAAGGGAAGAGTTTAAATTTCACTATCTTGATTATACAGCTGTGAAAATAAGAGCTATATGTTTCCACGTTTCTCATCTATTTCTGATCAGGAAGCAATTTTCAAACTGTATCTTGAAGTAAGTCCATTTTACAACTGTGAGATAGTAGAGAATTTTTTTGGTTTTTTTTTTGGTTGTACTTAAAGTTGTATCTTATCTTAAAGATAAGATATTAAAATTGTCAGAGGTAACTGAGGTACAAATCAAGATGATCACCATGTCACTATGTACTTTCTCATTATTGAGATTTATTAAAAATGCTGTTTAAGTGCAATGCATCCCTACATCCAAAGGAGCAACACTATCTTCTCTATCTTACACTTCAGTGTTATGAACACTTAAAAGTTATTGATGGCCTTCATGAAGGGTATTAGAGAGATTTATGCAATGCTGTTTCAGTTGTCATGATGTAATGTCAATAGTTGAAGCAATATATATCCAGGTGGTTTTGATATGTAACATATGCAGTGTTTCAGCATTCTTTCTCCTGGAATTTCACAAAAATAATAAAAAATATGTGATCTACAGCTGATGCTGGCATGACTCTTTAGCTTAGAAGTCCTCTGAGCCACATGTGATTGATAGAAGCTCAGGCCAACTGTGTTTTGCCATTGTTCTAAATGGAACCAAATTCTCAGCCCATTTGGTTTCTGTCTTCTCATTAGACCGTAACTTCCATCGCAAAGTCAGTCTCAAATACATTTGACATTACCCCAGTCTGTGTTTCAAGGACGAGAGTGTTTTAACTTTGAAGAGCTCACACACAAAAAAGACTGGATTTCCAACTGGAGGGTGTGCTTTTACCCATATTGGAATTTTGAATAATAAATACAATGTACATTTGATGACAGAATACCACAAGAACATAAAAAGAAAGGAGATATCTCTATATCTAAAAAGCAAAGCAAACCAAAACCACAAAAAGTGAGACAGAAGTACTGCTAAGACAAGTTTTTTGCTTGCTGTTAAGGGCTTAGTTGGGCCACTACAGCTATTCTTGAGTACCACAGCTCTGAGTACTGTACTGCAGGAATTAAGTGGACCTTCTGGAGAGTCTGGAAGCTAAATTAGAGGTCTAAAAAGCATGAGGAATGAGGAAATATTGTCATAAATAGCTAAAGGGGAGGGGAGGGCAACCTGAAGAAAAGAAACCTGAAGGGAGACAAAACAACAAAAGCTTCAAGAATGTAAAGAGCTCATGCAGAGAGGAAAAGGATAACCTGTTTTTCACATCCAGTAGGGATATACTTAACAACAAAGGAATTGAAGAAATACAGAAGACATTCAGGTCAGACACTGTGGAAGCTTACTAAAATTTAAAAAAAGTAAAAGTTAGTGAACCAGTGGAAGAGGTTGACTGGTGATCAGGAGACTTAGTATATACATAGCATACATCTATACTTACAAGGCATAGTTAGGGTATAATTAGAAAGTATAACTGATCTCATCATAAAGCAGTAGGGTTTTGAAGTTCCTTCAAATCATATTTTTTTATGGTTCTATTTTTTTTTAATATGAAACAGCTCAGTGTTTATCCATGATTTACTCATGACTGGAATAATTTTGGAAAAGCCCTATGATAAATATTATCTTTAAATGTGATTCTTTTCATTATTTGTCTGCACAAGAGTTTACTTTCCATGTTGAAAGCACTATTATATTACTGTTTTGTGTGTCCAGTTTGAGTTCTTGTCTTGGTGAAAATAGATGGGATCAGCAATGCTCAGAGGAGCAGAATTTGAAGCCCTTTCCTCCTGAGACACTCTGAGGGCTCTCTCTCAGGGGACTGCTCCCTGTTCCTAAGGGGGTGCATCCAGACTATATTGCAACTTGGCACAAGGAAGCGAGCCAGAGCAGCAAGGACGCGCCACAAGAGGGAACGTGCAGCGTTCCCTCCCTCTGCAGAGGGAGTGTGCGGCATTACAGACGAGGTGCCAGTGGAATTAAAGAACAGGCGGCATTGTCCCCAGGTTTGGCAGACTGTGGGTTGTCGCAGCCGTGCGCTGCCGTGTGCGATGCCCGGCGCTGGGGGCTGGAGCCGCCCGAGGGGAGCCTGGAAGCGCTGCTGCAAGGAGCGGAGCTGCCGCGGGATGGAGCGAGCTGCCCGAGCTGCCAAACTTGGCTGAGACATTTCACACTGTAAATTTAAAACAGAAATGTGAATACGGCAAAAACATAAGCTGTTTCTGGATGTGTCTCAACAAGACACGGCTTCTAGCAGAGAGCAGGCGGAAAAGAGGGAAGAATTCAGTATGAAAAAAGCCAAAATATGTCTCAGCAGAGGTGCATGCAGGCAAATTGTTTTAAAGCCTATTGAGCTCTGCTGAGTGCCTGTTATGCCTATCAATATTGCTGAACTGAGTTGTAGCAAAGGAAACCACTTCCCAGGGCTCTCTGAGTTATGATTGCTGGACATCGGCTCAATTCTACTTTTTAAACTCAGTATTTTCCACTATTTTTTAAAAGCGGGGTCTACCCCTCTGCAGATAAAATGCATATGGAACAAAAATAGGCTAAGAGGAGATTTAGTCCCAACGCAAAACACCTGAACTGGAAAACAGAGCTGACCTGCCGAACCCCGTTTGTGAATTGCCTCAGTCAGGACCCTCTGGACTGCAGCTTCGGCTCTGCGCCGTCCCATGTGCCCCGAGAGCCAGCATGAGGTCAGGGAGATCCTGCAGCAGTAACTGGGAGAAGCTCTGGGGCTGTCCGCACTGGGGACATGTTCCAAGCCAGAAGAGGTGATAAGCAGGATATGTTCAATCAGGGAGTCATATCCTCAGCAGGAGTGGGAAACTGCTCTATTAACATGGAGGAAAACCTCTGGTTTTGGGAAAAAAACGTGCCTGGACCTACTATGATCAGCTAAAAATTTCAGTAGGTATTTGAGAGGAAATAATCAAGAATACTCATGGCAAAAAGATATGACACTTGTATTTTTTTTTAAAATACATATTTACACATTGACTATCACCTTTTTTTGAAGACTAATTTATGCTGCTGGGTTACAAAGCTGGTTCTAGGACAGCATAAATTGATAATGTAAAATCTCAAAATCTTAAATACTACTTTTAGTGCTTTTTTCAGAATTAGTTAGATATTTTTATTATTATCCCACAATAAATTACTAGAAACTAACCAAATACATTTTTGTTGAAGGACAATCTCTAACCACATTTACTGTCAAATTTTATGACTCCCTTTTCTCATGATTTAGTACCAAATGCTTGAATTTAATTACTAAGTACTGCCTGATGGCAGTAAACTCCTATATGGAAAAATTTACCTGCAAATATTATAAGTCATGGGAATCTTTTTTAATAGCCCCATATTTTGTTCAAACGTTTTTGCGAAGGGAAATGTATTAAATAAACCCCAAGTTAAATTTCATCCCTCTGTGCGACTGTGTACTATAGTGGGTCTCGAAATTCAGAAATGTCTGACTTCCAAGAGATGGTGCTGTAGCACTTCAACTGCCTTCCTGCCGGCATTCATGTTCAGGCTTCCAACTCAGACAAAAAATTTTCTTTTTCACTGTGATTCCTCAGAAAAGCAGGAGCCCCCTTCCCTAAAACACACGTATTTTTTTCTCCTCCCAAGAAACCTTTTGATTTTTCTTACAAAAGAAGAACTTAAAATCAAGAAAAAAGAGCAATGTGGAGATAAGAAAGATAAGTATCAAGGAATAAGATGTAAGACCAAGCTGCTTATTTTAGACCTGGCTCAAACTGGGTTTGAATTCACCTCTGCTGTTTTGGTTGACCTGCTTCTGAAGGCACTGTACCTGAGGTTTTTGCATGAGCTAGTCCCAGTTCAACAATATTTAAATACAGATTGTCATTCTAGCCTACCTTTGCTCCTAGACTATCCTCAGCTATTAATTAAAAACATCATCTCTGAAGGCACCCTTGTCTTTCCCCTATAGTCCCTGATCCAGCATCTCCCATGGAATGAACCCACTGCTTACTACAAAAAAGTAATAAGGGAAGGGGAAAAAAAGCCCCCAAACTACTAAACAAAATATCAGAAAGATTAAAAAGTTAATTGGAATTACCTTTTTTAAAAAGTAACAGGTTTTTCTTTAATTATTTAAAAGCTCTTTCCTCTCCCGATTGCCAGACTACAGCCTTGATTTATGGCCCTGCAAACCTGGGCAGTACAGCCTGCAAGAGAGATAATTTGGTTCTGACAACTAATTCTATAGCTGTGGCACTGCAGATGTGGAAAGTCTATCAGTGCTGGAAAAGTGTGGTATCTTCTTGCAGCATGCTGCCCTAACTTATGTCTTGTAAGTGTTGCAGGAAAGCAGGAGTCCTGGACACAATCCAGCATCTACATTTCTGTTTGCTTTATGCAGATCATTTGGAACTATATTTTGGGAGTTTTCTTTCTTTTCTTTTCTTTTTTTTTTTCCATTTCCTTTATTTATTTTATTTTATTTTTTTAAACCATAGTATTTCTGAAATACTGAAACATGAAATGAAATAAAGTGCAAGGGTCTGTAAATCAGTACTTCCAGATTCCACAACTGGCACCGACTACAGCTAAGAGGGATGCAATATTGTCCACACAAAACACTGGAAAGACATGAAAAATGCTGGGTCTTAAAAAATCACAATTAAAAAATCAAACATTTGTTCATGATTTGTATGGAAAAACTGAACAAAAAGGGAAAAAAAAACATTCTTTGAGGAAATTTGCCTTTTGAAAAGAGAAAAAGAGCTTTTTTTCTGTGGGAGGTTTTCAATATATTTTTTTTTCACTGGGTTAACAGTGACTTTGACAGACTCTGCTTGACCTTGAGCAAACCCTTCATCTGCTAGTTACCTAAGTGACTCCCACCTGTGTTAGCAAGGTGTCTATAGAAAGATAATGAAGCTTATCTCAAGTGTTCTTCTGCAGACATGTTCAGGGGAAAGAGGATAGCTTTATTCCCTACAGCTACATTTGCAACATTTATTCCTTCTGCTTCTTTTGTGTCTTTTAATGCAGAAGCGCCTTAAATTTCATGTTTTACCTTCTTTTGCAAAGGCAATAGCCGGTAGCATGTGCAATCAGGAGGCATCAGAGTGTTTTTCTGCAGAATAGGAAGAAAACTTCTACCAGTCATTTTTCCTTTCCTAGGGGCCATCCAGAACCCTTATCAGAGACTGGTTGGTACCCGATTAGATATGTGTGTGGACCTCATGAACACTCAGAAGGACACGCTGCCTGAGAAGAAAAGCTGCCTAGTGCTCTCATGCTTTCTAAAGCGTTTGTAAAAGCTGCAAAATGTCCATGAGAAAGCTGGGTGTGTGCATGTAAAAACCTGCTATTTCTGTGAGGGAGTTTGAGGGTGCGACTGCCTGCCACTGTAAATTTCTTCACAACTTTGTTTAAAGGAAGGGCAGCTCCATTTAAGAGATAACCGCTGGAGTCATAGACAAATAAAATAATGCAAGATCTCTGCAAAAGTCTGTGGGAGAGAGAGGGCTTGGGCCAGGACTTCCCTCCATCTGGCAGTTGCAGGCAGTGCTGGGGCTGCTGGTCTCACCTTAAAAGCAGGCGAGACTGTAGGACAAACAGCAAAGGAAAGAACAGAAAGGTGCAACTGAAAACTGAACAAAAATGTCACTTTAAGGTAATTTTTATGTACTAGCTTGTTCACTCGCTTTGAGAAGATAACTGATTTTTGAGACAAAGAAAATCTGGGAAATCTAATTTACCTGGCCTTCTGCAAAGCCTCTGATTCTTTGGAAGCATCTAATTTCAGAATACAGATGCGAATTTTTTAATTAGACTGAGAAAATTGAATTAAGACTGGAATTATAAGTGTTTTATGTAGCTTATAGTGAAAATCAGTTGTATTATCCTAAAAAAACCCTTTAAATCTCTGGGTCTTGAAGAACTGGGTCTTTTTACCAGGCTGAAGAAATATTTTTAGTGATATAAAAGCATTTTACAGAATGCTGATAACAAAAAAAAATTACATAGTTCTTTTCTAATGGTTTTTTGTTTGCTTGTTTTCTTGCTTGTTTTCTGGAGGGGTTTAGGGTTTTTAGTGCATATATCATTAATTTTTTATCTTTGATAATTCTTCAGGGTATATTTGTAACATCCATCATTCTGGGGCTTTCTTCACCTGACTTTGGATTTTTGTGAACCCATTGCAACACAGAAAACTATGGACGCCAAAACATGGTATGGGTAAAATAAGAGTACAAACTATATTCCCCACTTTAGTCAACAGTACAGCACAGAACAGGAGACATTTTGCTCTAAGCAACACTACGAAACTAATACTTTTGTCACTGGCTACACAGTATTCACTCTTAATCAAAACCTTATATAAATGCTTCCTTATTCACAAAGAAAAACTTGTTCCTAGACACACCCTTTCAAAAATTTGGCCTGGGTGGGTGCGTTTTGGCTTGGGTTTTGATGTGCTGGATAATGTGAAAACAATAAAGCTGTAAGTACTGTAGCTGTTAAGTGATTTAACCAGATTAATCTTGCAGGTCACAAAAATTGAAGAACAAAGGAGAAGCTGACATTGAATATGAGTTTGTGAAATTTGTCATTTTTAGTTCAGCAGAGACAACATGCTTTAGCTCAGCTACTCTCCATATTGCAATGCACAGGAGAGTAATTGTCATAGAGATAATAAGCTCTCTTCCCAGCATGGATACTGAATGGTAGGGAAAAGTGATAATTTAGCTCCTTTCTCGTACAGCTATATCAACACAAGTAAGTCTATCTCTTCCACCTGTCAGCAGAGGTACATTTGTTCCAAGCTGTATTCATACATGGTGCTTAAATAGTAAAGAACACTGATTCTTCACTGATTTTTTTTTCCACTTTTGTTCAGCCTCACTGAAAGCTCTGCTTTCCTAGCAGTAGAATGGGAAAGAAAACTATTCCAAACTGAAAGAGAATTACATGGAGCAGAAAAAGAAAAGAGACAGTTTTTCAAAACATACTTCTTTTTCACTATATATTCAGGGTGGTGGGTTAAAGAAATTACCTATTGCTCTGGAGTTACCCACATCATTTCCAGGGCTGGAAGAGATGTATCTATCAGTCTGCCTTGCTGATAGGAACTGCAGTATTGCTAATATTGCTCTACAACTCTAGGTGGTATCTTTGCATTGCTCTGGCTGGCACGATATGCACACACCAGCTTTTAATGCGGAATTCAGCTGCTGCTGAGGAAATTGAGCACTTGGAAGGATCAGCCTTGGTTGTTACTTTTGAAAAAATTAAAGTATTAAACTTGGCAAAAGAACAAATCTTGAAATTTTTTAAAGTTAAGTAAAACACTCAGGACTGAGTTCCATGCACAAATACTTCATTCTCTACTTTTCACAGTCAGCAGCATCTACTCTGCAATTGTTAACTGCGCCAAGAAATGGAATGTTGGCTATGACATCCCTGGTGCTCACTAGCACTGCAGCTGACTTCATACAAAACAAGCAGCAACATGCTGAGTATCTGAGAACTGTGGTATAAAATCCAAAAACTGCCTTTCACCAGAAATGACCCTTAGATGCCTCAGTCTAGCTTCCTGAATGAGAAATGATGAATTTGTTCTTAACCTGCTCTCTTCCAAAGCAAAATCTTGGAGCAAAGTTCACCAAAGGCAGAGCCTGGTGTCCAGATGGAGCTCAAGCCACTATTCAGTGACAAAGGCAAGTTTCAGAGTTCTGGTGAATGATTTTCCTTTCTGTTATAATTTCAGAGCAATTTTGTGTTTCTCGGGCAGCAACACACAGTTTTTGTAGAATTACATGAAAATGGATAATAATTTATTTTTACTTTACAATTTGAGGGCTCTTTATGTTTGGTATTTATCCAGCTCTTTATGCTGGATTTGGTAAAAGAGCCCTAGGGTGAAGGAGAATGGAGTGTATTGTGTCAGAGTGTTTAGAGTAATACCACAAGCGTGAAAATTTGTGGGTTCACTATACCATCCTACTGGTTCCTTCTTTGACCTGGAGTAATTGCAGACTGCTTAATCCAGTGCGCATTTCTTTAACTTTATATAAGTTCTGTGGTTCTGAAGATAGGTTGAATGACATTTGCATTTCCATGTTGTTACATCGCAGCAGCTAAGTTGTGGAGTTATTTCCTCATTTCTGCTTTCAGTTTGGCCAGAAAACCTACCCTGACTAGAGAAACTTCTTACTAAAGAGTTTTCAATGGAATGTCCATTCATCTGGAATGTTCCCGGAAAAATACTAAGTTTCTACAAACTGACATTGTCCAAGAATAAATACTTTGGGGAAGTGTTCTTGACTAGCTTGAAAAAGTCTCAGCTGCTGTACCAGTAAATTCTTCTTCTCATTTCCATTAGAATTGAGGCTAGACCTGGACTCTTCATCCAGGGAAGAGCAGTTGGAAGAAAATATGATAAGGTGTATAAAACCATGGATTTTTTTGAATAATACATATAGGATAGATTCATCATCATATCTCAGAACACAAAGAGCTAGAAAGCAGCCAATGGCAGACCAAGGTTTGCAGGAAGAGAGGCTGTATCTTTAATTAGAGCAACTGGCATAGTTGGAAAATTGTCACATTTGTACCTGTGGAGCATGGTAAGACAAAGAACAATGAGGGAAAACAATGAAATTGGTTTTCAGCAGATTAAAAACAAACAAGCAAACAAAAAGCTGAAAATAAAAAGCATTGCTTTGCATTACAACAGAAAGAAGTTGTGTATTTTGTTCAACAAATGTCAGTACAACTAGATTATCAGAATCTAGAGGTGCGTAGCAACACAGGGATCACTCTACGCATGACCTCCTCTTATTCTTTCCTGAGCATCCGTGGCTGCTCACTGTAAATCAAGTTACCAAACTAGATGAACCTTTGATCTGACTCAATATAAGGAGGGACAAAATCATGTAGATAGACTTCCCCTGAGAGGAAAGGTGTTGGTTTCCTATAGGACAATAAGGGAGAGGGTGGAGGTGTGGTTTTCAATACAGTTCTGATAGCAAAGGCACTAATTTTAGGATATTTATATGACTTTGCAGCTTAATCCTGGAAATGATAGCAGTGGAATGAACCCCTCAATGAGGCACTGCCCTCCTGCACTAGAGCAACATTCTCAGTACCCAAGTAAGAGTGTGGCAGCTGCTATTCTTGCTGCTATTGCTGCCTCCTTGGGGCAATACACTTCCTTCAGTGGTGACTGGGTCACACACAGAGAATGATGGCCCTGTTGAAGCCTTGATTACCATAAGAGAATTATTTCAATGAGGCTAAAAAATCTGCTTTAAGAGGGAAATCACCTGAGTTATACCAGTAAAATGGGGTCAAATACCTTTAAAGATATCCTTGCATCTTGATTTATGGCCATGTCAACGCTATCTCTAAGGTGATTTGCTGTCTCCGAAAAAAGAAGTTTCAGCTTGCGCTCCCCATTTATGCAGAAATCATCCCACCATTTCACACTTGCTATCAGCCCTATGGGTTAAGTACTTACTCTATTCAACTGTGAAGAGCTGTCATTCACTCTGGATGTGTCAGAAACTGTTTCTATCTGGAAAACTTTTAATGATGCATTTTTGTTCCTGCAGCAGAATGAAATAATTAAAGTGCACTGGTGATGGAGTGATACTTATTCCTCTTTACCCAGCTGTGAAATTTTGAAGAAAGTGAAATGTTCTGGCTTCTTGTTAAGTGTAGAAGTTTTCATATGCCTCCAGGGGATGAAAGGGCATGTGAGCCGTTGTGTTCTGGGATCCGCAGCTCTCAGGTGTCCTGCTTCCCTTTGCTCAAAGGTTGTGCTCATCGGCACTTTTGCCAGCGGCTGCTGTTTTGCTTTTCCAGATGTATTCTGGGTAATCTGTAAACAGCATTCAAATACATGGATTATGTGGTAAATACCTCTGTCTGGTACATAAGGTCCAAACCCAAGAAAGGTCAGACAATACAGCATGAGGATGCATAAGCCTTTTTCATTAAACTCAGAAAACAACATCTGTTTTTCCTTATTTCAGGTTTACTTTAAGAGATATTGGTCGGTTAATGATTATATAGCAGTTTACTATTATTAAGCAGGTGAGCCACTGCAGCACAAAAAGACATTCTTCAGAGCCAGTGGAAAATGACACTGCACCCCCCAAAAAACCACACACTGCTCAGGAAGTGGGAAGGCAGGTTCAGAAATGCCATCCTGCTAACAAGGTTTCCTCTGGAGCCATTTGCTCCAGACGAAATGCCTCTAAAATACGTGCTTCTAAAATAAACTCAAGTCCAAAAAATCTTTACAGAAAATGATACTGGGGTTCATTTTAGCATTCAGAGCAGCACACAAAACTCCAGAAAAAGTCACAGAGTTTGAGCTAACACTTTAGAAAACAAACAAATGAAGCATGTTGTGTTTGTGGACAGATATGTTCCACTGTGCTCAAGAAATGAGAGGCCACAGAACAGGAAACTGAATTTTTGATCATGTTTTCGATTTCATTCACATCTTGATTTTTGAAGTGGACTTTAGAAATACACTTTTTGCTCAGCAAACATTCTTGTTGGAAATAAAATTAAACTTCCCAGAAAGCAAGGAAGGGCTTTCTGTGTTTGTTTGTGTCTTACAATTCTGTATGACCATGTTGAGTTATGGGTGGGACTTCCTTTATATCAAAGAGTACACTTTACATGAGTGCTACAAAAAGTAGACTTTTACAATTGTACTTCTAAAACAAACTTGCTGGTTACAACTCTGTTGTGTTGTGAGGAGAAGTTGGAGAACGTAATCACCTTATGAAATTACCTGTCTTCTGCCTAGATATAGGTAGCCCAAGCTGCTTATAAGCCCAAGTTTAAAAACCCTTGTTTCCTGTGCTACTGCATTGGATAAACCTCAGTGAAATAAAGTGTTAATGGAATGAGCAAGGACAATTAATCTATGGGAGAAGGCAAAGGTCAGAGGAGAACTTCATTCCAGGTTTCTCTAGGGTAGTGCATATTCTCACTTCCTAAATGTTAGTACCTGGGAAGGTCACAGTTTGGACTTCTGTCCCAAATTCCCTTCAGTCTTCGTGCATACAAGCCCTTGCTGTCATGCATTGCTTAACTAATGAGTTTATATATGGCTGTGGTTAATTTCTTGTGGGATTCCATTCATAGAAGAGCTCTCCAAAAAAAAAAGAGGACAAAGTCAATGAGGAGAGCTATTGAGAACAAAAAAGAAAATCTTTGTCTGGTAAAAAAAATCAACATATTATCTTATTAAAATTTGAGAGTTCCTCGGTCTAGATTTTATTATTTCCATTATCTTGGCTTTCTGTAAATACATTAGCTTTGTTATACAATTCCACTATTGACATTGATAGGATCTTACAAGTTAGAGATGGAAAAAGGCTATTAGATAATGTAGCCATTTCCCTGCTGATACAGTACAAGTCATTGAATTACTTATGCTCATTGAAGAAGCGAGACATAAAGGATTGAACCTGCCCTTTCAAGGGTAATTGACATCAAATAAAATCAGCCACTGTTACTGCATTGTTTTTAAGCCTTAAGATCTGTGGTGGATTTTTCAAGAAAAATTGGTAGAAAATAAAATAAATAATACAGCTCAGTATTGCTTCTGTAGGAACAAATAGTATTCAGAAGGTTGGGTTCTTTAAAGCTGTGAGTATATTTCTTATCAGCACTAAATAATACAAAGTAAAGTCAAATAATATTAAGTTTCTGAAATGTGTACTGCAGGGTACATAATTGTTATATAAATCTTTTTGCAAGTAAGTGTTTTAAAACTTTAACTCTCAGTCCCTCATTTCTAGTCTTTGTCCAATGTGTAACGTACAGTTATTTTTCTACAGATTAACTGCACTTGTCCATCAGATCAAACTGGATGGACAAGTGTAGTTCTTGTCTATTTGAGACTATGGTCGCTGATGAAAGCGAGCAGTATCTGCACCTCAGCACATCTCTGGGAACTGCAGTGTGCAGGTCAAGGCTGAACACTGATGCTCAGATTGTGCACTGGGGTTCTTCTATCTGTTCCTGGGTTGTTTTTACATGAAAACCCTGGCGTTAGACATGGGGAGAGAAGCGTATCATCCGCCAGCACAGTCTTAATGCAGTATCAGGATACAGCTGGGAGATACACTGCTCAAGAACTTAAAAGCACCCCACCTTTGGCAGCTGCAGTAACTAGTTTTCTTGAATGAATAGTTTAAAACTGAAAGCAAAACACTAAGAGGAAAATAAGTTTAGACAGCAAACCCCCTCCATGCCCTCCTTACCAAAACCCCCATCACCTCAATCTGTGGTCTGTTTTGCACACATACCACAAAAGGGCACTATGCAGGAATGCCTCACAAGAAATTCCCACCTCCCCTCTGGAAAGACTATTTCCATTTGGCCACTAACCCTTGAAAATCCAGGCCCCTATACCCAAGCTAGCGAAAAACAATGTTAACTGCTTTGGAGCCAGGACTTTACATCCTCATAAGAGGTAGGCTGCCTATTGTCCCTTCATAGTATATTGGCATTTACTACAGAATCCATATCTTATAGCTGAAGTCAGGATAAACTGGCATGTCACACTATAAACTTTAAATAGCCAGGTGACATGAAATATTCATAAATCATTGCAAAACAGCCCCATCAACCATTATACTGATGTTAAAAAAAGAGAAAATATCCTGAAAAATATTCTGAAAAATAATTACTAATTTTTATGTTGCTCTCTCCCAACATAGGCATATTTCCGTCTTTCCTTGCTCTACTCTATTTGCTTCCCATTTAACAAGTTATGTAAAAAAGTTTTAGCAATTCATCTGATGGCTGAGTTGCAGTTATTTATAATTATGGAATATTCTTGGGTGTTTGTTTAAATTGTGCTGGAGAGCTGCTGGTTTTGTTTTTTTCTGGTAGGCGGCTCATTACTTCATAAATCTGTGACTGAATGGGAATTGTGGCTGGGGAGCAACTGTGCTGCTTCATGCATCATGACCAAGTGTGTGTGGGAGTCAGGAACAGCACCTCTCTGGACCAGCTGCTCCATCCATCTGCAGCTGGGTCTAGGTACAGTGATCTACGGTCAAGATCTGCACTGGGAGTATTTTTATAGCTGCTTTATAGCATCTGGTGTGAATGGCAGTAGAAAAATGAACGATCAACTTCCTAACTATCACGAACAAACTAAGAAAGAAAAATAAGCACAAAAATTAGCACATTTTTGTTAGTATTATAAAGACACTGTTTGAAGTTCAGTTTCTCAGAAGAGCTACTGTAAGCCTACATATTTATTGGTTTGTCACTCAGTTGAAAATTCACTTTATACTGAAACTTGGCACAAAACTATATTCGAGTGGCAAATGATGTTCATAATTTCGGATGCTTCTATTCTCCCTTAAAACTGAAAAATAACTATTTAAAAGAGAAATGTTTTTTGAAGCTAATTTGGTTTTGCCAGTTTTATAGAGAAAAATAAATGTACGTGATAAAAATGAATTAATTTAAAAACTGAGGTAGAGTGGGAAAATTACAACTGTATTAGTAAAAGGGTCTAACCTAGTTAGCTATGCATTCAACAGAGCGAGGGATTTTTCTTTATTATCCTAGTTTCAGCAAAATATTATGAGAAATATTTCTGTACAGCTCTGTCTTTTTATTTTGGATTTAAATAAATCATGAGGGATCTCAGCACATTTTATATTATATCTGCATCTTTCCTGGAGGAGGCTCTCTATGCTGTGGCTCCGCAGCTCCTGCCAGAGGAAGTACTGCCATCACATGTAAGTCTCCTTTGCAATACATCCACCATGACATAATGCAAAATGGCACAGAGGGTGGAACTGGTGACTTTTTCAGAGTTCTTCTTAAAATTAGCTCAGTGATTAATTACACTTCCATTTCAGAAAACAAAGAAAGTGGACAAAGTGAAAGGTTCTGTGATGTCTGGAAAGAGGATTCTTGGCATCTCCTGGGTAGAGTTCCCTTCCATGGAGGGAGGAGAGGAGCCTTATTGTATCTTTCAGAGTCTATTTTCTCTTTAGAATTGTTCATAAAAATTCCTCAGAAAATTAATACCTTTAATTCAGCAGCTTGCACCCAGTTCTCAAGATATGTTTGTAAAGAAGATAATACCTGGAGAGCAAAATCTCTTCAGTCTGTGTTGCTCTCCTCAAAATGACATATGCTGAACAGAGTGTTTCAGAGTACAGTTGCTGTGGTCAGCCTGTCTTTAAGAAAAGAAGTCCCTGCCCATGAACAATAGTCATGTAATTGCCAAGTTCTGATGTGTCCATTCGCAGTTGTTCACTGTGGCATGGATTAAAATTCTCACAGCATGGGTAATCCCCACATTCTCACCGTGTGCTTCTTACCACACTGGATAGAAGCATAGAATCACAGAATGGTTTGGATTGGAAGGGACCTTAAAAATGATATAGTTCCAACCCCCTGCCATGTGCAGGGATTCTACTAATCAGGTTTCTCAAAGTCCCATCCAACCCGGCTTTGAACACTGCCAGGGTTGGGGCACCCATGGCTTCTCTTGGAAACCTGTTCCAGTGCCCCAGTACCCTCACAGTAAAGAATTCTTCCTAATATCTATTGTAAACCTATTCACTTTCATTTTGAAGCCATTCCCCCTTGTCCTATCACTACAGTTCCTGATGAAGCACAAGTGGTGGAATGTCCTTTGTAAAATATTGGCAACTTATTAGTATTTCTGAACCTGTAGAAGTGCTTACTCCCTTGCTCATTCCTCTGCTCTGGTTTAGAG
Source organism: Dryoscopus gambensis (assembly GCA_013389985.1). Classification (NCBI taxonomy): domain Eukaryota; kingdom Metazoa; phylum Chordata; class Aves; order Passeriformes; family Malaconotidae; genus Dryoscopus; species Dryoscopus gambensis. Next base: position 14,927 of record WEIT01042035.1, on the reverse strand, counting down.
AAACAAAGGAGGGCTGGCCAAGCACCAAAGGTACCATTTTGTTCACATACAATATAATTTCAAAACTCCTTTTTACTTCTTGGATGGATTTTTTCCTGAATGTGATTGCACAAAAGTAATCATAGAGTCATAGAACGGCTTGGGTTGGAAGGGAATCATGGAGATCATCAAGTTCCAATTCCCTTGCCACGGGCTGGGACACCTTTCACTAGACCAGGTTGCTCAGAGCCCCATCCAGCATGGCCTGGAACACCTCGAGGGATGGGGCATTCCTGGGCAACCTGTTCAGTGTCTCACATCCTCACACTACAGAATTTTTTCCTAGTATCTAATCTAAACCTATTCTCTTTCAGAAGCCATTCCCCCTTGTTCTGTCACTACATGCCCTTATAAATAGGCTTGCCCCATATTTCCTGTAAGTTCCCATCAGGTACTGGCATATTTGATATAATGGACACAGTTTGATCAGAATAAGGAATAAGATGGAGATACCAAAGTAGGAGATATCTCCAAGAAGTCTTTCAGGCTCTGTCAGAATCTGAGTTACCTGAGCATTTTGCAAGGATCTGATTTGTGTCAGTCTTTCAGCTTCTAAATTTAGCTGAAACTTTGATGCCTTTTAAGTGGATATATATTATGTTAAGATTTATACTTCTTGTGTCTGCCCTATTTCTTCAGAAAAATTTTAACCAAAGTATAACTCTGTTCTCCTCTTCAAGAAAAAAAAAAATTAAGATGTTCAAACTGCAGTTATATGATTTAGAAATAAATTATTACATTTCATACTGAGTAGTTTGCATCAGTCTAATGAAACATTGCTGTAACCAATGGAATAGCATAAAATAGTCAGAAAAACTCATTAAAGGCTCAATGTGCTATTACTGAAGATAGGCAATCACCATAGTACATAGTACCTGGGAAGATGGTTGTTCCCTGATAAAAGCTTTGAGATTTCAGGCCAGGTCATGAACTGCTCTGTGCAGAGCTGAATCCTTTTGCATCACCTGAGCTTTTAGCCCTTTCTGTTATGAGTTATTTAATCCTTGGATGATTGTGATGCAACTTCTAAAACTATCAAGAAGGTGTGGGGAAAGACCAGGGTGTAGTCACCACTCAATCATAGCCTCTCTCAGGCACTGATAACAAAATGTAGAATCAAACTCATTTCTCAAAATTCAGGACAATCATTTCAACATAAAAGTAAGAGAACAGCATCCATGAGATATGAAAGAGTCTAATCTAAAAAAGAAAACCCCTCAGCTGCTCTTTCATGGCCATGCACAGCTTAGAGCTAAAGAATTAGAAAATGCTACTGTATATTGGATGGGAAAACAGGTCTCTTTAGTGTTTTCCAGTCAGCAGTGACAGTCTGTCTTCCCTGAGCTTGGTGCAGAGGGTCAATTTGAATCCTCTGAAGTGCCAAGAGCTCCATCTGCTCTTCCATCTGAAATGGGAATATTTTTGCTCTTTTTTTTTTTAATCTTGATTTGGTCTTTTGGTGTTTGTGTTAGAACACACAGCCCAGATGCCAATAATGAGGAAAATATATTAAGTGATAAGGGAGAAAACAGAGAAATTAAAATGAACGAGGAAGGAAAATTGTAAGTGGAAAATGGGAGCTGATTGCAATATCCAACCCAGGTGTGGCTGTGAATTAAACTGGCTTTCCTGAGAGATTCCAGAAGATATATCCCATAATCCTACACATCTGGGAAAGTGTTGGTCAAGACAGTCCTGGAAGTTGTGCCAAAAACACCTTAAAGATATTCCACACAATGATCCAGCTTGCCATATACTCCAGCTGCTGTTTATTAGAGATGCTCATATTTTATATATGCTAGCACACAGGAATTCTGTTACTGAGAAAACTGTATATATGGATCTAAATCCATTGATTGTATATTCTACTTCGACTTTATTGAAGCATTTTTCTATATTCAATCACAGAACTACATTTCTTCAGTTGAAACAGAAACACACGTATATATCTACATACACAGACATACAAAGGAATGCTTTAATTTTCCTTATAATATTTTTTAAACTTCAGTGTTTCTCCTCAGGAAAAAAAAATACAGAGGGATATTTCACTTCTCTAATTTATTGTCACAGACACCTCAAGCTTTTCCAAATTCAATGAATTTGAAAAGTTACTATTGTGAGGTTGAAAAATTAACCCTGGCAACTGTGCTAATGTCTGAATCAGTCTTCAGTGTAGGAGAGTTATCTGACAATTTTTTTATACATAAGACCATGACCAAGGGACATCAGAGTTAAACCAAGTAGTTTTTATTTTTGGCAGGGAAAAATATTACCCATGCAGCAACTGATAAGTATCTTTTAATACTTGTGAAAGTGTTATCTTTCTTCCTTCCTTCCTTCCCCTTTGCTTTTCTTCTCCTACCCACTTTCCCTTCTCTTTCAAGTTAGCAGGCACTGAAAAGGCAGAGATGCTGGTGAGTTTAAGACAATACATGCTATGAAATGGATTCTCCTATACCTTTGAGCTAGTAACAACTTTGCTTTCAACACCAGGTGTCACTGCAGTGATAGAAAAACCTCAAAATATTTCCTAGAACTGGTTCACAACGCAGAATTTGCTACTGAATATCAGAAAAAATTTCTAGATATAGGGTAAACA
>WEIT01042035.1:0-12262 GCA_013389985.1 Dryoscopus gambensis | reverse complement strand
AAAAAATGAAGTATCTGGCATAACTTTGAAAGCAAAGTTATAGATAATAAAACTTTCACTGTAATATGCCATTGACAGGATACTCTAGAAGTAAATTAACCCATTTCTGCAATTGTCCATAGTGTTACAAAGGTCCTTTAAAACCACAGCAGTTATCAAATGATGCAAGCTTACGTAGGTAAGTTCATTAAACTAAAAACCCCCTATTCTTTACTGAAACTGAAATTGCTGTGAAATAACAATCCCACTGAACTTACCAATGTTTTGGGGATACAAATTGAATTCTGCAGTAGATATCAAATACATTCTCAATAGCTTTGGAAGCAGTATTTCACAGCGGTGTTTCACAGAGATTACTTCAGCATGTCAGAGAGGTTTCACTGAATTTTAACATCACTAATCTGTTACATTTTGCATTGAATTTATTTTCTATTTTTATCACTTTTATGGTGTTTTTCAAAAGGGTTTGAATCTTTAAGAAGCAGAATACTATTCAGAAATATTTTTCACTGAAAATTATTTTTATTTTTAGACCAGTTCTAGAAATAACAACAAAAAGTTCCACAGATCAAACACTTTTCTATTTTCTCTGTTTTGGTATTTTTGATCCCTGAGGGAAAATAAGAATGGTATAAAATAATTTTGTCTAACGTGATTGCTGAATTAAGGTTGTACTGGTGTCTGTTTAAAATATAACAAGTGTAAGGTAAAAAGCAAGAAATAAAAATATGTCATTTAAAAATAAAGCAGAAGGAGAAGATAAAAAAATATAAAAAATAATTCAAAGGGAATTAAAATACTAGTGAAGTAGAGATGAGCCTGGAAAAACGGGCAGGAAAGGCATTTATCTAAATTTTGAGGGTTTTCTTTTTTTACTGCCTGATTCAGCTGTAATTAGCAATAAATTAAATTAAATTGCTCATAGAAGAATTTTTTTCTCCACCAAAATAATGGGTAAGTGGTCTCCCTGACTTTATCTCAACCCACAAGCTTTTTCATCCTATTTTTGCTCCTGTCCTGCAACAGAAGGGGAATGAGGGAGAGGCTGGATGGGTGTTTGGCCCTTAGCCAAGGATAATCCTCTGCATATCCAAAGGCACACTAATGTCAGTGGTCTATTGCTTTTGGTAAAGTGCTACAGAACTCTGTTCCTTCCTTCCTCAATACACATTTTTTACTGTAACTATAGACAGAAATCTACCTTCCATAAAAAGATCTACCATCATCCAAATTCTTTTACATAATGTGGTCATGGTACTGAAAGTGGCAACATGCCAATGTAATTTGATTATCTGTTCTTTAGGTTTTTTCATGAGAGAAAACCTCTAGGGTGTTTACATCACAATAAATTCAATATATTTAAATGTTAACATCAGTTGAATGGCATATCTGTTAAAGCAATCTGAAAACTTTTGAAATCACTCTGATAATAGTCCTGAAGGTCATCCAATGAAATATAGTTCAGGAAATATAACATAGTAGTTTGTAACATGGTCATGAGTCTGTTCTCTTCAATCACTATTTTCACTACCATATTTTCACAAAAGGGATAGGAAGCTAAATTCACAAGCAATGTTTGATTCTCTGAGTGTGAAACCTCATGATTTTGATATTACTCAGCACAAAAGAGGGACACTTAATGCTACTATATGGCAACATCTGTAAATCAAATTGATGCAAATACCTTTTTGTGCACTTTTAAAGGAAAAGAGAACAAAGGTATGAATAAGTGCCTAAAAAGACAAATTCATTCTGATAATGGTCAGGGAATAAAATGTCACAAAATAGAAAATCAAATTTGAGAATTTTATATGCTAAATATTATGTCAGTATTCATAATAGTTCAGTCCATGCCCTGGTGTCTTATCCTTTCTAGATGTCCATAAAAACCAGCTCCTGAAGGAAACAGAATTGTCTTAGCTGGGCTTGGGCTCTTTCTTTGTATTCCAGTGTCTAACTCTTAATCCACAGTAAACAGAAGGGTTCCTACCTACCAATCTACAGAATGCCTGGTGGAAATTTTGTGAAAGTAGAAACCAATATAACAGAAATAAAGTATGAGTCCATGGACAAATGCAGTGTCTTACTAAGTTAGGCTGATTAGCTCAGTCACCCTAAATCTTACTGCATATACATTTTAGCTGAGTTGGAGTATGGCCAGTTCATACAGCTTAAACCAAAATAAGCATATTTTGCCTTATAAAAAGGTCAGAGTAAGAATACACACTGCAACAATGTCGTGACTCACGGGATGGGCCGTAACTCCTGCAGCTGTCTCAAGCTGAGCACGAGTGACAGGTACCTGCACTGCAGCAGGCAAGGTGTAAATTGGTTAGTCGGTGGGTACTCTCTATCAAAACCTAATCTGTTCAGTGTTTTCACTTTAAAGCACCAATAAAGCAGGACTCAGCAAAGTACTTAAGTGGTCAGCTACATCTCTAATCTCTCAGTTGTACAGCCTCTTGTATGGCAGGAGCAAAATGATGCTTCTGTGTAACCACCTAAAACCACTTAAAGACCAGGACCTGTCAAGGGTCTGGATTTCAGAAACTGGTGTTTGCCAGAGGCAAGACCAAGTCTTATTCACTGTTTCTGGTCTGTTATTTTAGGGTGCAAACACATTCTTCTTTAATGTGATCTGCTTTTCAAATATCTGTTCCCTGATTTTGAAATAAGTTTTACTGAAAATTACAGAAACTTTTCTAACTCTTCTGTGTGTACTTTCTTCTGTTAGTATTTAGTCAGGCTGTGGTCAGAAAATAATGGAGTTTCGGATTTTCAGGGATGGTAGGTAAATCAAGGTAACATTGTGTTCTTATTTAATACTTTGAATATTTATCCAAGTTTGGAACAGATTTTTCTTTTCTACATTGTGTATAATGAGAAGTAAAAAAATTATATATCATCTTGACATGTCAGATTCCTGAACCCACCATCCTTCTCCTGTCTTAAAATGCTTGGAAATTTGGAAGCTTCTGAGTCAAAAAACACTTGTCAAAAAGTGTATTTTCCCATAGAACTTGAACAAAAAAAAAAAAAGTGTTTCTGTTTCTAGAAAAAGCTCTGTGAGCTTAAGGTACCTGAGGAAGTCTTTCTTTTCCCCTCAAGAAACCTATATACAACACTCCTGTCAAGCAGGCAAAAACGCTAATCCACATTTCACAGATAATATATGATGGTAAAAGGAGGTGGAAAGTCAACTTTTCAAACAAATGTTGATCTAATGAATTTTCCTGACTTTGGAAAAAGGACAGAAACCAAATCTTTGAGACATACTCATTTTCTAATAAAAATGTTTACAAATGAAGAAAGGTTTGCCTTTGGAAAGCTTCCTGCTATCCCACCTGATATATATCCTCAGAAAGAATGTGAAGCCATATATTTTATACTGGCAAAGCTATGATTTTGCTGGCTGAGTTTGTGCCCTCTTTCCTAAATTAGAGACACTGTTTAGGCACATGAAAAGCTTTTCTAGAAAATCACGTCTATGCTAGCAGTTTGTATTGCCATAGTTCTGACAATCACACTTCAGCACAACACCTAACTATGGCAAGCCAGAATTTATCATGCAGACCTGACCTCTGTGTCAATGTCTAGACCTGATATACCACAGTTTGGCCAGGGAAATGTCTGATTGAATTCCTGATCCAGAGTTATTTCTGCATTGGCCTAAGAGCATATCAAACTGTGAACACTGCTGTGTACCCCTGTTGGAATATCGGCCTTGTGGATGCTTTAATTTAAACACATGGCGGATGCACTGGGCTGTATTCCAGGAAACTGTTGGTGNTTTGGTTCTGGTTTTGTTTGGTTTGGTTTTGTGTTTTGGTTTGGTTTGGTTGGTTTGTTTGTTTGTTTTCCTGGGAAAAGATCTTGACAACTCTTTGAAAGACCAAGGGCTACCTAGGCTTTCAGCATGGCTCAACAGATGTTCAGTTCTCTACCATTCGCCCATTCCCACAGAAGATAAGCTCTTTCCCATGGGAACACATAATAGAATAGTTTTAATAAAGGATATATAATTTCATGATCTAGGTATCCTGCATAAACATAGAAGTCCCATTTAAAGCTCTTTAGGGTTTTCTTTAACACTTGGAATGACTGTCTAGGGGATGAACTTGCTGGATACTTCTGGTCAAAGGAGAAACGTTTGTGAATGTTGAACAAAAATGCTGGATAAAGATGAAATGTGGTTTTGAAATAATCTGAAGGCCTTCTGTCATTTCAGTGACCAGAATTATTGCATGGCACTATCTCATCACTGAAGGAAAGACAGCAACGAAGCAAACCTAGAAACGCACAATAAAATTCTTAGAAAGTCTGGTTAGGCATTATCAGAATCAGTTGGCTTGAAATCATGTTAGACTTAACAAGAAACGTTGGGAAAATTTGTAACAATAGTCTTTACTTTTATAAGGTTTTATTGCTTCAAACTTTCTGAACAAATCACTTCTGGAGAGGCACTGAACTATGCTGCCTTTTTGAAATATGCTATCTGTAATATATTTTTTTGTATATCCACTTCAAAACCCTCTTATTCAGCTAGAATCTTAGCAATGTGCATAAAACAGTGATATCAGCTATGTACACATGTATCTGCAAGGAAACTGGTTTGTCACAAAAATATGCATATTGTTTTTTGAAATATTTATCTTAAATATTTGCCTTTTGATGATTGCCATGCAAAGGTGCAAAAGCACTCAGAACAGACTGCTCTGCCTGTAGAAATTCAAATTCTGCCATCACTTTTCTCTAGGTAATTTTTATCAGGAAAGAAAGAGTTTTGGCATTAGCCACCAAAATAAAGTATTTGAATTAATTCTCCGAAACAGCCATATTCACAAATTATGGCTATATAGCTAAAAAAAATTGAGTCAGGAATGGACTCCTAGTACTGGAACCATTCATTTTGCAGGGCCTTGTAAAGAATAATTTGGTTTAGAAAAGAAAAAAGTTGTTACATCTATTCCATCACTCCTTCTCTCTACTGAAGTCTCATAAGCCAAAAAAACTAAAATGACAAGAATTCTCTCTGGAAGTCACGGTGCATGGCACAAAGAAACATGCAGCACTTTTCCGAGTATGCTCACTGCAATGTAACACTAGTCCTTTCTCTACTGAGGAAATAACCACAGCTATTTTAAATATTAGTGCTTGTTTTTGCTGTCCTTTGGTATGTTTTATTTGCCATTATTGACTTAAATATTGCTGGTTCTGTTTCGTATCTTAGCTGACTTTAGGCGTAGGAAAATAATGTAGGGCAACAGACTGCAAAATACTGGTGTCCCACTGCTTGTTTTTCTTGGGAAAGCTAGGACAGCAACACCTCCAGCAGCTGCACCACTTCACACAGTAACCTCTGCCAACCAACCCAGGAATTTCAGAATTCATTCTCCTTCCCAATTGTTTCATACATTTTATCTTTCCTGTAGCAGAATGGGGGGTTGCTACACTCCTTCTCACCCTTCAGGTAGCAAATTTCATTTTGGCTACCTTTCTATCCTTCTAATCTAAACCTAAATATAAATGGCATTTATTAAATCTCAGCTCAAATTCAGGTAACTGATTTTGCAAACCAATAATCTTAGTTCCCTTTTCTATTTTGTTTTCCTTTGATTTGTTCTGAGGACTGCTACAAAAGCACATTGATAAACCACTTAAAAAATTTAATACTCCTCTACTGCCTAGGAATACTGAGACCCATCATTCCAGAGAGAAATATCTCAGCTATGGAAGGGAGAGATATGGGGCCAGCAGTATTTCACACTCTTCACTCATCTAAACTGCCCAGAGAATTATGTTTTATAGGAGTAATAAAACAAATGGAATGGTGAAAGATGAGGCAAATTATATGCTTAATGTATATTATTTAGCCTTTTATATATGCTGTAAATATCAAGAGATATTGTGTCATCCATAAAAGAAGAACACTATTTAAAATATTTTTGCTATACAATAGTGTTTGATTCTAATGCAGTCAGAACATAGTCTGTAGCCTATTATTATGTTTTCATATCCTTTCAATGTCTGTCATGTTAGCAAGAATCCTACATGTAAGGTTTAGGTACAGACCACATTTTCCCATTATTTATACTCTGAACTCAGTCCTAATACTGATAAAATAGTGATTAAAAATCCATAAAACTGGGGGTAGTGTGTTTTCTACAGCTTCCTTCTTATAATTCTGTTAGCTGCATGTTGCTAGTTGTTTTCAGTCATCAGGAGATTGTAGATATTGAGGACATGGTTGTAGTCCATTTTATGAGAAGTGTGGAAAACTGCTCCTGGAGTAGCTCATCAGACAGCAGATTAGCTTTCAAACTCCCTAGGAGCACAGCACCTAGAGACAGTGTCTGAGGGAGTTATCAGCTTGCCTATAACTCTTCTGATCCATCTTTGATCTATCATCCCCATTCCATGTATTATGCACGTTTTTCACCATCCCATCTCGGAATCACAGAATGGGTCAGGTTTGGAGGTAATCTAGTCCAACCTCCCCGCTCCAGCAGTATCACCTAGTGCATGTTACTCAGGACTGTGTCCAGAGTTTTTTTTTTATATCTCCAGGGAAGGAGACTCTTCTACCTCTCTAGGTAGCCAGTTCCAGTGCTCAGTCAACCTCTCAGTAAAAAAGTTGTTACTCATGTTCAGGTGCATCAGTTTCATTGAATCATAGTGTCACAGATCATTAGGGTTGGAAAAGGCCTCCAAGATCATCAAGTCGAACTTTTGATTGAACACCACCATGCCAAGTAAACCACAGCACTAATTGCCAAGTCCAGTCATTTCTTGAATGCTTCCAGGGATGGTGACTCTTCCCTGGGTAGCCAATTCCAACACTTAACCATCCTTTCAGTGAAAAAATTCCTCCTAGTGTCCAACTTGAACCTCCCCTGGCACAGCTTGAGGCCATTTCCTTGTCCTGTTGCNTTGTTGCTGCTTGCCTGTTTCTGCCCCTTGTGTCTTGTTCTATTGCTTGGAACTACTATTTGGCTCCATCTTCTTGACACCTTCCCTTCAGATACTTGTATACATTGATAAGGGCCCCTCTCAGCTGTTTCTTCTCAAGGCTAAACAGAGCCAACTCCCTCAGCCTTTCCACGTAACAGAGATGCTCCAGCGTCGGTTCCAGGGGGTGTTCTGGTGGAGTGCTATGACCTCCCAAAACAACTCCAACAGAAAGTCGCTCGGCGGCCACTGCACACACACACATGCACACACATGCACCCGATAGCTTCTGTGACAGATCAACGGCAAAGAGGCAGGAAGGGTCCTTGTGNGCATGAAGGGGACCGGTGACAAAAGACCTGGTGGAATGGAGGGTCCAAGGTTATATGGGGGGGAAGGAAGCATCAGGGACCAATGTTCTGAGGGCACAGGGGCAGTACATAGGCGGGACTAGGGTACGGGAGCCAATGGGAAAATCTGAGGGAGTGGCAAGGAACAAGGGCCAATGGGAGAGTGGGGAAGGGAAAATTTGCTAGGGAAAGAACAGATAAGGTATAGGGGGACAGGGAGGTGAACTGGCCAACTGGGGAAGCAGAACTGGGATATATTTGCGTAATGAAACTGCATCCTGGGAAAGATCTTTTTCGTTCATCCTAACCTAGAGAGAATTTCTATCCCTAGGGACAGTCCCACCAATGGACTCCTTTTGTCCCTTGTGTTATGGGCCTGCTGGCCCCCACGCTCCAGCTCCTGAATCATCTTTGTCACCATCCACTGGACCCTCTCCAGGAGCTCCATGTCTCTCTTGTCCGTAGGAGCCCAGAACTGGACACAGCACTCCAGATGTGGCCTCACCAGGGCTGAGTAGAGGGGCAGGATCATCTTCCCCAATGTATTGGAAATGCTCCTCCTAAAGCCCCTCAGGAGGTGTCCGTCTTGGCCACAAGGGCACTGCTGGCTCATGGACAGTTTGTTGTCCACCAGGACCCCCAGGTCGTTCTCCATACAGCTGCATCCCAGGTCAGCCCCAGCCTGTGCTGGTGCCTGGGGTTATTCCTCCTCAGATGCAGGACCCTGCATTTGCCTTTGCTGAGCTTCAAAAGGTTCCTCTCTGCCCATCTCTCAAACCTGTTGAAGTCCTTCTGAAGGGCTGCACATCCCTCAGAGGTATCACCCACATAGGTGGATTCCTTTGAAATGGAGGCTTCCTTGGCTCCAAATGCAGCTGCCAGCCACCAGGACAAGAGAACTTCATTTTGCAAAAACTGAGGAAGCACCAGCCCATTGAATCTGAACATTAATGTTTCTGGAGACTGTAACAGCACATACAATGATCATTAAACAAATTCACATACCTAATGGATGCTTATATTGTTCCACTAGATTCTTCATAGGAATGAACACTTCCGTATCTCAGATGGCACTATATAGCATTCCCCAAGGACCTGATGTTTTGCTAATAGATAGAATTGGTCAGAAATTTTCTGCTGAAACAAAGTTTGCTGAAAAATTCCAGTTGGTAAAGTGTGAAATATTTCACTCTAAACAGCTTGGGCTTGATAAAATTTTGCCAAATCCAAGGCAAGAGTCCAACAGAAACAGTGTTTCTGGCAGGCCTACGCAAGTCCTGGGAACTCTGTAAGCTACAGTATGGCCAGCCTGAAGGCAAGAGTCCCAAATGGGTCTGCGTCATGGCTAGGGATGCTGGAAAACTTCAAGGCCCCCCAGTAGAAGTGAGCCTGGATATGCTCCAGACAGAGATAAGCCTGGATTTTTCCCAGCTGGGGAACTCCCTAAAGCTACTAGAATTAGTTACAGGATGTGGAGAATCTGTAAATTTGAAACTTAGAAAATTTCCAATATGGATTATAACAAAAATAACAGTAAGATTCCTCCTTCCCAAACACTGTTATTGATAGGTGTGTTACAAAAATCTAGGAGCACAGAGTCTGACCTTACTGGCTAAATCTTCATTGGTCTTTACTGAGGAGAGGACTAGGCTCTGAACACTGGAAAACTAAATCAGTGCAGTTCAAAACATGGCCCATGGGTCACATCTGGCAGAGAAATTTCTTCCATCTAATCCAATCACTTGTCCCAGGGATGGAGGAGGAGTGGGTGTTGAGACAGCTGATACAGATATATCAGCCAAACAACTTCTGACCTTGCACATAGCCCTGTGCAGCTGTGGAATCCCTGGGTTCTCTTGAGATGTGGGAGTGAGGCTGGAGATAGTGGGATCCCTGAGGCACAGTGTGATCTCCATGGTCGCTCTTGGACCATTCTGCTCTCAGCCCTTGGTACACTTTTCATAGGTGCTTTCAGCTGAGAATGATGTGCCATGGTTCACCTTCCTACCTGATGAGTTTCCTGTCCAGGAGCTGAAAGCAAGGTTCTCTAGAAAATAGTAGGGTTTCCTATATTTTGATTTTTCCATGAGACATCATAGGTTACTGAACTCACTTATGAATGATCTCAGTGTTGCTTTAGAATGTTCAAATCTCTTTCCAACTAGATGACTTAAAATGTTGTAACTGAAACTTTAGCTGAACAAGTTTCATATGGCTTTTGGATCAGAAGTGCTATTATTGTTAGTGGTAGTGTCAGTTATAACAATTGCTTTAAAAATACCATGAATAATACATTGGTTGGATACTTGGTTGATTTTATTGAGTTATTTCCCTACCTTGCAGGCACAATTCCTTACTTCATCCCTGTATTGTCACTGTTTGTGAAGTATGAAACAGGCTGGCTTGTAATTATAATTTAAAGGATTCAACATTGTTTAGAGCAGCTCAGTGAGGTTGGTGGGGACGGAGGCAGCAAATAGGAATAGTTTGTTGTGTATTCTTCTGTCTCCTTTGGGTTTTCTGGGGGTGGTCTGAGAAGCTGCTCTGTGGAATTTTGATTCTTTATCCTGGATGGAGAGCAGGAATAGGTCTGAAGAAATCGCACCACCCCATAGGGTTGAAGCAGCCCTTAATTGTTTTATTTCCTAGATAAGCTGTTGGACATGGTCCCAGAATGTATTGAAGTCTTATGAGAGGGCAGGAGATGACAAATGATCTCAGCAGAAATTAATCCAATGGTCCTTTGAGATGAACCAGGCTCAAAAGGAAAAGCTGGAAAAGAGAGCGTTGAGTGCATGTCGGAACTGACGCACATGGAGAGGAGGAATGGGACAATGCATAGAGCTTGAGGAAGGGAATATTGCCTAGGTAGAAAGTGGAAGGTCAGAGTTCATGGAGTTGATAGGATTCTTGATTATGGAGCACAATAAAGAACACTACTCCTAAAATGAGATCGATCTAGCAATAGTCAGCAGGAGCCTGCTAGCATTTTTCTTCCACTGATCAAAATGGTAAAAAGAGTGGAAACATCCATTGAGTATTAACTGAGCTGCAGTAAGAGCATGTTTCTTTTTTCTCTTTATAGGAACAGGAAACCACAAATATTACCCTTTTAGCCACACCACTTGGTAAGAGCAAGGTCAGAGCAGCTAAGCCTCAACAGACCTCAGAAAGTTTGTTTATATCTTAAGTTTACAGAATAGGATATGTCAGCCTTTTTCTTGTTGGCATATCCACACTTGCTTGTCCACCCACACAGAGACTGTGCATATTCTGGCTCCCACACACTAATTTTTACTTCCATGATTCCTTAATGTCTTTTTTTTCTGTGTTTTGTTCTGCAACACAATTTTGTTTGGCGCCTTTTTTGGGGGGGTTTAGTTTGCTTTTGGTGTTTTGTTTGTGGTTTGGGTTTTTTTTGGGTTTTTTTTTTTTTTTTTTGTTGTTGTTGTTGTTGTTGTTGTTGTTGTTGATTTTTGTTTGGTTGTTTTGGTTTTTTTTTCCAGTACTGGTCTAAGCCAAGCCCAGTGTTTCTAAGAAGGGTTCCTTTGGTGAGATATATCTCAAAGTAGCTATTGTCCATTCTTCACAATTCCTTCAGGAGAAGTGTCCTGTCTCAGAAATATTATCTCTCAGTCTTTTTTTCCCTCTGCTACTCAGAAATTGCAAAGCAAAATTTCCAAGACACTGAGAAAATGATTTCCTTTTGTAACAGAACAGTTCATACAACTAAATAGAAAGAATTTGGAAGTCAACACCAAGAATCATTTAGTTATCTAAAACCCAGCTAATATGTCTGAATTTTTTAACGTGTTAATGGATTGGCTATTGACCATCTATTTACTTGTTTAAATAGGGAATATTTTAGGTAAAATAAGTGCCCAGTTCCAGCAGGGAATTATTTCTGGCAGATCATGATCTCATGGCCTGAAACTACTGGCCTGATACAATATTAATACAGGAATGGCAGCAATGGAACATATTCAGCCCAGGATGATGGGTTAATTCAGTCTGAAAGGAGACTCAGGATGTTTGTAAGAAGATGGTTGCTTTCTTTCAAATGCAGCACATAATTTGATTCTTCTTTGATTCTGCAAGTAAACAAAGCGTCAAATGCAGCTGAGGGATGAGAATCAACAGGTATAGCCTTCAATACAATACCTGTGAAGATTTTTAACTCTGAAGGTGACCAGATACAGGAACAGCAACTTAGAGAAGCTGAGGAATCTTTGCTCTCAGAGATAATCAAAACCTGAATGAGGAATGCCCTGAAAGACCTGCTTTGAGCATATGGTTAAACTAGGAACCCCTTGAGGTTGCTTCCAGCCTGCTTAGTTCTGCAGTTCTGAGACTTCTTAACAAAATGTCTTCCTCTCCATCAGAATATGTATTTAAACTGTAATTAGTTAAAAGATGCATAAATAAAAATAACACAAAGTGAAGAACGATGTTGCCAAATTGTAACATGTCAGTGAACAACACCTCATCAGGAGTAGAAAATGTGACTAAAAAGTGCTTACACTGACTAAATGACAAGGGAAAAAAAGTAGTCAACATCTTTGGACTTTCATACACTGTCATTCAAGAAGGTGACTGATCATCCCTGTTAGCATCTGTTTGTTTGAGGAAGTGTGTGTTCTTCAGTATAGAGAAGAAAATGTTTCCGTTACAATTAAGCAAACAAAATCAGGAAGGAGAAAACAATTACTTTTTCATAAAGTCAGTAGAACCACTAAATCACTTTGAACATAAAACAGAAGTGCAGAAAGATAAGGTCAGAGTAGAGCAGTTAAACTATTTTGTTTTATCCATTCACCACAAAGGGTGATGGGGAAATATTTACCCTAGGGATACTTCATGATGACCCTGAGGAGCAAGCCACTTCAGGTTTGTTATGCCTCAGCAATAGTTGCCAGACGCATGTGGAGGAGGGATGCACACGTACCATGTGCAGGAGGCAACTA
>WEIT01042032.1:25379-39528 GCA_013389985.1 Dryoscopus gambensis | reverse complement strand
AAAAAAAAAGAAAAGAAAAGAAAAGAAAAGAAAAGAAAAGAAAAGAAAAGAAAAAAGAAAAGAAAAGAAAAGAAAAGAAAAGAAAAGAAAAGAAAAGAAAAGAAAAGAAAAGAAAAGAAAAGAAAAGAAAAGAAAAGAAAAGAAAAGAAAAGAGAAAAGAATAGTGTCTGGCAGGCGACTCTTGCTTTTAGTCTGTAATGTTGCATCTTAACCCTTTATAAGCTACAGTCCAAGTCATACCTTTTTGAATGTCCCTTAACAACAGGC
Organism: Dryoscopus gambensis; assembly: GCA_013389985.1. Lineage (NCBI taxonomy): Eukaryota > Metazoa > Chordata > Aves > Passeriformes > Malaconotidae > Dryoscopus > Dryoscopus gambensis. The sequence goes on along the minus strand of WEIT01042032.1, from coordinate 39,261 downwards.
CAAATTGGAAATAGAAGCTGAAAGAGGCAAGAGTTTTCCAGCTTTAGGATTTAGGTGGCAGCCTAAATTCAGCTAAATTTAGGATTCAGGAGGCAGCTAGGTACCTGAGTTCCTAGTTTCTTTGTCAATCTCCTCTCACAAACGACCCTCCCATCTTCAGCTCTCTCTTTAAAACTGTATGCAAAGACTGTTGGACTAAGTTACAATATCTTGTACCGAGCTGTGCGTGGTTTTAGTGTCTGATACACGCAATGCGCACGCTCAAACGCAGAAAGATCCTAACTCGCAGCCACTGTAACAAACTGGAGGGCACAGGGAGGGGGAGGAGAGAGGGGGGAGGACCACCCTCTGACGATTACATCTGAGGAAAACAGACGTTCCCCTCACCTTGAAACCCTCTCTACTTTTAGATGAGAATACCTTTGATCAAAACACGATGCCATTCATCTTATGTGGCTGTTTGTCGATCACAGCTCATGGAAGGATAAGAAAACCCTATGGAAAGGCATTTATCTAAATTATCCTGATAAAATGCTATCACTCTGTGGGAAAAGAAAAATGAGGGAGAATGCTAGTTTCTATCCAATTATATTAAGCTGGAGGAAAATCAGGATGTGAAGTTGAGCTACACGTAACAAAAGTTGGAGCATTGGTTTCAAAAAAGAAATACTTTCTTTAAATGAACTTTCTTCTTTGTGAAGATTCAGTCTGTTTGAAAACAAACAAAAAAACCCCCCCAAAAATATTAAAATTATGAACTGCCTCTCCCATTCAAACATCATATAGTTAGTGTTTGTGATTTTTCCCTTGACAACTAGATAAGAAGATAAATGCATAGTTTCTCTTAATTAGCCTTTCTTAATTAAAAACACCAGAGGTATTTGTGATCATAATGAACTCTTCTGACAGAATGGTCACTTGTTCTTCTGGACGCCACTCCAAGAAAATTAGATTTATTTTTTTTAAAGGGTTATAAATTCTGTGCTAAGGAAGAAACAAATGATGCCCGCAAAACAGTGTCCCCTCGGTTTTATCTGAATGAGATGGATGTGTATCTTGTGGCTTTTAGAATGGTGTGGGGCAGTATTAGCCATCATTAGCACCCCAGTATGGATCCAATTCACTAATTACTTATGCTGTCTTGGTTCACTGAGATTTAAGTACCAAGTCAATCCCATTATCTGCAGTCTCCCAAGCTTGCCAGAGTCATCCGTCTTTTATGGAAAAAAAAGCACAAGGGTTATCAATAGGACCCTGAAATACTTGGGATTTTCCCACTTCAGGAGGAGGCAAGATTAGTCCTGACTAAAGTTGCATCTTCTCTAAGCTGCTACTTTGGATGTGATAAAAGTGAATGCTGACAATTATCCATTACTACATAAAGAGCAAGAGAGAGAGAGAAGGAGGCAAGAGCAGCGAGGAGAGAAGTCTGCCACACACGCCTGCATCTGTCCTACGGTCGCAGGCAGCTTTTCATATCACCTCAGAGCTACAAATTACAATTCGTCTGTTACAAACACATGATAATATAGTCAGAAATCAGAAATTAAAATATTCCAACGGCCTCGGGCCTCCTCAGAGAGAAAGAGAGAGGGAGAGAGGTTGAGAGGGAGGGAAGGAGGAGGGAGAGGGAGAGCAAGGAGTATGCCGAGCCCCTGCACTGCCTGTGTTGTTTGTGCCCTCCCTTCTCCATCCTACATGTTTAATGTCTGCGGCAGTACCGAGGCCTTGTCTGTTTGGGATGGTTGATTGACATCTGCTCTGCCGAGAGGAAGGAACTGGCAGCTATTGGCAGCACTGTCACGTTCATTTGCACACTTTATGAAGCAGCAGTGTGGCTACTAATACAAAAAGAAATCTTCTAAGCAGCATGACATCTCTTGGAATGGAATATTTGTCTTTACAAATGATTGCACTGCTGCCAGTACTTGACATGGTGCTCGCAAACATGTGTAATTGTTGGAAGTGTAATGATGATTATTTGCATATTTAATGTTCAAACAAGTACTGGAGAAGCAACTTAGACTAAACCCTTTATGGGGAGGATTTAAATATGTTCAGCATCAGCCTGATGAGTCCCAGAAAAGAGTCGGGGGTCTGAGAGGAGAGCTCATGAGCATGGTTGTTGTATGAAAGGGAGTTTAAGAAATCACCCTGGAATGTGACACTTTTATAGGTTTATTTTGAGACAGATTTAATATAAATTCCTCTCCCATCCATTTTAATTGCCCAAAATTATATTTAAACGTAATTATACGAAAATTTAGGAATGATCTACTTATCATGTGTCTGAAATCAGCCAAACAGCAAACTGAGGGAAGTAGATGTGCAAGCACATGTTTACCAGTAACATCAGTTTACAGAAAGCCAGTGCATGATGGCAGTGGCACTCATTTTAAGTCTTTGGCGTAAGTGTGAGGAGGGTGCAGGTCATGGGAGGGAGGCTTACAAACCCTTTTTCCTGGGCTGGATATGCAGCACTGAACTTTTGTGCTGGAAATCAGAGCCATGCCCAACTTGATTGAAGAGGGCTTTCCTCCCTGTAGAAACCACGCCTGTTTCTGCCTTAGAAAGAGATTTTTCACTTTCCTGTTCTATATTAATTTTTCCTCTCCTTTAAATCTGGTGACACAGAGATCTATTCAGCGCACAGACCTTACATGCACACATGTGCACACAGGCATGAACAGTTGCATGTATGAAGGGGAAAATATTTTACAAAAGGGCTCTCCAACACAGCAGAAAGAAACAACACTTTTTAAGGCAGTATTGTTCCCCTGGGATGGATACACATTGGTTTTACCAGTGGAATAATTTCAGATGATACAGATACATGAATGGCAACTTAGCTCTTCACCTTAAGTGAAGAATTTTTTTAACTGAGGACTTAATCTCTCAACTACTTTTCTGACCTTAAGGAGAGGTCTTTTCCATTTGAAACTTCCCCTTTTTAAAATATTTATCTTAGCAATTAGCTTTCATTTCCCCACCCTATCCCAACTCTTCTTCCTTCCTACCTTTTCATCTCTTTCCCTTTCTTTCTCTTTTTTGTGTGGTCTCAGTATCAAGAGATTTATAATCACCAAATCCTACATTGTTTGAGGGGCAGCACAATAAACTTGACTCAATTATCATGCTGTAAATTGATTTAAAAAAAAATCTGATGGATGAATAAAGACTGAATATCTTTGTCTCTGACCCTGTTGTATCATCAGCAATTCTCTGGCAGGACTCCCACTTGATTGACAATGCTGCTAATGAACACTGTCTTAGGCCATGTAATGATTTACCTGCCAGGAACAAGGTTTGGCAATGTTACCTTTGCATACCCATCAAAAAATTAATCCTTTAAAAACCAGATATATTGTCTTGAAACACAGAAGTGTCTGGAAATTAATAGAAAAGTGGAGGCCTAAGATAAATTCATGTCTGCTCATTAAATTAATTAGGATTGTTTTGTTGCTTTATCTTGTTCCAAAAGCACTCCCCCTCTATCTATTTTAGCCACCTGTTGTCTCATCCTCACAAGAAGCCAATATCATCCTTTACCTGACCAGCTCCTAACTTATTATTTACCTTGGCCAACAACTAATATAGCAAGTATTCAGCTGACTGTGGTTGCAATCATCCTTCCCTACTGAATATATGTTGAACTTCTGTATTTGTTTCTTTAAATTTTTTTTCACTCACTTTTAGACAATCTGCCTGCTCTGATTTCTCTTCTAAGAAGCTGAAGATACAGAAAAGTTTGTCCTGCATCTAGTACTAGCATGCAGCTCATTGGTCTTCTGACTCTACCTCCAGATCCTAACCAATCCTTCTCACCATACAAAGAGAGGGAAAATGCTGTGGTGTGAAGGACTCCTTTGTTGACCACAGCTGTATACAACACCCACTAGTCCCCAAGCAGGATTCTGGAGGAAGGGTATCTACGTTGCTTTGTCAGCAATAAAAAGGGTCTTTTACTTCTTCAGACATCACAAAACATCCAAACCCATGTTTACCAGTTCATTGAACACTAATCACTGGGTGTGCATCAGGATGTACCCTAGGTCAACTTCCACAAAATGTAACTTACCTGAAATACAGTCTTGTATTTTTGTAAGAAGTTAATTGCTTGCCTAAAGAAATGAGAGTGAGGGTAGGGGCACTGGAGGCTGGCTAGGAAAAATGATGTTAAAGAGAGGAGGGGCTCATGAAAGAAACAGACTGCAAAGTTGAATTTAGTTCCTTATGAAATTCTTTGAAGAAGCAAAAGTATTTTAAAAACATATGACAATAATTAGCAGTATTTCTTTGGGGATTTGCTTGTTTGACCTTAGCCTTTTAATCTGTCAAAATATGCTAATAAGCCTGACAGACAGAAAGATAAAATACAGAGACAGATGAACTAACTGAGAAAACATCAGTACAATACTGAATATACTTGTGGAAAAAGAAAAGAAAAAGAGTGCAATTAAACATTACCTCAAGGTTTTGATGACATGCTCACTATCATGGAAAAGTTGCTTTCAAATTGGAAGGCGTGTATACATCAGGTCACTAAGACTGCGGCTGGCATCTCTGATTGTTTTATTTCAAATAGAGAGACTTTTTTCTAAGTTCATTTTCAGTCTCAAATTTTAATCTAATGTATTGAAACACCACTTTCTGCACAATGCCTTTCTGCTGGGGATCACTGGATACGTGACAATCCATAACTTTATGTCATGAGACTCCTAGAGCTGTTGAAGAGGCAGGCAAGAAGTTTCTTTCTGCCTTGAACACCTGTGAAAAGGCTTGGTTTCCAATGTCAGTTTATTTTTTTTTTAATTGTGTGAGACCTTTCAGACTATCTGTGTGAAGCCAATGAGGAAGATGGTCCCCAAAATAAATAGCCACTTTTAAGAACCAATCTATTCTTCATTCAAGGTGAGCTGCACAATAAGGAATAACTCAACAGGAGTAAAGGGCAACACATGAGTCAGGTCTTTTAGGACATAGGAAAAGGTGTTTAAATTTTCCTGATTTTATTTTTCCTTTACAAAATAACTGGTTCTGCCTTCTCACTATAAATCAAAGGACTTTTGGTGGTACTAGAATAAGGTCATATCATAACAACAGGCATTTACAGAAGTGGTATCTTTTCCTACATGTAAAGCTTCTCAAGCTCTTCTGTTGAAAAAAACTAGGAAAACTCCCTGATGGTGTTTTGTTTCTCATTGATACCACCTATGCCCAGACCACCAGAGAGCGTTTGTCCAAAATCAGAAACATGAGGTTGTGATGATCCTCAGTAAGACAGTCATTCTCACTTCCACTCTTAATAAGTTATACAGAAGAGGTTAAAAAATTTCTCTGGGCTAATATTCTCTCCACATCCTGGACATGTTTCCTGATGGTGAAGATAAGAATTACTGGAACCACAGAAAAAAAACTTAGGCGTATTTTCCCTTTCAGATATCCTGTTGCCATGAGCTCTAAACCAAGAAATTAAACCTAAATCAGGATGTAGACTTCTCTTTGCTGTGTGACTAAGTTGGGCAACTCACTTCCATGAAGTGAGACTGTGAAAGAGTTCTTCAAAATAAAATGTTTGCACATTGTATATCAGTGTATCTTATTTCCTGACAGGACATCTGATACTCAGCTTTTCCATACAGCCAAATGAAACATGACATTTAAAACCCCCTTTTTTTCCCCAATGAGTGAGCTACCCACCCCACTTAAAGCTCCCTAAAAATATACAGAAAATGAAACACAGACATGTCTTAGCAGCCAGAAGTGTGTCTGAAATTACTGCCTTTGCAAAGCTTTTACACTTAGTCAACTTTATAATCACTTAAAGAGCTCATCCAAGATTGGATTTTTTAAAAATGTAGCTAAGGGCTTTCTTCCTCTCTCTGAGCCAGATGCACAATTATAAGCCAAAAATTAAACCCAATTAAAATTTAAAAATAAGTGAACATGATCTAGCTGAATGAACTACCTGAGGCCTACTGTTAAGGAACTGGGTGACCTGCCACATTCAGCGTCTTGCACAGGACCTCACACCAGCACTTTGGAATTAAGCATGGTGATCTGCACAGTGCATGGAACGTAGTTACATCACTGCTTTTCTGGTTAAGCATCACAGCGTTGCTTATTGCTCCACTTTCACCTGCAGAACGTGACGCCTGCTTCTCCAAGCAAAGGCTCTGCTCAGGTGTCACCGGTGGGAAGGAGAGCCGACTCCCCAGCCAGCCTCTGCTACGGGCAGCAGCAGATGCGTCCCTCTCTTTGGATTATTCCCAGTAGCCACCTTGACCCCCAGCCTTCCGAGACGTACGGGTGAGGTGTAGGCAGGAAGGCACCGTCAGGGACGAGCATCCCCCGCTAGTCCCCACCCCTCCCAGACGCACCTCCAGCTGCCCCAGTGCTTGCGGTCCGGCGCTTGCCGCCCTGCGGCTCCCGGCGCTTGCCGGCCGCTGGAGGGGCCGCTGGAGNCGGCGCCTTTTCCCCCCGGCGGCTCGGAGAGGTGGGCCGGGGCTTTCAGAGGGGCTGACAGATCTGAAGTTTTGGAGGCTGAATGAAAGAAACACTCAGCTAACAAAACAGTGCGCCACAGAAGAAGTTTCATCTGGTCTGGCCAAATCCATCCTTTCTTTCCATCTTTTCTCTCCTAATAACAGCTGCCCTCTCATTCCGTGTTACTCCGCTGTGAAGAACAAAACCTCCCTCTGACTATCTGTTTTTCTTTTCTTCCCCAGAGTAGGTCTCATTACTGGTGATTAGCAGATGATTAAAACCAATTCAGCTTCCCCCAGTAGATATTTTCTCCCTGTTTGTGACTAACGCGTCAGTCTTCAATGAACGTGCTCCTAAGCTTATTAACGGGCTCAGAGGATTAGCTGCCACCGAGCGCCGCCGCTCCGATATTGTGATGCAGCGAGTGACATGGAACCATTTGCTGAGCACAGGCAGGGCCGTTGGGACCAAATATCTAAATCACAATTTTAGTTTTCGTCTAGGGGAGGAAGGGGGAGGAAATCCCAACAATAATTACAAAAATCAAACGTTTGACCAAGTCTGAAAATAGCCTTAAACTTAAGGGCGGGAGGACTGCCGTTTAGGAATAACAACCCATCTCCCCACCCAAAAAATAAAACCCGTCCCAACTGAAAAATATAGGAGGTTCCCTCACAGGGCGATTAGCTGATTTGAAGTCCAAAATGGACCGTTTTGGTCAGCCACCACTACAAAACATACAGGCCACTCTCGAGGTAGATATGCAAAGGTGTGGGTATGTATCACGTCTCTCTATCTGCTGCCTGTATATTACTATGTAAAACCCCAGACTATAGCACTCTCAAATCGGAGATTAGAGCAGGATGCAAAATTAGAAGCTTCACTTTATCCCACCCATCCCTTTAAAAACGATGAAGCTTAAATAAAATTTAATAGCTAATAATAAAGGAAAAGAGGTCGAAATTACCTGCAGGTTTGAAATATGCACTAAATTATCACAGAGGAAAAGGAAAAAATCATGAAACAAGTTAAAATAGGTCATGAAAACTATTTTTTAATTATATGTTTTCTATTATTTTATGCTTTCTATTTGTTCTAGCTTTTTAAGGATTGTGGTATTGAATTGTGGCCACCTTTATAAAACTGACCCTCTGAATTACACTTCACTAAACAGACATCATTGTAAGTAGCTCAGATAAATAAACTGATTTGTACTCACATTCCTTTTAAGGTCACATGAAACTCATAAATGACAAGAAAATCCATTGGACTTTTAGGAGAAATATCCGGATGAAAAACACCCCTTCCCTTTAGGAATAGAACAGAAAAGAACAAACGTTTTTTCTAGAAATTTCCCATAAAGTGAAATTATAAAAGAAATATTGATTTCTGGTCAGATGAAATATTTTATTTGAAATGATCTGTAAAATTTACTTTCCTTTGAGTTTTCTTTGTTAATTTTTGCAATAGTTGTTATTCATTTATTTTATATTATGTAAGCAGAAATATGAGGGGTTTCAATCAAATTTCTCAATTCCTTAAAATCCTGACAATGAGCACTATTTATAAGGGCACTTTCAGAATTCTGAAAAATGTCTTTCAGAAAATCTCTATTTTTCTGTACTGAGGATTGTTTCAGGGGAAGATTTTAGTGTGGCGAACTCTGGTGACTAAACAAAGAGTTAGAACCACAACTTTAAGCAACTAGCTTTTAAAACAAACTGAAAAAACCCCCAACCCAACTCAAAAAGTTTAAATTAAAATATCTGTACAAGGATTCTTTTTTTCTCACTCCATTTTAAAATGCTTTAAAATAAAAAACTCCCACAAATAATTCCCTTTTCACATCTTCAAATTTCTCCCATTTATATTTTTCATTGTCACTTTCCAATGCAGCTTAACTCTGAGTGTGCTGAAGCTTGAAATGTAGCTTCCGATTTATAATAGCGACAGGACATGCAGCAAATGTCAACAAATCCCCTGTCACCCAGGCAAAGAGGAAATGTGAGAGGTAAGGCAGAGTAGCCCTTCCTTGCTGCATAACACACACACACACACACACACACACACACACACAAACCCTCAGTGAAAAATAAAGAACTAAGATCCTGCTCATGAAAAGCTATATGAGCCCATTAATATCAAACCAAAATCAGGACAGGAGGGTGACACACTTTGAAAATTGCCAGTTATGCATACAATGCAGGTGTAGACCTACGTGATTATTGATATGTACCTAATTTTAAAATCAAACTCCTCCAACATATACCTCCCTTTTTGCAAAATTAAAGGAATTCCAACACACCAGACTGACCATATTCTAAAAAAAAGCACCCCATAAAACCCACATCACTGACCTCGAGTGACCTCAATAAATAAGTAACTGCTGAAGGATCAGCTCCGTTGTTGTGAAACAATAGACCCAAACTTCAGTGGAGCGCATGCAAGAAAATGTCACAGGAGGGTAGCACAGGATTTCAGAGCAGAAAGTTTGGGGAATAACAAGCACACACTGCAAGTTGCTGAAGTAACCTTTAGCAAAGGAAATTCTGCATTTGTCTAAACTTTTAGGGCAGCAGGTACCCCCCCTCTCCTTGCCATTCTGTTAATAGAGATGGGGAGATGTGATAGAAAGACATTGTAGTCTTTGCCACCCACTCTGTTTTCCCAGTCTCTGAGATGTCATTTTATAAATTTATTCACTGGCCAACAATGAATCATGCAAAGATAGCAGGCCACTCATTTTTTGCAAATTTTCTGTCTCTGGTTTTTACTCTTTTTAATGTGATCAGTCACCTGAGTCACATTACAGGCTTATTTCTGGCTCCAGCTTGGAACAGAGTACCTGTAAGACAAGAGGGAAAGCTGCCTTTGATTGTGTCAAAAGGTCTATGAAATTAGGAGCTGATAGACTGCCTCATAAAAGAAATTTAAGAATATTTTAAATCTTTTCCTTTGGACTACTTCCTGCCTGAAAAATCCTTACTAGGAAAATGTGGATATTATGAGCACGTTCATTCTTAAAATGGATTTTCTTCTTTTATCGTCAGGGACAGAATGTGATTTAGACAAATGGAGTGTGGCAGGGAGCTTTCTTGTGTCATTTGAGGCCTTGTCCATCTGTAAGTTGAGGCCAGTGCCTATGAAAAGCAGGGTTTGCCTGTCCATCATATATGCAGATTTGAACTCAATACCACAATTGCAAGAGAGGGAGTTAGTCCATCTTCAGAGGGTACCACCACTGAGCTGGATATTACCTCCTTAATCCCAGCTATGATAACAATCATGTGTTAGTTAAAACCACTTTCCTGGTTGCTTCACTTCTTTCTGAGACGAAAGAAGCAAAGAGATGATAAAGGGAAACATATTCCATCTGTGGCCACAGCCAGACTGGCTGAGAGAGTAGTAAGCACATGTAAAATTGAGTTTTGAATGTTAATCTTAAAACATTCATGTCCTAGTTTAATATATCTGACTTAAATTTAGAAGTGGCAAGCGTAAAAACAGTTAGGAATAGTCAGAGAGCGCAAGGTGTAGGCAGAGGACTAGCTTTAGCCCTCAGAAGTTGGCATTGTTACTAGAACACTGGGCAATACAGCAGGAGTGTTGTGCAGGCATCAACACTGGAGCCTTTCCTCTTCCTCAAGTCTCTAGATTCAAAACTCAGATGATTATGCAGGAGAAGTATTTTCATCATCTTTTTACATGGAAGGATGGACATGTCTGGGTAGGAGAGACTCCATTTTCTGATTCATTTTTGTGTTTACTCTGTCTTGCATTCAGTCATATTTTTTTCAGCAGGAAGCTATAAAGCTGTTTCTGACTTTGTATTCTGCTGTACCACAACACTGGGTAGAGGGAAAGGAAAGCAAATGTGCAGAGTTGCCAGGAGACAGATTTATTCTGAACTTCAGCACCATGGCACTTTCACCATGGCACTCCTCCCTTCTTCCTTCATTCCCTTGCTCCTGGCATGAGGCAGATAGACCAGATACTGCAGGAAATGACCAGCTCATTTTGTACTAAAGCATTCAGTCCTGTTTAATTTTGAGCCATTCACAGCCCCACAAAACAGTGTGAATATCTTCAAAGAATGGCTGTGAAATGGATGCAACATGGAAAATTCAAGTGGCAAATCTGCCCAGAAGCATCTGATCATTCTTTTCCTGCTTTCCTGCTTCCAAATGCCTATTTCTTCTTTGTGTTTAAAAGCAGCAATTGGAAGGAGGGAAAATAAATCAATCTGTTAATCTGTTTTTCTTGTGAAACAATATCTGTTTGCAAATGCTCTTAAATGTGGGTTAGGAATGGGGCAGAACGGGTGTTCCCCACCACACCTCTGCCACATTCAGAGGACTATCTGAAAACATGCCACCATAGGAAATGTATCTTTAGGAAGTAGTTTTTATGTTTTTTCTGATCTGAAGTTGAATCCTGACTTGCAGCATAAATGGGAACGTACACAGTCTGAACTGTCTTACTATATCTGTAACTTTTTTCTTTCCGTCACTAGACTGCACTGATCTTAATCGGACCATGAAAAGAAAGAACTGGAACAAGCTATGGAAAGCAATTAGTGATATTAGAATATGGATATGGTAGAATTAAAGAAATAAAAGCCCTATAATGAATATGAAAGCAATAACAAGAGCCTTATATGTCTAGAGAAACCATACACAAAGGCTCACAGAAATGTAGCCTGCTAGGGTATAGGACAAGGGAATTCAGCACACTCATACCTTGAGGGTGGATTAGAGTTGTGGAATATTGGTCAGATACTGCAGAAAGGAATTACTTTAGTTGCAATTTCTAAAGAACTTGAAAGTAGGACTACTTTACTGTAAGGAAAATGGATTCATACCAGGCAGAATTTTTAAAGAAAAGAAAAGAAAATAGAATAGAATAGAATAGAATATTTCAGTTGGAAGGAATCTAAAGTGGTCATCTAGTTTTACTATTTGACTACTTCATGACTGATCAAAAGTCAAAGCTGGTTATTAAGTGCATTGTCCAATTGCCTCATTAACACTGATTCACTTTGGGCATTGACCACCTTTCTATGAAGCCTATGCCATTTGTTAACACCTTCTTGGTAAGGAGATGGTTCCAAAGTCTAAACCTCCTGTGGCGCAGCTTAGAACCATTCCCACATGTCCTACCACTGGATAGCAGAGAAATCAGCATCTCTCCCTCCACCTCCTCAGGAAGCTGTAGAGAGCAATGTGGTCACCCATCAGCCGTCTTTGCAACTGAGTCTACTTATACATGTCATATAAGGCTATCTAAATGGGGAAGACCACAACTGATGTTGGTTTATAATTGCTTGTTTCTTTAATATGGTTCCTTCTGCCTATTCCCTAGCAAAGAGCAATCACATTCCTCAAGTTATTCTGATTACCCTGACTGCTTAAAAACAAAATATTTAATTTATATCCATTTTATGTTTTGAATCTCACTTCTTTTAAAACTCTTTTAAAGGTCTACTTGCTTCAGAGCTCTTACTGGTTTTATCTATAGTTATGAGTCACAGTCCTCTGCTATTATTGTTTACCATTTCTGTAAGTTTTGTTCTTAAATTCCCTGTCATTTTTTCCCCATAGTTGTGAAAAATGCAATTCAGTGTTACAGCTATGCCGTAGATTTGAGTCTAGCCTTCCTGCTGCCTGGGAGAACATGCTAAGATCGACACTTGCATCTTTCCTAGCTTAGTTGCTTGCTTGATATAAAGATAACAGCTCCTGCTCTGGTATGGAGTCCTCTGTGGGCTGCTGGGTGGGTATCTGCTCTGACATGGTTCTTCATTTTCCACAGGGGGACAATCTTCTTTGTCATGGCCTTTGTCATGGGCTGCAGGTGAACCTTTGCTCCAGTACTGGGAGCACCTCCTCCCCCTCCTTTTTCAGCAACATTGGTGTATGCAGGGTTGTTTCTCTCACATTTTTTTTTCTCACTCCTCTCCCTCACTGCTGTTGTGCAGCATTTTTTACCCTTTCTTAAATGTGAGGATTTACCAGCATCACTGATGGTCTAAAGTTTGGGCAACAGGGAATCCATTTTGGAGCCATTTGGCCTCTCAGAGGCAACACCTGCAGACCACCCACTACTAAAGCCTTGCCATACAAGCCCACTATAATGTGTAGGCAATATGCTGGCTTACATGCTTGGCAAACTTATGCTAACTGAATAATTGTTCAGGTTAAAATGAAGTCATGGTGTAGGTGTATGTGAATGTCACAGTGCAGGTGCTGCTTTGGATCCATGTCTGAGATATGACCCTGAAAGAGCAAGAAAGAATTTAATTTTTTTAAATGAAGCTCTACCTAAAATGTGTCAGGAAGAGCTGAGAGTATAGGTCTGCAAAATGAGCAGAAGACAAATCCTGTGAATTTAAGACAAGCTCTTCACAAATATGATAAAGCTCCAAAGAGACATTTATCTACAGCTCTTAGGAGTATTCACACATTCAGGGAGTGTAGAAGAGGTTTCCTGCACAGAAAAGACAGAAGCCTAGGATGGAGGTATGTCATCCTCAGTCTCATTACCATGGCTATTGCAAAATATTTGTGTTCTTACATATCTGCCTTCTCTACTTGATTTGGCTGCAGTTGCATCTGGTGTTGTTGTCCTCAAACACATTTTTTCCTTTCTCTCCATTACTAACTTCAAAACTATAGAGAGTTTTAAGTTAACAAATACATAAATTAATAAAGCCCCAACTTCAAACAACACTCTCCAACTCTTCAGTATGATATCAGAAAAAAATGTTGTGTTTGCAAGAGCATTGTAAATATAACATTCAAAATAGTAGATGTCCTGAATTCTTATATAGCTGTCATGAATTCTTATGAAGAAACTTTCGACCTCTCCAAATTTCCTGACAGTTAAGATGTCCTGATGTTGATTCAGAGTGTGCAAACAATACAATTTTTGCCTGGTTCTAATGAAGAGAATTCTTAGTCTAACATATTCAGGATAAATTTGGATAATTAAAATTTCTTAGTGTTTTTAACTTGTCCTTCTAGAAGCTGATGAATCATGTACAGATTTTCTTCTTCATAGATGGTATAGCTGGAATGATAGCAGGCTTGCTTAATTGCTTTCTTTTCCATCTTGACCTAGAGTCATAGACTCATAGAGTATTCTGAGTTGGAAAGGACCCACAAGCATCGGCGCTGGTTGCAGGTTGCCTGGGGTTTGCAGCAGCATCTACAGCTGAAGGTGTCCTGCAGTGGGACCTTGTTGCAGCAGTAATTGATGCAGATCTGACACAAAATAACAGAGCTGGTGCTGGCTCCCACACAAGCAGCAAACTGCAGACTGATGTAAAAGTAGCGCTGGTAAAGGCGAAGGAACATAGGGGCTCTTCTGCAGCTCCGAACTTTAATAGAAGCGAAAC
>WEIT01042032.1:14817-25275 GCA_013389985.1 Dryoscopus gambensis | reverse complement strand
TGTTAGATTCCAGTGCCCTGGGTGCTCATCCACCAGGAATTTGTTGGTGTGGGTGCTGCAGCCACTGCCACATGCACTGCAACAAAGTATCATCAATTCTAATTCCTGGCCATGAACAGGACAATCCCAAAAATCACTCCATGTGCCTAAGAGCATTGTCCTTGATGCTTCTTGAAATGCTTCTTGAACTCTGTCAGGCTTTGTGCTGTGAACACTTCGCTGGGAGCCTGTTCCAGTGCCCAAACCCCCTCTGAGTGAAGAACTTTTTTCTAATACCCAACCTAAACCTCCCCTGACAAAGCTTCATGCTGTTTCCTTGAGTTGTATTGCTGGTCACTGTACAGGCGAGATAGGTGCCTGCCTTTCTGCTTCTCATCATGAGGAAGCTGAAACTTCTGAAACTGTGGAAATCTCCTAAAGCAATAATGGTGTGGAAGATTCTCAAGATACCCACTATTGATCCTATCTGTTGGCTGTGTTGTTTCTTTTCATTCTTTCTCCTCCTCTTTTCTGCATGGTACAGAGTTTTTTTGTAAATTTTAAAGGTAAAATTGCCTCATCACCTCTTTTCTTGTAATAAATTCCCAGTGAAGGTCTGACATGTAGGGATCTGCATGTAGGTAAAAATGGAAAACCCACAGAAAGAATAGTCTTTAGAGATAAAACTTCTTCATGTACAGTACCATATGTAAGCAATATACAAAAGGCAAGTGCTCCATAATTTCTTGTTTTTCTTTCTTCAGGAAAAACTACAACTGTGTCTGCAAAACTAAAGAGAAATCTGTTATGTAGAAAATCATCCAATAACAGACTTCTAAATTTGATAGGATACTTTGATAGTGATGAGAAGAGCAGAAACTCGAGAAGAAGGAAACAAGAAAAGAATGCAAAAATGAGGAGAAATGAAAGCAAGAGAACAGTGTAGTCAATGTAAGGTTAAACAGAGAGGAAAATGAAACTGAAGACAATCAGAGAATGGTGACTGAGTTACTTTCAGAGGAATTTCGTAGCCCTGAGAGAGGAGACAGCAGAACATGATGGAGCTCTAAGAGACTATTTTAGACCCGAAAGGTCATGTTTCAGCTGCCAAGAACTTGTTTTCAGTTACTCTGAGCTCTACAATATTCTGTTCCATTTCTTGGAGAGAAACCAAAGGCTCCCAGATTATCAGCAGCCACCTGATCTGCAGTGCTAGAGACATGAGAAATTCATTAACAATTTCATAAGGTGGATGAGAGAAAATATTTTCCAAGTAGTGCTTGCATGATTTTCAGTGACATTTACACATACCACGTGTCTGCTTTCTTTTTCAACCCTACTGAACTCCAGTAAAGGTGAAAAAAAGGGAATCTGTCCAAATAAACAACAGTCCTTCTCTTCTCTTGTACAAAACAGAAAAGTCCAGAATAATTTCAGATGTACAGTGGTGTGGATGCTTTAATCCAAATGATTTTGTTATTTGGTTTGCCCTTATTGAAAGAAGGCACATTTTAAAAAAATCTTAGCATTGCACACTACGCATTCAATGTACATGTCCATGAGTATTCTACCCTGTCTACACAATAAATGATGATGGAATATTAGCCTATTTTGGTAATACATTCACAGGCTGTGTCTGATCAGTTGGACTGGCACAGTTCAGGAAGTACTTTTCTTCAAACCTCATTGTTACTCCAGCAGTTCTTTCAATGTTCATAGCCCTGAGGGATATAATAAAATTAATTTCTTCACAAACCTCAATGACCACTTCATCAAAAATTGGTTTTCTCCTCTCTGCTTGTTAGGTAACTGACTGCCCATATACCAGCATTCTTTTGGATAACAAGTAGCAAAAAAGAGCATATGGAATTTCTCAGATGGGTAAGTTGCAACTCCAAGGCTGGGACAGAGCTCTCTAATGTCTTAATGGATGTGCTTTTGTTTAATGAGATGATTCCGTACTTACTGCTATATTTCCAGTGCAATTGGGTCCTTCTAGAGTGAACTTGCATTCTTGGCTCCAGAAGGTGGTACGCAATGGGATGATTTGTCAGCTTAAATTTAGGCTGCAGCTACTTTAATCTTGTCCAGTAGTTCATGCTATAGTGCTGGTACTGCTAGAATGATGTTGGGTTTTTGTTTTCTGTGACCTCAGAACTGATTTTTCCACTGGTTTCAGAAGCATCTGTGAAACAGCATAACAGGGAAAAAACCATGTTCTTAAAACCAGTTGTATTTCTGTATTTCATCAGTAGCCACACAGAAGCTTGATACCTAGACAAATAGCTGCACCCTATTACATAGTAAGTTTTAGGCAAAGAATTCCATGATTCAAGCATATTTCCTCTTACATCCCAAGACAAGTTTTCCCAAGCCACTCTACAAGTTGGATGATAAAGCAGCGTACTGTCTTTTGTGAAGCTATGAATTCCTGCCTAGTTGTGTCAGATATGATCAGTTATCTGTTTTGCTTGACACTGATACAGAACAGTGCTAACAGACACATAGGGTGTGACATCAAGCTGCTAATATCAATGAGGTTGCAGGGTAGGCCCTGAAGAACAACTCTTTGAGTTTTATGGAACAGAGAAAGAGGAAGGAGAATGCAGATGTATTTTCAGTGTAAGGCATTCATCAGCCTGCAAACTTGTTAATGGAACTAGTTCCCATGCACCAATATCACAGATGGGTAATGCCAGAGAAATGGCAGGCACAAAGCGATGAGTAGTGCATCAAACAGGAGTGAGCAGGATGATACCAATATCTCACTTCCAGGCAAAGCAGAGGGTAAAACTGGATGAAGAGACTAGATGCTCATGCAAATCACATTCAGAGAGGAGCAGAGCACTAGTTATTTTCCATTGCCTTAATTTATCACAACTGTGGGTGTTCACTGTAGCTGCCTTGAAGAAAACAGCTTGTGTAAACATCTACACTGGGGGCTACCTTACACTTTAGGTGTCAGCCTCACCATGTGGCTCTCAAAGACATGAGTGACTGCAGTGTGGGTAGTGGAAAGGAGTAAAATAGATGAGTGCAGATTAAGGTTTCAAAGAAGACAAGATCAGTCATCTCAATAGCCATTTATTTCACATCTTTACCACTTTTGTCACAGCAATACTATCAGAACAGACAAATGTTGATTTCTCTACTATTCTTTTTCAGACTCAAAAATGAACATAATGAAGGACAAAGACACAAATAAGTTAGAGTAATTACCTGAATTGCAAGCAACCAGAGCAGGAAGCGGTAGATAAATGCTGGTTAAAAATGATTCTTAGGTATCACTGCTGGCCTTAAACACATCAACTATTAAACACTAAATGTGATCCTACATCAGCTCAATTCAGAGCCACATGATTGGTTTTGTAAGTGATGTGCCCAACCCAAAAAGACAGGCAGATTTTTTAGACTGGACACAGTTGATTCTGAGTGTGACTTCTGAGTTTGACTCACATATCGATATTGTAAAGTGGCTCGATTGATCAGCCTGAGTCAGTGACAGCATGAGGATCTTTGCACTATGGAATACCCTCAGGCTTCATAGAATCACAGAATGGGTCAGGTTGGAAGGAACCACAATGGGTCATCTGGTCTGAACTGCTCAGGCAGTGTCGTCCTAGAGCACAGGGCACAGGATAGCATCCAGATGGCTCTTGAGTATCTCCAGTGAGGGAAACTTCAAAGCATCTCTGGGCAATCTGTTCCAACACACAAAACTGTTCAAGGCTGTTCTAGTGTGTCTCTTCCAGGCTTCCAAGTGAACTTGCTAAGCATTTAAAGCTAGGCAATATCAAAATCAATAATAAAAAACCAAACCAAAACAAAACAGAAAAAAACAAAAAAAGGACCTCAGAGAAACTGTGCTATGATTGAAATATTTATATTTTATGTCGATATTGTAAAGGGGAGCAGGAAGCCCAAATTTTCACTCAGATGAGTCCTGATCTCCTCCCATGGTTATGTTGATACTTTTGCTTCATCTTAAGCAGTTTCACATGTGGCTGTGGTGCTTTTGGCAGTAATAATGGCAGGTACAACCTATCAGCTATGTTATTTGCACTCTTCTGAAAACCCAAGTAAGTTTATCAGGATACCCCAATACCATTAATCTGATAAAACTTATGGCTAGTGCTTAATCTATCTAAATTATGCAGTGTCATTTAACTGGAGCAAATGACTCCATGGTAGTCAAGACAGTAATTTCAATGCAATAACTCTCCATAATGAGAAATATTTGAACCTCATAAATGTGATAGAAGAAAAAATACCTGAAAAAAATTATTTTGGGGAAGAATTCTTTAATAATTAATCTATCTGACAATGTCACAAGGCCTTTTTGCAATATTACTGCATTCAACTCAGGTAACAGCAACTATGCCACCAAGAGGAGGCACAATTTTGTATATGTATGTAAATATACATGCAGAGTATATTCAAGGCAAGAAGGAAATCCAGCAAACCTTCCTTTGTTAATTCCATTCCTTGAATTTTGTTAAAATATTAAACATACAGAAGAATTATTTTCCTGGTCTGGAAAAAGAACGAGAATGCATCTTCAGAAATGTATTTTAT
Organism: Dryoscopus gambensis; assembly: GCA_013389985.1. Taxonomy (NCBI): domain Eukaryota; kingdom Metazoa; phylum Chordata; class Aves; order Passeriformes; family Malaconotidae; genus Dryoscopus; species Dryoscopus gambensis. The sequence continues at coordinate 20,721 of WEIT01042032.1, read as the reverse complement.
TCTGGTAAGAAGTCAAATGACATAGCACTGGCTCTGTCTGACAGTCTCATGTATACTACAGAAACACAGAGCTACAAAATTAGATAATGTAAGTTAGGCTGCACACAAAACCTGTCCTGCTACAGTCCAAATGAGGTTATTGACTCAGAGAAGGAGTCATTGATAAAGCAATTATTACCAGAAGACAGATGTGTGATAGCTCATTTTTGGAAATGGACAGATGCCCCAGTATTAATGTCCCAGAGATATCAAACATAAGAAATTCTTTGAATAGAACCAAAATGACAAGCAGCCTTATATCAGAATCTAGGAGATTTAATGTGTAACATTTCCTTGGAACCATAACAGAATAAACGTATGATTAAGAGGCCAAATAAGCACAAATGAATATTTTAAAGGTGACAAATTTGCTATGTATGAGTAAGGTTGTCCAGAAACTTAATGTATTCCAATAAAGATTTATTTATTTTTTTTAAGCTACTAGGACATAATTTACTCAAAAGTTAGGTGCATAATTTCAGGTACATTCCATTTATTTCAATTCATGCACATCCTTATTAGAAAACTCTGCCATCTGAATATTATTTTGCTATGCCAAATGTTCAATTCTATAAATCAGCCAGTGAGAGAGAGTGCCAGTCCTTCCTGATGATAAATACAGTGGCAGGAATCTACTTTGTTTCGTAGCATGTAAGACTGATTAATCCAAAGCTGTTTGCAAACTTCATTTCATATAGGATACCCCCACCCTTACAATCAGATTAACAAATCAAAGGTACATTCAGACTTGGAGACAGGTTGCCACTTATGTATTTCAGATACTCAGGCATTTAGTTAAACTAAGCTTGGATTAACAAGGTCTGACTATTTAAAGGGAGTTATGTTTAGAGGTTCTCTGTCTCCACTGATTTTAAATGCTGTGCTCATGGGGTAGTGCCGTCCAGTCTTAAGAGCTTACAGAGCTTTACAGCCTCCCTGCAAGCTTCATGAGCTTAATTGAAGATAAGTATACACAAACTCACCTTCCTAGAAAGACCTCTATTTATGTGAGGGGGGAAAAAACCCAAAAAAATCTCTTTATGGAGGGACTAAGCTGCATCTTTCCTGTCATCATTTATACTTATTTTTATATAGTGGAATTTATTAGGCTAAACCCCTTAATCATGTGGAATAGATGAAAGTGGAATCATTCAACACTGTCACCTTTTGTTGTCACTTGAGACTCTCTAGGAAGTGATAGAGCCTGATCAAATTATTTGTTGGGAGCAAGTCATGCCAACAAATTTTGCCTCAGTGGAAAGTGGATCTGTGAGGGTCTGGGTCAAAGTCCCTCTCTGCCTTTCTTTTGTAAATTTAAAAATACAAAGACAGAACTTCTCTAGCTAATATTCCAAACAGTGATCCTTTACCACTTGTAAATATCTGACTTTGTAACTCAGACAGACCAGACTTGCAATGGAGAAGTGAAGACATGAGCAGCATCTCATCTCACATGGAGCACCTGAGTGCACTCACCATTGAGAAAAGGAGGCCACTGGAGGCCATATTCTTTAGGGTTTGATGGTGGTATCATGTGTAAGGATTAAACAGTGGTTCAATGACACTGCTGCGCTGAAGGATTTTTTGTCAGTTGTTGTGCTGGATTTGTCTGCAGTAGAGTTAATTTTCTTCCCAGTGGCTAGTATGGGGCTGTGTTTTGAGCACAGGGCTGATAATATAGAGATGTTTTTGTTATGCTCACCCGGGGCCAAGCCCTTTTCTGCTTCTCACACTGCCATGCTGGTGAGGAGACTGGGGGTCCATCAGAACTGACCCCAGCTGACCCCAGCTGACCAGAGGGATATTCCAAACCCTATGATATCATCCTCACTGTATGGGGGGAAGTATATAGAGAAAGGGGCATGTTTGGAGTGATGTCATTTGTCTTCCCAAGTCATTGTTGCACGTGATGGGGCCCTGCTCTCCTGGAGATGGCTGAACACCTGCCTGCCCATGGGAAGCAGTGAACTAATTCCTTGTTTTTCTTTGCTTGTGTGTGTGGCTTTCCCTTTCCCTATTACACTGTCACTGTCTCAACCCATGAGATTTCCATCTTTTACTCTTTTGATTCTCCCTCCAATCCCACTGGTGAGGGGGTGGGGGGTGGGTGAATGGCTATGTAAGGCTTTGTGGATGTCTGGGATTAAACGACAGCAGTTATATAGGAGCTGATGCTGGGTAGAGGTGAGAAACAGAAACATGGCCATGAAGCAGGAACTGTGGAAAAGGTTTCTGTGGCATAATTTTATTAGTGTTGGCTTACATTCAGTCACTCAGCAAGAAACCCTACACTTATATACAGCTGTATTGTCATAGGTAACTATGTATTTTATATCCAATCACTTCTAAGGAATAGAGACAGTTAGCATTATATTTTTTCAGCTGTTTCAGATCATGATAAAGGTTTGATATCCATTATGCAGCGATAGAAATGCTTCTTTTTCATTTATTTATTTATTATTTTTTATTTACACCTTTAAGAGGACACTGTACTTCTGCAGAAACGTCCAAGTGTCCTAATGAAGGCAGGAAAGCTGCAAATGAGCCACAACTGATGCAAGAGAATGAAGCTCCATTTGGAGAGGAGGAATATGCTTACATCGGATGCGAGTGTGGCAGGTGATTCTTCCCATGTGTTCTCTCTCTAAACTATCCGCCTCTGGATAGGAACATTCAAATTGCCATGCACTGGTCAGAAATGAGCTATCCGGTGGCTGTACAGCTAGCTGAAATTCAGCACAATCTAGTGCTATTTGCAAGTAATTGCTCCCTAGTCAATCAATAATTTACATATTGACAGTTCAGGAGAATGTTTGTTATATAAAATGAAGAGTTTCTTTAAAAATATGCTTATGAATTGTTTAATTTGCAACCCTTACTAATGAAGAAATGAAGGATAAGGAGGGAAAAGGCAGGGAGAAAAGGTCTCAGGAATACTAGGAAACAATTTCTACAGGAATAAATGTAAGTGGTTTTAATCTGCTATAATCTGGAGACTGTCTTTTCATTCTCTGTCCTGCCTTAGTTTAAATAAAGAAAGTAAGTTCAATATGATATCATGTAAGAATAACTGAATATTTATTTATTATTTTCTTTTACTGAAGTGAAAGTAGCACTTATGATAGGTTCAGTTGAAATCCCAGTTGCTTTTATTTCCTCCTCCCAAGTCTTTACTATTAATACATATTTTATATGTGAAGGTACTTTACATTTATGAAATTAGAGAAGATTTAGAGATATCTCAGCAAAAGAAAGTGTGAGTGCTAGGAAGGCTGGGTGACCTATTACTGGTAGTTCATACTTGTCCCCTTCCAAAAATATTTTATCTTTTTTGCTTATGAAGAGATTGAGAAGGACTGTCAGAAGGCCAATTCCTACTATACCTTCCTTTCTAAATTATTCCTGAAATCTTGCTACTTCTATTTAATGGAGAAAGAGCTACAGTGGGATTAAAGGGTATGGTCTGACTTTAGATGATACATCCTGCAGTGTCATGCTTTCTTTTGTACCAAAACTCTTTATTGTCATCTGAAATTTAGATTTTTGCCTCAAGAAATGAAAATTTTCCAATGTAATTACCTCTGAACCCAACAGAGTTAAGGAAGGAACCGATAATATATTTTATTTACTATGAAGGCTATTTTAGGTCCTTGATGACTGCATGGATGTTTTCTGTAGCCTCAGTGTTAGCACTGTTTCCACTCCTCACCATTCATCTGCAAAACCCCACATACCTGACTCACCTGCCCTTGTTTAATGTGACTTCAATGGATAACTTTTGCAAGTCACAAAATTTGTTCTATGACAAGGAGAGTACCAAAGTCTGTGTCTCCTCAAAGGATTTGTCTAAATCAGAAAACTCTGTTCCACTTAGGCTCATGGCTGGACCGACCTCTACCTGCATGCATTGCCTGTCCTTCTCCCTTCATGCATTCCCTGTCTTTGCCTCTCACTTATATTTATATAAACAGTCTCAGTGAAGGAACCTACAAATGCAAACACTGACAGTTTGGTCTACTGAAAATTCAGTGGCTAATAAAGTTCAAAATAGTCTGCTGCTCTAGGGGCTTGTTAGCAATGCACAGGTGTAACATAGGTCTCCCTTCCTTTCTTGGACTCTTAAGTTAATGCTTAAATGATGATTAAAACAAAACAGATGCAAACCAGAGCCAGTTGCAGTTGTTCTGATTAACATTAACAGTTGTTATACAAACAATTAGTAGGAAAAGACTACAACATCAGTTCCGTTGGCAGGAGAAGGCATAGTCATGGCCAATCCAATCCAATTAAACCATGTCTCCAGTATGCAGATGAACAGCAAGAGTGAAAATCAGAATATATCAATACATTGTCCTCCTGAAGATACTGAGATGCAGAGGAGATCCCAGGAGATGCAGAGGGCACTATCAGGAAGAAAGGAGATGTGATGAGGAAAAAATCCCATAGATAGAGATGAGTGCTGTGAAGCTAAGATATGAGAATTAACATGAGTCCCTCATCATTTTTGTAGTAACATCTGAAATGTCTGCCCCAGAAGAAATTTTGAAATTTTAGAATTATTTTCAGCCAGAATAAAAACAAAGAATTGAAATTTCTGAGACTTTAAAGAAATTAATTTTTCAGCATCCACACACACACTTCTGTTTTAAAAAACATGAATATGAGTTTACAGAAGCACTTCATTATTAGCCTTACTACTTTTCTACATGATATATAAAATATTGAAATGAAGTTACATGACCTTAATGAAATTCTAAAATATCCATCACTTTGCATGAATGATTTCAATGAAATTCAATATATTCTACTACAATATGTTGACTTAATTGAGTAATTTTCCAGTGGATTTTTTTTAAAACCAAAAAAGTGCTATAACTTAGTGCTTCCTTATTTTTGAATTCTCCAAAATGAAATCACTGATGTTCTTTGAGTTTTCAGTTCGACCGAAATAAATAAAAAAACCTGAAAGACACAAAGAAAAAAAATTCTAGTGAACTCTAATTCTGCTAGACAATTGGCTGGATCCTAAATCATATATGTTTCTTTTTATCAAAACACAATATATCTTGATTGTCTGTAGTATCATTTTTAGAGTGATGAAGTGATAGTACTTGTTTCTGAAAAACCTGTTTTATTCTAATTAAGTATTACCTTTGTAGGGCCTTCTTACACACTTTTTTTACTCAAGTTTTTAAGGCATAGAATTCTGAAATGCAGAATAATATATATATATTTTTAAAAGCAACACATTAAAAAGCTCGGGCAATGCAAGAATTCTCTTCCCCTTTGGCTTATAACTGAAAAGAAAATGCTGGACTGAAATATGATTTGCATTTTTTTCAGAGAAACCTCCTGAAATAAATCAGCAAACACAAAAAGTAGAAATATATTTTACAAAATCAAAGTAAAAGAAACCCCAAACAAACAAATCAAAGAAGCAGGACAGATCAAGAGCGTGAACATTAGGCATATTCTTCATCTTAGGAAGAATAACTTTAAGTTCATGTATTAGGTGAAAGTTCTCAAAGCTCATATTGTTATTTTCTCCCAGGGCACTGCTTACTGAGAGATTCAACACGCNTGGATTTGATAAAAATACAATTAAAATTTTGTACAAGGGGGTACGCCAAATTGGCCTGCATCCTAGAATCCACTCCAAGTAAAACCTTGAGGAATATATTGTACAAGAAAAGGTCTGTCCCCTGGGATTACCTCCCACTTCCTTTAACCTGATATTTTGCTCATCCTATTATAAGATTCCTCAGAGGGGTGAAACACTAGATTGCCTCATTAAGACTCATCATTTACAAGATGTTGACAAACGCTGGCATTTATCCTGTTGTCATAACAAATGTGAGAAAATGA
>WEIT01042032.1:1168-13632 GCA_013389985.1 Dryoscopus gambensis | reverse complement strand
CACAATGTCTCAGGTTCTGCTTCTGAATGTGCATCTCAATTTTGACCATTTTAAGGAAGTTGACATCTCTAACTATTGTTTTCTTGCAGCTAAATCAAAACCGAAGCAACAACTGATTATCTTAATTATAATGGCTTTATTAACAGACACCAACTGTCTTGTGAGATGAAACTAGTGATACTGCTAACTGTCAGAATCAAAAGTGACAATAACTTGTTTGACAAGGGTAGTGACTTGCAGGTGATTGGTAGTTCCATCCTACTTGACTAATGCACTGCCTGAAACACTGCTGTTGTTGTGGTTGTGGGGCTGTAAAAGAGACAACCAAATTGCCTTGTCATCAGAATTTACAACCACTGATTTCATAGTATCTAAATTCTAACTAGGTAGTTCAAAAAGTGGAATTTAATTCATTGATTCCTGTTTCTGTCATTAATCATTATTGCTCACTTCATGTTTCTGATTATTTGATTTGATATGTGTGTATATGTGAGTTATTTGAAGCATAAGAGAGAGTTTAGGCCTGTTGGAGCATGATGCCCTTTGAACCATGTCTTCAGTTGAGTACTGATGCTCCTATAATACTAAAAAAGGAAAAATGACACCTCTGAAGGAATCCTTACATTCTCTGGACCACACTACACTTTTGAATAAATACTTTTCAACACCAGATATATATTTGCTAGCCATGTCAAATTTCTGTCTGGTGTATTGGACTTTGGCTTTTGAGGTAAAGGGTCTTATCTTCTCCTCAGCTACAGATACTCCTTGTGTCACAGACTCTCTCAACTCTACTCCTGAATCATTTACTTGATCCCTTTTAACATTTGTTGCTGCTCCTTTAGATACGAAGACATCTTATATATATTATGATGTTTTCCTAATCACAATGCCCTAGAATGTGGGCTTATCATGCTGTCTCCTTGCCTTTGTACTCTTCTATTTTGTTTATAGTATTTTTAATTGAGTCCTGGACTCCCAATCTGCACTTATTAAACACAGAGCACATAAACACTTGTAAAGTAACAATTAAGTCACAGCCAGGTACTGGTGTTTTCCTCCCTGCTGACTTTTCCTCTGCTGAATACAATTCATTAACATTTCCATAGCTTTGGTTACCCCATATTGGAATTTAAGTCGGTATTTGCTTATTTACTATTGCCTATTGCCTATTCTAAACACTGCTGCTCCTTTGTTTTCTTTAGACATAGAGTGCTAGCTCCATGCACCTGCCTACAAGCAATGGGATCTGAATGCCCCAACCTCAGTGATTCCTAATGGACTCAAATATTTGCTTATGCTCTGAAAGATCTTTCCTTGCCTTGAGCAAGACTAAATGCACACACAAAGTTACATGCAGAAATACATGCAGAATTTACCAATTTCTTCACTGTAGAGCCCAAGTGGAAAATGATCAGCATTATTATTCCAATGAATATAATTATCACTGTCTCACAATGGTAAGACCTGTTGGAAAGCTGGTTGTTGTAGATTGTTGTGTTCAGTGATGTGCTCATGATGAACAGACTGTTGCCATGGATGCGTTTGAGTCCACCTTGTTAAGGTGGACTTCTAAATCAGTGTTAGGAATTGAATGTACATTTGTATCTCTGATGCGCTTGCTTACTACTCCGCTGAGCGTGACTTTTTAAAGGTACAAGGCTGGACTGTGGCGAGATATGAAGGTGGGCTCCACACCTGCAACACTATCATTCGCAGGTATATATCATGAACTATACAGCTAGGTTTCTGCAAAGATCCATATCGGTGCCTCTGCATTTTCCTCTCCAGACTCATGAAGATGCAGAAGGTCATGGGACAAGAATGTTCATATTTCTATGTGGCATAGCATCTCAGGATGTAGGAATACCTAGAGATGCTGGGCACTATAAAACATACTGAAATGTTTCACTCTTCTAAAAGAAAATTTTGCAGAGTAAAGACGTGTGAGAATTTGATTGTGTTTTGTCCTTGGAAAAAATGAAAAACTTGAAATTAATTTTTCACTCATTTCGTAAAACCAAAAAAGCATCAGTCTCTAAAAGAGTGAGTTTTCTCTGGATGTTTTCTTCTACAGCTGTGTGAAGCTCGCAAATAGTTTCTATTTATGTCAGTAGAAGAGCTTCCACTGAGATAGAGGGAGCAGATGCCAGTCCTCTGTGTCTTTCCAACACACCTGAAGCAGATGTTCATAACCATACAGTGCTATATGCCCTGTTTGTGCCTCATTGCTAATTCACCACAGTCATCTTTCTCTTCTAACACACTCTACACCAAATAACAACCACACACCTCTTTGATTTCCTTTTTGAGCTTGTATGCTTATCTAGCAATCATCTACAAATAAAGGATAATCAACAAAAATGTATTTTACAGAAGCCAATAAGGACAATGAAAATAATGAAAACCGAATGAAAAGTTTGCCAACACTAAAAGGAAGTTAATTGACCATCTGGAGGTGTGAGAAAACTTTTGTGAATGTGGTATAAAAATTGAGCAAGATCTTTTTCCTTGAGTTTACTGGTAAATAATGCATTTGTCTTTCTTTTTCACCCAGAATTTTTTATATTTATTCATTCAGAGTGAAAACCAGTCCTAATGCCCATGGCGCCCGTTTCTAGAGTTCTTCCGGACAGAGTACATTCATGATACAATATTCTTGTACATTGTAGCTTGTGCAATTTTCAATGTGAGCATATTCATAAAAATAACAATACATACTTCTACTGTAATAATAAATATGAATTAGAACAGTGGTTAAATCTGGTAGGGTATAATTATAGTTTGCTCCGGTGAACTAAATTTCAGTGGGGTTTGGTTCTATGGTTTAGGATAGTCTCCATTAAATATAGGAAAATCCAGTTAATTAATTAGCCCTTAGTGTTAAATGAGTTTTTTAAGCCTGAGAGACAAGGGAAATGTGGGATTTGTGGGGACTTGACAGTGAACATTTAATGATGTTAAACCCAAAGTGACTGTTAATATAGGCTACGGTACCTGAGAATCAGAAATACAGTCAGAGAGATAAATGCAAATAAAGCTCCGAGGTTTAACAGGAAATGAAGAATATTAATTTGCCCTGGATGTTCAGATTGTCTTCATATGATTTAAATTTTTTTATGGTTAAAAATGCCAGTGCCAGGGTCCCTCATTTTCTGGCAATAGAGAAGACACTTACCGAGAGCGACAGGAAATTTTATGCAAAAATGTGAGTGAGTTGACTTTTTCTGAGCATTTATGTTGTTCTTTTTCTGGGTAGTTTTCCACCATGTGGAAAAGCTGCTTATGAAGAGTTGTCCTTGGGCAAGGTAGGCTTTATACTGTTGTCTTCACATAACTTTCTTCTGGGGCAATCTCAGTGAGGATCAGTCCTGGGCTATGTCAGAAGCTACCCTAAGGTTTCTCTTCCTGGTGACACTGTAAGCCTGGCAGCTATTTTTTCTACTGAGTGGACTTTAAGCTTCTTGGGGGCCTCACCCTGTTCTCTCCACGTCGACATCTCTACATGCATTATGATCTTTTCACTCTGATTCCTGTCCTATCTTACCCATCCAGTGAGCTTACCAAAAGGGTATAATGGTACTGGTGTAGCTTGTCAGGGCTCTGAGGGCACCATCAGCCTTTCTACCACCCCTGAGCTCCTTGTACCCTGCCCGGGGCCATGGGCCCCATGTTGCACCCCAGGGCAGTCAGTGTCACTGCAGTGGGACCAGTCTTCAGCTCCTCACAGCCCTGGCCCTGGTCCCTGCTGAGCCAGTCCTGTCACAGTCCCAAGTCCTGGCCCTGCCCACAGCCCTGCCTGCCTGTCCTGGGCTGTGTTTGACCCAAGGTTCCCTCAGTAAGTCTGATCCTGACTCCTGGATTACCAACTGTGAGCTGATGTTTTGGCCTCACCCTTGGATCTGCCTCGGCACCTGGTTGTCCAGCTGGCCCTCGCTGATCCCAGAAAAGTCATTCTCACCCCCAGTGAATATAATCTCCTTCCTTTGCTTTTATTTTATTCACATCTTCCCATTTGTACACATTGCATTACCACAGTACTATCAGGAGTCATTTATGGCCCAGTACTGACATACATACAGAATGAAATTCATCCTCTTTGCGACAATACTTTGGCCTATAGCATCAGTTTACGCTGGGACACAAAATGTAGCATTGTGTAGCTCGTATGAGGGTGAGTGGGCAGCATGTAGAGGGTCTGAGCTCTTCTGTGCTGCTTCTACAGTCCCTTAGTCCCTTGAGGCTGTGCTACATATGGAGCCTGCAAAACAGCACATATATTCCCAAAGTGGGGAGTTATGAGTAGCTCCCTGACAGCCACTTCTCCCTATACTGAGTTCAGTCCTTTGTGATTTTTTATTTCCATTTTCCACTTGAACCTTATGGTAATTCTAGGCATCATGGGTAGTAGGGTTTATATTTTTGTTTTATCAGTTTGGTGGAGGGACAGTGATCAGGGACCTCTTGAGATGGCAGTCTGTCAGACTGTAAATCAAGGAGGATCTCTCCCTTAGCAGCCATAAAGATTAAACAGACTAATGAATCAATGTTTTTGACCATCCACTCTGGGGAGCCTTCACTTAAGTCCCAGCACTGTTGGTCAGGTCAGAAAATGCTCTTTTCTGTCAAATGGTAGGTTTCCCTATGTAATAGTGTGCCTTCATCCTCATTTGTGCAAGCTGTAAAAACCTGACAGAGGCAGATGTCAATCCATACTGTTGTGACACTTCCTCATTCAACTCTAAAACTTTGTGAGAGATTTCACCATCCAGTAACTGGCAAGAGAGAAGAGGCTGTGTTTGCTAATTTTCCAGAAATACGTTTAAAAATTCACCTTTTTTATTTTTTCTATGATTAGGAAATATTTTCTGTTGAAGAATGACCTGTTTATAACCATCCCCTCTCCACAAAACATCCAACCCTTTTGTTTTTGTGATGTTTGCTATCTCAAGGGCACCTTACCTGAATCTTTGTTCAGTCTCTTAACATAAATAATACCACGCCTGTAATTTTATTTTTTAACAACACTTTTTTAAGCTAAAATCTTTATGGAAGTACTGAATCCTGTTAAATTTGGCAACAGTTCTGTGATACTTAAATGACCATAAATTACAGCATATGCACTTTGAAGCAGATGTTCTGTTAAAGTTCACATGTTCTGTCCATCTCACTGTCAGCTGAAGCACTGATATTTAAAAGGACCCTCATGCCATTAGAAAACCATAATTTATTGTAGAGAATAAGATATTCTTGTTAATTTGTATTACACTGAAGGAACATACACTAATAAAATAATATAATTTTAAACAGTTGTTTTATGTAAATAATTTGTTAGAGATTTTTAGCAGAACAATTTTTTTCATGATATTTTTTGAATTGAATTATGAGAATCAAAATGTTGTGAGCAAGAAATACTCAAAATAGTAAATGCGCCTCATTCAACACCTCCTCAGTGATAATTTCTCTAACTTGAGCCAGTAAGTGAATAACCTTGTCATCTTTGTTTTGATACTGTTTAAAAACACAGACCTGTAATGCAAGAGATCCAGTGATGAAATAGAAAAATAAATGACTGCATTATAAATGTCACTGCCCAGATGGTCCCATATAGAAGTTCTGATCTGAGTACTCACTAATTAAAGAGAAGGTGACTGGAATCTAAATTTATCTTTTAATTTCATATCTGACCCTTATCTGCACATGAGGGACATGAACACATTTCATTTTTGAACATAACCCAAAAAAGCACTTAAGCAGGTGCTTAACTATAAACTGATGTTTGACTCTTACTACCATAAGTAGAGATGATTTCCTGAATGTGGACTATGGAGGAATTTTAAGGCTACGTCCTAATTTTGCCAGATGAGGGAAACTGATCATGATTTATGAATTTGAACCTATTTTTTCTATGATGATATTAAGTCTTCAGGCATTTTATGTCCATGGAAGCTGACAAATACTTCAAAATAAACTGAAATCCATTCATTAACAGAATATGAGTTTTCTGCAAGGTAACCCAGGTTATTGTGGTACTTCTACCCTCTTACAGAATTACTATGGCTTTTGGTTGAGAGAAAATTGCAGTCTGCAGAACTTATTATTTTGTTCCATTTACAAATATGTGTAAATCCACTTTCAAAGAAAGATAAAATGTTGCTAAACTGAACTTGAAGTAGGGAAGCTCAAGCACAGTTTATTCCATAAGAAAATCTCTGTGTTTTGCTTAAACATCATCTGAAATATAGAATGAACACTAGCAAGGAAACAGGCAAAAAAAAATCTTAAAACTGATGAATGTTTTTCACGACAAGCAGCATCTCAGTGCCTGCAGTGGTGTCGCGTTCCACTGTGGGCAACTGTAACGAGTTCTTTTAAAAATGGATGGTCGGGAATGAAATAAAACAAAATGACGCAAACTTTGTACCTGAGAACCGTTTATTGATAACAAAAATGGGAAGGAAAAGGAGTTGCCCAAATGAAAGACGGCTAGAAGAGAAAGAAAATAAGAAAGGAAAATGAAAAAGGACTGGAGGAGAGGAGAGAGAGGGGACAGAGAGAAAAAGAGGGCGTTATCAAGTCAGAGCAGTGCTGTCGGTGTCTGGGTGGTGGGGGGTGTGCACGCTGCCTGCCTGTGGACAGGCTGGGTCTTAGTGAGCCTGTGCAGCTCCTGGAGGGGCACAGCTCCACAGGCGTGGCTCCTGTGGCGACGGCACCGGGCACGCATTGAGTGGGCGCTTGGACGGGAGGACGAGGACCGCGGACAGGGTCACAGTGACCGGCTGGACCGGGGCAGCAGGGCGGGCAGTGACAGACAGATTAGGGCGGCGGGGGTTAGAAGCAAGCAGCCCAGGCAAGGACGCGGGGTGAAGCGGCAGGGTGGTGGTCAGGGGCACAGCAAGGCAGGACAGGTGTGAGGGTGAACCAGCGAGGGCAGGAGAGCCAGAAAGCAGGCAGAAGGCAGGCAGGCAGGCTGGAGCCAGGGCAAAGGAGGGAGCGAGCAGAAGCAGCAAACAGTACCAAGCCCTAGCGAGCAGCAGTGAGCCGTGACGCAGTTGGTTTTTATACCCCCTGGCTCCTCCCAAAGTCTGCCCACTGGCAGGGAACCACTGGTCCAGTCCAACCATTCTTTGCCATCCCTTGGTGGAGACCTTCTTGCGACCTGGTTGGGGAAGCCCCTCCACAGTGTCTCCTACTGCCTGCCTCATGGGAGGTGGTGCCAGGCAAAGTCTTCCCAGAGACAAGGCTTCTTCTACTTGTCTCCTGCACATGGCACATGTGCACCCCTCCTCCACATCCCTCTGAAAACCATTGTTGAGGCATAATGAAACTGAACTGGCTCCTCACAAGTGGGTAAACAATCTACACTCAGGAATTTTTAACTTTTTTTTAACTTTAATTTATTGCCACGTCAGGCAGACTTCTAATCAATGATTTATTAATTGAGAAAAAACTCCATCAACAAGTGAGAAACTGTTAAGTAAACACCTACAAAAAAGTAAAGGGATTCCTCCCGTCTCTGGGCTCACGTTAAGCCAAATCTATCCTCCCTGCCTTCCTGATCGCTTTTTCCTGTACTTTTGCTGTGGTTTACACTCAGACAATCCTAGTTCCTTAGATGAGGAAATGTGTGGCCCAGAAGGTTTTGAGTTGGGTACTTAATGGTTTCTGTCTGCTTCTCTTCACTTGTTAATGGTCTTCCTCTGCCCCAGCATGGGTCAGCCATGGCTGCAACTCCTAAGAGTGTCCTCACTCTGAAGGGTGTCCTCACTGTGACACGAGTCACCCAGTAGTAAAGGCTCTAAAGGATATCCCTGGCCACAGCTGCAGTACCTCAGAAATGCCACTTCCCTGCTGTGGGTTGTCCATGGCTTCAGTCCCTGGAAGGTACCCCTCCATCGTGGAGTGCCTCCTTTCAAGAATGTATCTCCAGCCATGTCCTCAGCAGCCTCCCTCTCTGCATGTCTCCAATCATATGTCCCCAAGGACACCTCCCCATGTCTTTCATGCCCTTCATGACTGCAGCTTTTTCATCAGCATGACAGAGCTGGGATGTGGGGTGCTCCCCTGAAGGGCTGCAGTTTTGAACACCTGATGGGCTGCTCACATCAATTGCAGAGCTGACTGAACCTGCCTGTGACCATCACAGCACAGCTTGTAGTTGCTTCCCGCACACGGCACCCTGCAGATCCCTGCTACCCAAACACTGGCAATTATGCCCTGGGCAGTGGGCCTTTCATCAAGATCCTTCTTAGGAGAAGGCTTTGCCTCAGGGATGAGAGAACACTACAAAAACTCATGGCCATGTTGTCTCATGGGACCTACGGGTAAGGGCTCATCCTAAGCAAAACAGAAGCAATTCTGATGTCATAAATTATTTTATACTCAGGAGCACCTTTGAGTCTTATGGGAATGCTGTAATTTTACTGGAGCCAGGTTTTCATCCTATACTCTAAAATGAAATCCCAATCAAATTATTCTAGGAAAGTTAACTGTTGATTACATTACTGTATTCATTAATGTCTCTATTAATCTTCCTTTCATAAGATAGGAATCAAATAATTAAATATTACACATTTGTGTTTTAGTGAAATGCAAAGGAAAGGTAAAGGCATGATCTGAAAAATAAAGATATTTTCAAGTTTAAAGAACCATGTGATCTGTATATCACTGCATGAAGAAAAAAAGATAAGGGCCCATATCAAAGATCTGTAATTGGATTAGAAAATGATATAATCATATGGTGTCTTTATTCTTTAGATTAAGCCATTGTCTACCAGAAATAAGGGGGGGTGGGGGGGGAAGAACAGGAATTAAAAGGAGAGTAAAAAGGGAAAGAAAACTGTCTTCTATTTTTCCTATAACAAGACAAAACAAACCAAGGAGTAATTCAGGGACAGGAAGATGGGACAACTTGATACTGGCAAAAGGCACTTACATCTCTCTCTCAAGCTATATTTTGCATTCACTCTTTGATATTTTAATTAAGTAGTGACAAACTCTGATTGCTAAACTCCAGCCTCACTTAAAGTAGCACCATGCTAGCTCTATCAGCTGGGATTTCTGCCTATTACTTTCTATGACTTTTTCCAGGCACTGGAGAATAAGAATTACTGAAGTTGCATTGTCATTGTGCATGTGATTAGTAATAATCATGGGCATCTGGGAGAGCATCCAATAAGCAAATCAGCTGAAGAGCTGGAGTCCCCAGGTGAATTTATCTTTTGTTACTTCATTACCTTAAACACAGCACTAGGTAACATGAGGAGGGAGTCCAGGTGTTGAGCTGAATACCAGATTATGGCCTTGCCTTCAGTGGACCATCCTAAAGGATGCCCACCTCTGTACTCCCCCCAGCAAGAGCATAGGTCTGCAATGCCTCACTCTCCTGACAAACCTGGTTGGGACTGATCAGAAGCAGTTGATGAGCGTTCATGTGAGATCAGAGAGAGCAAGAGAGGCTGTCATCTTCATAAGGGTGGTCCTCGCTGTCCTGTCGGATTGCAGAGGCTTGGGGACTGGGGATCTTGAAGCTGGGCATAAGGGGAAGGTTGCACGTGAAAGCAGACCTGCTGATGAAGTAGGATGAATGTAGTTAGGCGCTGAGGTAGTAAAGAAGTTATGGATTTGTAATCTTGGTTTGGAGAGCTGTATGGAGGATAGCTAGAGGATGTGGCACCTTGCCACATGATTTTGAAAGTTGACTCCTAGAAGCAAAACATTTGCCCTTTATCTAAGCTCTGCAGGTACATAACATGGGTAATAGAGAAAAACAAATGTAAGCTGGACCGTTCCTGCCAAAGCACATTCTTTGGAGAGCACATCCTCCTGCAGTGAAAGCTGACCCTCCTGGCAAGCCTGGAGATGTGGCAATCCTTCTGCATTAACGAGGCACTGTTAACCAAATACATAAATAAGATGAAAACTACAAGAACAAAATCTCACTGTTTCCATATGTCTCTTGGCTATGTACGTTTTGTGGTTGTGCTGCTGAAACTTTTGCATATTATATGAAGTCTGTTAACTATGAGTTAGATATGAGCGTGACCACATTTCTTGTTGATTTTGACACAATCCATGAAACCACCCAAAAAGACAGCCCTGAAAGGACGCCTAAGAAAGTTGTTGCTTGTTTCAGTTGTTCCACATTGCCTCCGTAGGAAGTAGGGGAACATAGTAAAAGAAGGAAAAGTATCCCCCCCAATGCAAACAAAGACAGGAAAACACACTGGCAAGTTTCTATCCTATTACTGAGGCATAACTGTAATCCTTCCAGCAAAGTGATGTTAACTACCAAAGAGGGACAGGAGCTCTCCAGAAACTCAGAGTCTGTCATGGAGAATGCTCATAATAAGAGAAATAAGCCAACTTGTGCATTTACTTGGATATGACATCACTGACAGCCAATTAGAAAGTTCCACTTGTGTCATTTCATAATAAAGAAAAGACTATTCAGCACTCACTGCATCAAAGAACACATGTCACAGAGATTTGCACAGAAATGGGTTGATTAATTTTTAATGAATCATACCAGGAGAAACTTCCTTGTATAAATTGCTGTGAGAATACCAGTGATAACCCATGCTTGAATAAAGAGTTTCTGTATGTGTGGATTCTACAACTACAGAGACACGAGAAAAACTGAACTAAAAATTGTGCTACTCACCCTAATCTATCCAGTTCATAGCAGCAGTAAAAGCAGCGTGGGGTGCACAGTAGTGCAGGTTTTAAAGACCATTTTATTCACTGGAAGTGTGCCCCGTAACTAGCAGAATGCTTTCCCACTGTCTTTGTTTCCACTCCAAGAGCGGATGTCACTCTTGAAAACAGGCCTTTGCTGAACATTGCCTAGTCTCAGCACAGCTTTTAAATTCTGTAACGCACCCTACAAGCTTTCACATTTTGTGACTGAATAGCCTTTTCTTTCATGGGATCAGTCAGCTGATGCGCAGACTACACACGGCATCCTTGTGGATCAAAAATGTGCTGTAAATGTTAGGAAAACACCAGCTCTACCTGATCCATGGAAAAGACAGGTAACTGACCCACTGTGGAGTTAGGCATGGAACTCAGGTGCTACTGCCCATGTGTTTATAGACAAGTAGTCTTCATTCTTACAGCAGACCTTTCATACTGGCTGTGGATGTCCTTGTCTTTGTGCAGAAGGTGTCAAGAGCTGTACACACAAATAAAACTTTCTTAAAATTATCACAAGAGCACCTCTTTGAAAAGTGAGCACATCCAGAGTTTGGTGGATTTCCAGCATACATGAATTCTTTCAAGAGTTTGAGACCACCCAGATTTCAACATGAAACAAAGGTATTATGAATTCTGAATTAACTTTGATTCAAGCTGATTTGATGAAAGGCATGCAGTATTGAATTATAGTAAATTATAGTATAATAGTAAATCTATACGTGACCTTGGTTTCTACAAAATCAATGGTATCAGGCAACCTCCTTAGTCCATGCTATACAAAGCCTACTCATGTTATTCTAGTCTAATAGTGGTTTAGAATTGGGATCTAGACTGTTGAAATGCAAGGAAAGTGTGAACAATGATTCTTGTGTGCTTTTGATATTGAAATGATCTGGATAAAACCAGGGTGCTTATAACTTCCTTATATAGCATCCTATATTAAATAAAATACATTTCTAAAATAGAGCGAACTGATTTTAAATCAGTTTTGTGCATTTAATATTTAGAGCAAGTGCCTGAAAAGCATTTTCTCTTTTAGTTCCTTGTCATATATGTTCAGGGTTCATTATGTTACTTGGAGGAAACCAGGTGAATTTCCTCTGAATGTTGTTCATGCTGATCAAGGAATGCCAATGAATTGTGAATTTTTATTTTAATTGATCTGACTGGAATGAGCTGCCACTCTTCTTTGTATATGAACACATCTCTGTATGGAGATTTTAGTTACATTTTGTGCTCAGAATAATTTAGGATTAAAGGAAGAATTGTGGGTTCAAATACTGGAAGTGTTTTCTCACTAAAATATTTTATTCCTGTATCTACCACTGCCATAAATCAGAGAGGGGATACCTTAGAGTGGCAACTGTAGAAAACAGAAGGAAAAAGTCTCATTAAAATTAATGCATAGTAGGATATAGATTAAATTAAAAGCCAACAGGCTCTCAGTGCGTTGCAATTGGCATTCCTGAATTAGCAGTTTCTGCTACCACAAGTGAAAAATATCTGCAGTGAGAAATTTGCATTTTTTATTTTACTACTATTCTTCACATACAGTTTGCTATAGTTTTTAAAATAGACAAGCAAAGAAAGAAAGATTTATTTGACCTACCTGTAAGCCTTGAAATATGTATTTAGCACAGCTGTTCTTTTGTGTTTAAACTCATCACAAAAATGCAGCTTTAATGTAACCCACCATTGATCTGCAGTAAGTGGAAACAAAATCTCTCCTTAATTAGTATCATCCAATCACTTTTTTACATTTCTACAGA
>WEIT01042031.1:19371-36079 GCA_013389985.1 Dryoscopus gambensis | reverse complement strand
TAAATAAAATAAATATAAATCCTAATAATAAGTAAACAAGCCCTAATCAATTCTAGAAAATAAACAAGAAAAACTTAATAATAATAACCTAACAATAAATAAAACTTAATCAATTACAAAGGAATAAGTAAACACCAAAATAAAAAAATAAATTAAACCTAATCAATTCTAAATAAATAAATCCTAATAAANTTCTAAATAAATAAATAAAACCCAATAATAAATAAAACCTAAGCAATTCTAAACAAACAAATAAAACCTAATAATAAATAAATAAAACCTAACCAATTATAAACAAATAAAACCTAACCAATTATAAACAAATAAAACCTAATAGAGAAATAAATAAACCCTAATCAATTCTAAATAAACAAAAGCTAGTAATAAATAAAACCGAATCAATTCTAAAGAAGTAAAACCTAATAAATTATAAACAAATATAATCTATTCATATCAATAAATATAAATATCAATATAATAAAAAGTAAATAAAATAACTAAATAAAATAAATATAAATCCTAATAATAAGTAAACAAGCCCTAATCAATTCTAGAAAATAAACAAGAAAAACTTAATAATAATAACCTAACAAGAAATAAAACTTAATCAATTACAAAGGAATAAATAAACACCAAAATAAAAAAATAAATTAAACCTAATCAATTCTAAATAAATAAATCCTAATAAAAAATAAATAAACCCTAACCAAGCCTAAAGAAATGAACAAGTACACCCAAACCATAATAAAGCCTGACCACAGAACCCATTCCAAAGGCAGCAGCCATGGGAAAGTCACAGCACGTGGGACCAAACATGGAAAATCAGCCCCAGATGTTGGAGTTGATGCCTTCTGCAGCTACCCAGAAACAGAGTGAGGGAATAAAGGCAGGGATTTATCTGAAAGGCCTTCAAAGGCACACCCTGGGGAGCCAGAGGCTGCTTCCAAAATGGACCCCAAGATGGACCCCGAGTCATGAGTTTATCACACTGTTATAGCTTTGGTCCATTTGCATATCAGCATAAATTCACCAATTAAAACTTCAGCTTTCTTCAATTTCCCCACCTCTCTCATGGCCCTGGCTCACAGCTTTGGGCCTGGGACAGTCTGAGTGTCCTTGGACAGCGAGCTCAGAGCAGCTTTGTTGTGTCTGTCTGGCCTGGGAGAGCAGCTCACGAGCTACAAGAGACTGCAGAGTTACACACTGGGCAGTGCAGGATTTGAAAAATATAAAAGTTAAAACCTCAGGCATCTAAGCCCTAAGTGCTTTCAGCTCCCAGTCCCAGGACATGAAACCTCTGCCTCAGCCGCTCCCCCTCGCTGGGGCTGAAGCTGACCCCGAGTTTCTTCCCCAGTCCCAACACGGATTTGGGGTTTCTCCCTTCAGAACCCCCGGCTGCAGGAGCTGCCCCCTCGTTGGAACCGTCCATGCACAGAAATCCAACTTCACCCAGGGCAGTCGAAGGGATTCCATCGTTAGCGGCAAAAATCCAGCAGAGATCTCAGAGTGATGGAATCATTCGGGCTGGGAAAGACCTCCAAGCTCATCTTGTAGGGAGTATTTTGAACAAGGAAAAAGGAAACCTCCTCAAGGGCCACATTCCTCACAAAGACCTTGGAACTGAACAAATCCATGTAAACAAAGTTCCTTCATACTCTGTGATGAACAGTTCAGTGAACTGTAAAACTTTGGTCAAATCCTTTTCCCAGTACTTCTGGATACATCTGAAAAATCAGAGTGAGGCTGGCTTGGGTATTCAGGAACTTAATTTTCTGGTTTAAATATGAGTTATTAAAATATTAATTATTATTATTAAAATATTCACATCAGATATTTAAACACCCATTGAATCAAGGAGTTTTTCCACTTAACAGTTCTGGTTTTGCTCCTTCTGACCACACTGGAAAGAGCTGGTGCAAGATTTTCTATAAGCACACTTCAGAGCATAAATTGTAATAATAATAACAATAAATACCCATTCATTAGCATCCATGTGGCTCTACATTGCAGAGGAAAATGTGGATTGCCTGGGAATTATCCTGCCTCTTTATGAAACGTTCACTGGCTGCTTTGCTTAAAATCTGGCAGTGAAACCCCTCCCATGAATTACATTTTGTCCAAACCATGCCACCCTCCCAAGGCAGCCTTCATTCAGTTTACATGTGATATCATTTATATGCCATATTCCATGATGTCCTTCACAGTGGGTTTTTCAGGAAGGACAGCAGCTCCTGGGAACTTCCCAAGTACCCACAGGGCAGCTTCCGTGTCACTACCCAAAACCACACAGAATCGAGAAGGGATAAGAAGCAAATGTGCAAAATTTATTTTATGTTCTTCAATGAACACAGGGACAGTAAATTTATAAAATTAGGTAACATCTTCAAAATTTAAAAAAAAACAACATATATATAAACACCAAGAGTTCCTTGGTAGAACAAACAACAGCCCATGGCATACTCAAACCCAGCTGACTCCAAAGCAATTTCTTCATAAAAAAATAAGGTACTTAAAAAAAAAGTGACTCTGGAAGACAGTGGAGTCAGTATAGAAAATAAGGAATATGGAAACTGAAATGTTACTGCAGCACATCCTGATTATTTGTCCAAAGTCTGTTGGCAAAACAGGGATGCTGGGAAAGCTTTGAGTGCCAAGCTCATCCCTCTGCTAAAGGCACTTCCTAAATTCCACGTGGGTCCTGCTAATTCCAGAATGGGTTTGGAGAGACCTCAAAGCCCACCCAGTGCCACCCCTGCCAGGGCAGGGACACCTCCCACTGCCCCAGGCTGCTCCCAGCCCCAGTGTCCAGCCTGGCCTTGGATATTCCAGGGATGGGGAGTGAGACACAGAAGGGGCACTGGGAGCATCCCCAGGCACATCCACGAGGAATGCCACGAGGAATGCCACAAGGAATGCCACGAGGAATGCCACGAGGAATGCCACGAGGAATCTGGAGCCTCCTCACTGCTGCTCCTCTTGCTCCCTTGGCACCTTTAGCTCTGGACCTGCTGAGCCAAGCCCTGCCCAGGGCTGGAAGAGAGAGTGTGACAGTTCCACAGGATTGTGCCCAGCACGGATTGCCTTTGGCTGTGTAAACACTGCGAGGGTAACTCCACACAAAGCTCGGGAGAGGAGCAGCCCTGGTGGCACACGGAGGTTTTGCTCATCAGCTTCAAGTAGAGGAAGGGCCCAAAGCTGCTCCTGGTGCAGAAGGGCAGCCCTGGGTGGGGTGGGGACACCGGGGCCATTCCCAGCCCAGGGGCCAGGAGCTTCCCCGGCAAGGGCAGCTCTGGAAACCCAAACACAGCGACCCCAAAGGTCACAGTGACCCCCTCAGGATCCCAAAGGTCACAGTGGCCCCCTCAGGATCCCAAAGGTCAGAGTGATCCCCTCAGGATCCCAAAGGTCACAGTGACCCCCTCAGGATCCCAAAGGTCACAGTGGCCCCCTCAGGATCCCAAAGGTCAGAGTGATCCCCTCAGGATCCCAAAGGTCACAGTGGCCCCCTCAGGATCCCAAAGGTCACAGTGACCCCCTCAGGATCCCAAAGGTCACAGTGGCCCCCTCAGGATCCCAAAGGTCACAGTGGCCCCCTCAGGATCCCAAAGGTCACAGTGATCCCCTCAGGATCCCAAAGGTCACAGTGACCCCCTCAGGATCCCAAAGGTCACAGTGGCCCCCTCAGGCTGCGACTGGCATCATAAAGAGGATTGAAGTGTGTGTGAAGTTACCAGTCCCACAGAGGAGTTTTGTTGTCCCAAAGTTACACGATTTCCTTTTCCAGTGTTTCTTTGGATCCTTTGCTCCCGGAAGCGTTGTCATCGTTGGAATAATTCCCTGAGTCTCGACTGCTCTGTTTGGAATGTTTGTAGTCTGTAAAATCAATTTGATTTCCCTCTTCTGTGATCATGGACTCAATCACACAGCAATTTTCCACAGGTTCCTCTGCAGTGCACAGGTAAGGGCTGCTGAAAGGTTGTGCTCCAAACCCCTGAGGAGAGATGCAGAAGGGGAGGAGATGAACATTCATAAATATTAATTATATACTGATTTAAATAATTAAATACTAATTCTGCTTAACACTGCAGTCACACAAATCTGATTTATCAGATTGTTCCCGGGGAGGGTGGGCAGGCCCTGGCACAGGGTGCCCAGAGCAGCTGGGGCTGCCCCTGGATCCCTGGCAGTGCCCAAGGCCAGGCTGGACACTGGGGCTGGGAGCAGCCTGGGACAGTGGGAGGTGTCCCTGCCATGGCAGGGTGGCACTGGGTGGGCTTTGAGGTCCCTCCCAGCCCAAACCAGTCTGGGATTCCATGCTCCATGTTGGGCAGCATCGTGTGGTTTTCTACTCCTAACACACCTTTTGTTTCCCTGAATTCACCAACTCAAAATGAGGATGAAGTTTAGTTCACAGAACCCCTGAGGCTGGAAAAGCCCTCCCAGCCCAGCCAGGCCCAGCTGTGCCCGATGCCCACCTTGGCCCCAGCCCAGAGCACTGAGTGCCACCTCCAGGCACTCCTTGGGCACCTCCAGGGATGGGCACTCCAAACCTCCCTGGGCAGCCCCTGCCAAGGCCTGAGCTCCCTTTCCAGGAGGAAATTGCTCCTGGTGTCCAAGCCGAGCCTCCCCTGGCCCAGCCTGAGGCTGTTCCCTCTCCTCCTGTCCCTGTTCATGGGACAGATCCCAGCTCCCAGCTGCCTTCACAGAATCCAACACCAAAGGGTGACTCCCTTTTATCTCAACCCTTTTCCTGCTCTCACAGTTGTCAATCACCACAGAATTCCAACATTTCATGGATTACAGCCTGAAGAGGCCACACAAGGACTAGAGGAAATTCCAGGTTTAGAGGTTTTAAGACACACCTGAGTGTTGCCCTGCTCATTCCAGAACAGGATCCTCCTAAGCACCACCTGTGCAAGCTGGAAACTGGACAAAGGTCTGGAGACCACTGTCAGAACCTCTATAATGAACCCTGGCTGACCCACAAGACCACAGGATGACAGACAAACATTTTTTTTCCATGATATTTAAAGGTAATTTTCCTAAAAAGAAGCTGTTTAACGACCGGGAAGTCAGAGCTCACCTCGATGTTCAGGGGAGGCTGGCAGGAGGGGAAGAACACGTATTTGATTTTGCTGTAGGCTTGGTAGAGCACAAAAACAAGGGGGGCGGCCACCAGCAGGACAACGAGCAGGGCACCCACGAAAATTCCAAAAATGATCAGAGGTAATGGCGTACCTAAAATTGGGAACAAAAAACTTTCAGTCGAGGTATTCAGAACCAGCACAGATTAAAGCACGGATCAGCTCCAAACATGCTGCAGAATTTCTCAAATAATTCAACATTTCCACATCACCCAGCCACAGGCACCAGGGAAAACTGATGCTGAGATCAGAATTACCTGAGATAATTTTGCTTGAGCCACAGAATACTTTCCAATACAAGAACACAGAACCACCAAAGTGGGAAGAGAACTCCAAGGTGATCCAGTCCCACCATCAGCCCAGCACCAGCAGCTGGGGGTGCTCACCTGGGCAAGAGAAGGCTCCAGGGAGAGCTCAGAGCCCCTGGCAGGGCCTAAAGGGGCTCCAGGAGAGCTGCAGAGGGACTGGGGACAAGGGCTGGAGGGACAGGAGCCAGGGAATGGCTTCCCAGTGCCAGAGGGCAGGGCTGGGTGGGATCTTGGGCAGGAATTGTTCCCTGGCAGGGTGGGCAGGCCCTGGCACAGGGTGCCCAGAGCACCTGTGGCTGCCCCTGGATCCCTGGCAGTCCCCAAGGCCAGGCTGGACACTGGGGCTGGGAGCAGCCTGGGGCAGTGGGAGGTGTCCCTGCCATGGCAGGGGTGGGGATTAAACAATCTTTAAAGTCCTTCCCACCCAAACCATTCCATGATTATCTCAACAAACTGAAGGGGGTTTGGTGATACTAAAATTACCAGACAGCAGCAGCCACTTTCCAAGCACTCCAAAGGAGATAATCAGGTCTTATTTTATGATCAAAGAATGGAAGATTTTCACACTGGGGTATAAAAACATGGCAAAGGCACTGCTTGGCCTTGAAGAGATTCACTGAAATAGCAGGATAAGGGGAAGAGTAACACCTAGTAAAATAGATCAAAATATTTATCTTATTCAGGTAAAAGGTAACATTTGGTTGTTTTTAGGCTTGATGTGACCCAGCAGTGAGGACCACAACACAAATGAATCCTAAATGTGAGCCAGGCATTGTTGTTATTACATTTTCTGAGCTTTAAGGCAGTTTGGAGAATCAGAAATTTTCCTAGTGTTACTAAATTTTATGTGGCCAATTATCTCAGCACTGACCTTGTTCTTCTGTTCTGCGAATGCAATCCCCCCACTCTCACTTTGCACCAAGGTGAGCTTCCAGCCCTAACAAATCTGATTCATCTCCTCACTCTTCAGCACAGGAGACTCATTCCCAGGAGGACTAAAGAGAGTTTCCAGGATAAAATATTCCTGAAAACATGGAGTTAATGCTTCCTTGCTCCCTCCCAAGATAAAGGAGTGGGAAGTGAAGCTCTCTGCCCACCCAGGTGCTCCCAGTGCTGCCAGGAGTTCGGAGCTGTGAGATCTCCAGGGAAGGGCAACAATCCCAGTTTGAGAGGGAACAAGTGCCCGGCTGTGCCCACCTGCAGGGGTCTGGATGCATTCCTGCTGGCTGTAGGCACTGCTCTTGTTGAAAGGCTTCGAGAAGGCCTGGACTTTGACACAGTACAGGGTGGAGGGGGACAGGTCAGCGACTGTGGCCATGGTCTGCTTCACCTCCTTCTGCTTCAGCTCCTCCTGGGAAAAGGGATCAAGGAGGGGTGAGATCACACGGGCAGCACAGGGATCTCAGACAGGGGACAGCTGCAGCCTCTGATGGAGAAGGGATCCTGGGAGATGCCACACACTGCTGCAAGCCCAGAATCATCAGGGCTGGAGAGACTTTCAACCTCATCCAGTCCCCCCAACACCACCCCAAGGGCCACATCCAGATGCCTCTGGAACACCTCCAGAGGCTCCGCCACCTCCCTGGGCACTCAGATTAAATGAAATAAATAAACCCCCCAGTAGCTCCTAAGCAAAACCCAGGAGACGCTTCCCGGGCAAGAACCAAGGGCTTCCCCCATTCTGAAATGTCCCAATTCCGAGTTTCCAGCAAAAGACTTCCTGCTGCAGTTTGTTTCCTTCTCTTCTTCCCCCCTTTTACCAACCACTGTGAAGTATTTTACCCCAAGAAGTATTTAAAGAACATTGAAAGATCCATTAAAACGTGAGCTAAAAGCAGGCGGGGCTTCAGTGTTTGCAGAGCTTTGTCCATCACCCTGCACACAGCCCCATCCATGGAAACTGAGAGGGTAACCTCTCACTGGGAGACAAAAATCCCAGTGATCAGACTTCTGAAACAGTTACACTTAAACCTCAACCACTGGGTGATAAAAGTCACAGTGATCAGGTTTTTGACACAATCTTTCTAAAAAAACCCAATAAATGGACTTTTTCAAGACGGATACACCACGAATGTGCCTCTTTGGAAAGGAGCTTCTCAGGGAGAACTGAAACGCAGGATTTAAGTCAGAACCAATTTTATCTTGTATTTAATTATTTCATACCTCCTTATCTGAGGAATTCTTCCAGTACAGGATCCTGTAGGACAAGTTATAACGGTTCAATATGAGTTCATCCTCAGCTTCTCCTGGAGGAGAAATAAGGATGTGGAGCAAAGTGTCACTGAGCTCCAGCCTGACACCAGGAGGGCCAATTCCATCTGAAAACAATAAAAAAAACACCCAAACTACATTTCCAACTGAAAAAATACATCTAAAAATATTGCATCAAATACTGTCAGTGAAATCCTTGATCGATTTTAAGAAACATACACTTAAAAGTGTAATTTCATAGCTGTATTGAGAATATCAAGTCCTGAGAAATATTTCAATTATTTTCACTGTTATCTTACAAAAAAAATATTTAATTATCAAGAGTTTTGACATGGGAAAGCTGATATATGGAATAACTATTGATTCCAACCTCAGGAAGTAGAATATGACCCCACATATCACAGCAACATTTCTTGATGTTTATGATGGATAATTTCACAAAGTAGAACATTTTAGTAAAGTGGTATTTCTCACAAGAACGAAAAAAGTGCAAAGCTAAAAACTACAAATTAAAAGATAAAAACTAAAAACTGCTATAATTTCCCTCTGGAGACAGCTACAGATTTTTGACTTAATGTTATCATTGAGAAGTGATTTTTCCTGGGCTCTCCAGGGTTCTGTGTCCATGTGACAGAGTCAGCAGGGAACGGAGCCCCAGGAGCGGCTGAGGGAGCTGGGAAAGGGGCTCAGCCTGGAGCAGAGGAGGCTCAGGGGGGCCCTTGTGGCTCTGCACAAGTCCCTGACAGGAGGGGGCAGCCGGGGGGGTCGGGCTCTGCTCGCAGGGAACAGGGACAGGAGGAGAGGGAACGGCCTCAGGCTGGGCCAGGGGAGGCTCGGCTTGGACACCAGGAGCAATTTCCTCCTGGAAAGGGAGCTCAGGCCTTGGCAGGGGCTGCCCAGGGAGGTTTGGAGTGCCCATCCCTGCAGGTGCCCAAGGAGTGCCTGGAGGTGGCACTCAGTGGTCTGGGCTGGGGACAAGGTGGGCACCGGGCACAGCTGGGCCTGGCTGGGCTGGGAGGGCTTTTCTGACCCCAAGGGATTTGGGGATCTGTTTGTGGTGGAAGGGACATTAAAGCCCATCCATGGCAGGGACACCTCCCACTGTCCCAGGCTGCTCCCAGCCCCAGTGTCCAGCCTGGCCTTGGGCACTGCCAGGGATCCAGGGGCAGCCCCAGCTGCTCTGGGCACCCTGTGCCAGGGCCTGCCCACCCTGCCAGGGAACAATTCCTGCCCAAGATCCCACCCAGCCCTGCCCTCTGGCACTGGGAGCCGTTCCCTGGGTCCTGTCCCCCCAGCCCCTGTGAAATCCCCTCTCCAGTCTCCTGTCAGCTCACAAACACATCTGGCACAAGTTTGCCGAGCAATGAACATTTAAGGAAACAATTTCCTTACTCGTTACCAGAGGGTCTACTTTGACTTCTCGGGACAAACAGGATTTGTTGTGCCCGTCCCTGGCCTGCAGCCGCAGATAATAAAATCCAGTGGAGGTGATGATGGAGGAGAAGTCGCAGAAGGTGCTGGTGATGTTCTCACAGCTGGGGACACTGAGCCATCTGTCTGAGTAATCATCATTGAGCTCCTTCAGGTACCCGCTGCAAGACAGAATTGAAGAGTTCTGAGGTGAGGTCCTTGAACTCCTAAAAAAATCATGTTTGTTCGTGCTACACGTGGTTCAGTTTTGGGAAAAAAGCCTCTACTGATTAAAAAAAAAAAAATCAGCATTTTAATATGAGACATTTCTGAGTGGAGCAATGAAGATACAAGGGCCAAGATATACAAATCAGGGCTTTAACCAAGCCTCAGCAGAGAAAATTAAACGTGGGGTGGACAAGTTCTGAAAATCCAAATGAAAAGTTCTCACGTAGCTCCGTGCAGTCCATTATTTTCCTGCCATGCCAAAAGAACTCCCAAGGAATGCCAGGGGGATCCCTCCTCTTCAGTTAGGTGCTGGCCACAATATTTATGCAACAGCTGGAGATTGAGATACAGGTTTATAGAGCTGCAAGTCAGGGTGATTTTGTGGATGTGATTCAATGGGTTTCTACGGGATATGATGGGGATTTTGGGGCATTCCTTGTTTTTTTTGATGTAATATGACTTTTTTTATGATTTTCTTTATGTGATACAGGGTTTTTTTCTGTGATACGATGAGGTTTGATGTGATACAAGGGTTATTCCACATGAGATGGTGGGGTTTTTATATGACTTGATGGGGTTTTTTACGTGATACAGCATTTTTTAATGTGATACAACATTTTTTAACGTGATTCAATGTGCTTTTGATGTGCTGTCTTGGGCGTTCTCCCTTATTTGGGTCTGCCCAGAAGAAATCCAAGCTGTTGACAACTGAAACCTCCAACACCTGCATTGTTGCTCCCTTTTACTCATCTAATTTCTCCACATTCAAAAAGGCCATGAAGCAATTCAAGCTTCCCAGCTTTAACAATGTTACTCAGCATTTAGGAGTCCCTTCCACCAGCTGTTTAACACTCCCCAAAGCAGCCCAGCCCCCTGAAATTCCAGGATCAGGTGTCACATGGAATTCTTTTAACAGCCACATGAGCCATTACTGTTCCAATTCACACATGAAGCCATCAAATATTTCATTTTAACTTCTAGGAAATAGTTGCAAAATACAATAAATGGGATTTAAAGTGGCAGAGATGGGAGTGGCTGAACTCACAAGAGGTACTGGACGCTGTAGCTCCTCTGTTGCTTGTCCTGGTTATTCCAAAGCAGGTGGAATTTCATGTTCAAAGCCAGGACACTCAGGTTGGTTGCACACAGAAGGTCATTCACTGCTCAGGGGGAGAAGGAAACCCAGAGTTACCAAAAAAACTTCATATTATGGACAGAGAATGCACATTTCTCATTCAATAATGAAAATGGAGATCATTCATTATAAAGATGTCAAGTCACAAGCTGTGATGTGTAAAGCATGATATTAAGCCTTTAATTAAAAACTCAGCTAAAAATCAATTCAGAAAAAAATTAAAGTACATGAACGTTGAGAAGAGCAGAAATAAACTGGTTTGGGAACAACATAAGGAGAAAAATTCATAAAGTACACATCTGTATTTATTGCACGTTCTAATTATTTTGTTTTCAATATTTTATTAAAATATGAATGTAAAATTATTTTAATATTTTATTAAAACAATTAAAACTTGCAGGTATCAGTCCTTGTAATATTTTTTAAAATACATATGTATTAATTATTTTAATATTTTAAAAATACACATATATTATTTTAATATTTTTAACAATACAGATCTGTATTAATGAATGTATTTTATGTATAAAGTAATTTCCATTTACCATCCATTACTCACATTTTGATGTACCATCAACTAATTATGATGTACCACCCCTGTCCAATCTAATATTTGACTTTCCACTGTTATTTTTTCCCCAAATAAACATCTAAAAGCACATAAGCGAATTCAATCTTACACAATGAGGTGGCAAACTGCCCCCTCAAAGCCTTTCTTTGGCAGCTGTAACAATCAATCCACCAAGGATTATGTAAAACCAATATTTTTTTAAGCTCAGCTCAACTTTCTGTGCATTCACTGAGTGCCAAATATCCCAAAGGCTTTTGTTCTGCTTTTCCTCCTGATTCAGTCACTGATTCAAAAACAAGAGTTTTCCAAAACACAGAAAGCAGTTTTTGTTTTCACATTACAAATTAAGGGCAAAATTTGCCTCATGGCAAGAAGCTTTTTGTACAATTAAAGCTCTACCCTTGACATACTTTATGTTGATTGAGAAGGGTAAATGTATAATACATATATATTTTATACACCAAAATGAGGAGGAATTTGGCCTCTCTGCCTATTTTATTGCTTCAGAACAACTCGCTCTCTGCCAGCCTAATCTGAGCCACCACCTGCAGATAAACTGATTTCCTGGGTACCTTTCTGGGCGGTTCTCACACAGCTGATGGGGCTGAACCAGCCTTGCTTCGCCTCCACCAAGAGACTCGCTTGAACTTTGAAGCAATAGGTGGTGTCTGGGGCCAGGCCATCGATGGTGTCATCAGAGAGAATGTTTTTACTCTGGAGCTGGAAGGAACAACCACAAAGCGTCTGTGAGGGGAAGTGCCCTTCCCCAGGGGGGCGTTTAAATTACCATTTTGCAGGGTTTCAGCCCATTTCTGTAATATCCCACCCAGAAAGGTAAAATGGAGAAAGTAGGACAATGGTTGAGCTGGAGAAATCCTGAAGGGAAGTTTCCAGTTTAGCCAGGGATTGAGAGGAAGGATCATTTCAGGCTCCTTTGCCGTGGAAGCAGGGAGGGATTTGGCACCACCAGGAATTCACCCCACAGATATTCCAGAGGGACCCAGGGCATTCCCACCCCCCAGACACCCAAACACTTCCCTCTCCTCTGCCACCTCCCTGCTTTTGCTTTCCCAGACTTCACACAACTTGTGGACCTTGCGCTCCTTTGATGTGTAACCCCAAAATCCCAGAGGTGGGAAGAACCCTTCAGGGTCACCCAGTGCCACCCCAGCACCAGCATCCCCCCAAACCCTGTCCCCAAGGGCACCCCCAGACTCCTCCTGAGCACTCCCACACACAGTGACTCCAAACCTCCCTGGGCAGCTCATCCCAAGGCCTCACCACTCTGGCAGGGAAATTTTATTGTCTTTAATCCAAACCTCCCCTGGTGCACCTTGAGGCCTCTCCCTCTTGTCCTTTCCCCATTCCTGGGTTCCCCCCGGCTGCCCCCTCCTGTCAGGGACTTGTGCAGAGCCACAAGGGCCCCCCTGAGCCTCCTCTGCTCCAGGCTGAGCCCCTTTCCCAGCTCCCTCAGCCGCTCCTGGGGCTCCAGCCCCTTCCCAGCTCCGTTCCCTGCCCCGGCCACGCTCCAGCCCCTCCAGGTCCTGCTTGAAGTGATGATTTTGATCTGATCTCCCAAAAGAACACAGACTGCCCTTCAATCCCTGCCCTAATTTAGCTGACACTCGTTTCCCTAAAAAAGGAAGAGTTTCTCCCCTGCTCTTCACAGGAGGGCTCTGGGTGCTCTGCAGGACACACATAATGCCTTGGAAACCAGTTCACAATGCCAACACCTCAAAAAAATCCCTGGATCAGGGCAATCCCAATAAAACAAAATCACCCCACCAAAAAAACCCCACCTCCCCCAACTTTCAAACCACACAGGCAGTGACAGAACCAAACAATTCTATTTCAGAGCATGAATTAAAGTCCATCTCTGACAGCTCTGTTAAGGTTAAATGACAAAAAAGAAGTACTCATACCTGAGGATGTGATGAGTTTTCCCAGAAGACCAGGTTATATTTAAAAGTTGAATAATCGACCCACATTTTTTTCTTCTGATTTGCTTCTGGAGGAGAAACCTTAACTTTTATGACTCCTTCTGTGGACTGCAATTCCAGTCCTGGTGGACCAATCTCAGCTGCAAATATGGAAAGAAAAAAGAAGTTAAACATGTCTACTTTGAGAAAATACACCCCAAAAGCAGTTTACAATAATAAACCTAAAATACTGGCCTATAGTATCCTATTTTTAATTCTTTTGAATGATCACCTACAGGATCTTAGGTCTTCATGACTCTCAGGCAGTTTCAAAAAGAAATTTAACCTAAAAACCAACTACCATCACCTGGTTCTAAAAGCAATTAAAATACAAAATTATCAGCAAATGTCATCTAAAAAAATTGGTATAAATTATTCTAAAATCTGCAAGGCAAGAAATTTAGCTCAGTCCAATAAATCCAACATCAAAGGCAGGCTTCAGTACCTCACTGGAACTGCTGAAAAGACAGAAACTTCCAGAAAAAAAGGCTCTTGGAGTAGCCTGGGATACTGGAAGGTGTCCCTGCCCATGGCAGGAGGTGGAATGGGATGGGCTTTAAGGTCTCTCCCAGTCCAGACCAGTTTGGGATTCTACAAAAATCGACTGTCAAAAAGGATTTTTCCAAGAAATAATCTGGGAAAATACAGAGTGACAGGAGATTCTGTCAGGAAACCAGCACCACTTGGAATAGTTCTCCCTTTGCAGAACATACAGAACTGTAGCATTCCCTGATCTGCAGATACCTGGTGTTAGGTTCCTGTTGGGAAACCCACCCTGTCGTGCTGGTACCAGCAGCGGAAACCACACGTGGTTCTTCCACAATCCCTGATCCCAGACTGCTTTGGGCTGGGAAGGAGCTTAAACCTCATCCCATTCCATCCCCTGCCATGGCAGGGACACCTCCCACTGCCCCAGGCTGCTCCCAGCCCCAGTGCCCAGCCTGGCCTTGGGCACTGCCAGGGATCCAGGGGCAGCCACAGCTGCTCTGGGCACCCTGTGCCAGGGCCTGCCCACCCTGCCAGGGAACAATTCCTGCCCAAGATCCCATCCAGCCCTGCCCTCTGGCACTGGGAAGCCATTCCCTGTGTCCTGTCCCTCCAGGCCCTTGTCCCCAGTCCCTCTGCAGCTCTCCTGGAGCCCCTTCAGGCCCTGCCAGGGGCTCTGAGCTCTCCCTGGAGCTTCTCCTCTCCAGGTGAGCACCCCCAGCTCTCCCAGCCTGGCTCCAGAGGGGCTCCAGCCCTGGAGCAGCTCCGGGGCCTCTCTGGCCTCTCTCCAGCAGCTCCAGGTGCTCCTGATGCTGTTCCCCAGGGCTGGAGGCTCTGCAGGTGGGGCCTCACAGGGGCACAGGGGCACAATCCCCCCCCAGGTGCTACAGGATCCCGAGCACCCCAGCAGCCCCAGAGCTCGTACCCTCGTCGTACGGCACCATCTGCAGGGTCTCGGACCACGGAGACACCAGCTGCCCTGCCTGGGCCCTCACACGCACATCGTGGACATCTTCGTATTCGGTGATGGCCGAGGAGAAGTCGCACTCTGTGCCAGTCACAGCCTGGCACCCTGGCAGCTCCTGCCAGCCCACGGCCTCGAGCTCCGTGCCCTTCTGCTTCCACCTGCAGGACACAGAACAGCCCCAGCATGAACAAACACCCCCTGCATGAACACCCCCAGGATAAACCCTGTCGTCTTAAAAAATTGGTATAAATTATTCTAAAATCTGCAAGGCAAGAAATTTAGCTCAGTCCAATAAATCCAACATCAAACCAAACATTTAACCCACAGTTAAACCCCTGAGATTGTTCCTCTTTTCTTCTTAACTTCAATAAACATCCCCCCCTTCCACGCTGCTTTATGACCAGCACCAGTGCCATCAGTGTTATCTCCTTACAAACGAGCCTGGAATTGCCAAATGGCAAAATTACACCCTCGGTATTATCACATTTCCCAGTCTGGCCAAGGTTTTATAATTCACTGGAGGAGATTTTAAAGCCTTGACAAAAGTGGTTAAAGGAGCACAAGACCAGCAAAACCCCACTGCTTAAAACATGAGCCAGGAATGCAAATTAAGGGAAAATTAAAACACAGAGGTGAGAAGTGGAGTTCAGCAGTAATCAGCAGCTCTTTTTTAATTAACACACATCCACACCTCAGTAAAGAAAGAGATTTATGTAAACATTTAAAATGTCCTGGCCAAAAAGAGGAGGCACGGACTTGAAGCAGTAATTGTTTATCCTCAACTCCTACCTTGTCTTTCACACCAGCCTTAGATTTATTATAAAAAATGTATCTTCAAAGCAGCTGTTCTCACCCACACACTAAAAAAGAAGGGCTATTTTTTTTTTTAAATCCAAAATCACAGAATCCCAGAATGGTTTGGGTTGGGAGGGACGTTAAAGCCCATCCTGTTCCACCCCTGCCATGGGCAGGGAAGCTTCCACTAGCCCAGGTTGCTCAGAATTTCAGTAATTTTATCTCAGAAATGTTTTTCAATATTTACTTGTCAGAAAAGTGCCACAAAATGTCTGTGCTAATGTGCGCAAAAGGATTGGGATATGGAACAACTGAAGGAAACCAAGCAAATATTTAAGAACAAAAACTGTTTCATCTGGGGACTAAACTTGCAGCTGAGAAATGTGGGTGAATGAACACTGACAAATGAGTTAAAAGTTACACTGAAAATTCCTTCAAATCCTCTGTGCGTGGCCACAGTTAAAAAAAACCCCAAAACAACAAACTAGAGAATAAATAAACCTAAATTCCAGTTTTAAGTGTGCAAATAAACCTTCTGAAAGAACCCTTCTGGTGATTAAGCATTCCCAGCAAGCTCTGCATCTACCCCTGTAATAAAAGGCGTATGTTTGTTCATATAAATCTCATGATGAATAAATGGACGATAAACACCGGTTTTCACTAATATAGAGTTAACATTCATTAGTGATAATATGTTATGTGAAATAGTAGCTGAGTGAGAATAAAGTTAGAATGTATTGTAACCTCGGAATGCTTGTACTATGGTAATAAATGCCTTAAGTTAATGAACCACAGAGCCGAAGAAGCAAGGCATGTTAAAGTGATAAGGAAGATGAGCCACGGCATTCCAGGAAGCGTGTTATCTCGCAAATTTACACCCCCCAAAGAAAGTGTCAGCTGAACGAAAGGAGGATCCCTGCTTCTGACTTAGAAGTGATCCAGGAACTCTGAGAAGGCGCCGGTTCGGCGGGAAGGGGCAAAGATCAAGGAAGGAGCTAAGTAAAGTGTAAATTACTGTCTGAGCTGAATGAATATGTAACAGTCTGAGAGAGTACTTAACTACTCAGTGAAATGAATGAAGGGACAGCAAAAGTCTTTTCCCCCGCTGTCCAGCGCTGTTTGCCCGTTGTCACTTGCTAAAATTATAATAAACTTCCAATTATATCATTGGAGTCTCTGGCTAAATTTATTTTAACTTATAACAACCCCTGCCTTTATCACAGCAGGAACGATGTGATTTCTCACGGGAATTACCCAAATTCAGCCCCAGGAGTTCACCTTCCCACCCTCCTGAGGTGCCGGAGGGCGCGGCGTGGGGCAGGGGCGGGCAGCCCGCACTCACTCACTCACCCAGCCTGCACTCACACTCACCCAGCCTGCACTCACTCACCCAGCCCGCACTCACTCACCCAGCCCGCACTCACTCACTCACCCAGCCCGCACTCACACTCACCCAGCCCGCACTCACACTCAC
>WEIT01042031.1:0-10003 GCA_013389985.1 Dryoscopus gambensis | reverse complement strand
GTAGACCATGAACTGCAACTGGCTAAGCCAGCCTAGCACTGCTAGAAACATTTCATAACCTACTAAATATTTACAGTTTATCTTCTGCTGACTTTGAATACAACTTCCTCACTGATATTATAGAAGAAAGAAACAGAAACTGGTGCTGCCCAGCCTGTGAGGAGAGAAGCGCTATCTGCAGAGCACAGGCAGCCCGGGCAGGACGTGTGTCCCTGTGGCCACTGATGTCTGTCCCAAAACACTCCTGTGACGGGGGAAACGAGGCCATTTGGGCTCTGCTGGGTTTATTTCTGTTGGCTAACAGACAAAGGAGACATCATTTGGTGGTTTCTTCTTATGTCAGCTCTGGAACGGGATGAAAGGGGCAAACACAGCATTTCATCTTGTGTGAAAAGTGTAGGAACAGGTTCAGGAAGGAAGGGCCTCAGGGAGCCCAAGGAGGGATCAGCTCTATCTACCCCTTCCCAGTAGATTTTTTTTATATTCCTGTTGTCAGGCAATGTCACCTGTGGTTTTTTGGTTTCATCACTGGAAAACTTTCCTTGCCTCTGCTTTGTTGCAATCTTGTGACTGCTTTCCCCTCCCTCGCGGATGCAGAGCACGGGTGGTTCCTTCCCTGCTTCCATTCCCAGTCTTTAATGCTGTCATTGCTCTGCCATGATTCCAAGGACTCTACTCCACAGCAAGGAACTGGAAAGTACAGCCCCCCTTTACTGGCCAGGCCGGGAGCACGCAGGGGTTGACACCTCCCTGTGCGTGCCTGACGTGGTCGTCTCACAGAGGGTTTCTACATGCTTACAAGTTTGTCATTGTATGCTTACAAGTTTGTCATTTTATGTTTACAAGTTTGTCATTTTATGTTTACAAGTTCGTCATCCAAGCCCCTGCTTTGGTCACTTATCTAAAGTCACAGCCCTAAGGGGTCTTACATGACTTGGGCTTTTCTTATCTTAGGGTTACAAACACAGCACGCGATTCTTAATACATTAATCACACCTATTTCGCTAATACACACGTAATTCTGCTATTACACACTTTGGTGCTGTATTAGTTCATCTATAACTGTGTATTGATTATGTTCCTATTCTCCTACTACGTTTTCCTACCCTTTTGTGGCAGTTCCCCTATTTGTCATTAAAACAGCAGTTAGTTAATTTGTCATTAAAACATGCTCTTCCTCCTCATCGCTTAGCCCATAGGGGCCAGGCCCTGCTTCTGCAGACAGGCTGTTAGCCAAACCCAGCAGCTCACATCCCATTCCCTTATCATCCCAGTCCACTCGGGTTTGGTTTTCTCCAAGAGCAGTTAGTGTCAGGCACAGATCTCCTGTTCACTGCTCATCACGGCCCCTTCCGGGGCTGGGCCCCTTACCTTGCAAAAGCAATTGCGGTGGAGCCCAGCAGCCAACACCCAACTTCTATTAATCTGTGCTTTGTACTAAAGCACTTAAAGGAGTTTCATGTTTCATGTGTTAAAGGAGTCCTGTGTATCAGCCATCAGACTTCTCTCCCCAGAGCACATGACATCCTCTTCCTTAGAGTCTGTCTCTCGTGCTCCTGCTGGCTCTGCCCAGCCCTGGGTACAGGTCTCCACAAGGCCTCACCAGTGCCAAAGAGCAGGAAGGATGATTTTTTGGGCCAGGCCTAGGGAGGTGGTAGGATCCCTGTCTCTGGAAGTGTCCCAGACATGTCTCGATGTGGCCTCTGGACATGGTTTGGGGTGATGATGGTGGTGCTGGGGTGACACTGGATGATCCCAAAGGGCTCTTCTAGCCTTGATGATTCTGGGCTTAAGGTTGGAAGGAGAGAAAGGTCCTAAGTTGCATCAACCAGGCTGAAAGAATGTGGACAGCCTGGCATAAACCTCTTTTTACAGCCTGTGGTGCCTTCAAAATGCGTAATTTGGAACACATCTGTAAGTTCCATCTTCATGGAGAATATTTAGAATCCCAGAGTGGTTTGGGCTGAAAGGGACCTCAAAGCCCACCCAGTGCCACCCCTGCCATGGCAGGGACACCTCCCACTGTCCCAGGCTGCTCCCAGCCCCAGTGTCCAGCCTGGCCTTGGGCACTGCCAGGGATCCAGGGGCAGCCCCAGCTGCTCTGGGCACCCTGTGCCAGGGCCTGCCCACCCTGCCAGGGAACAATTCCTGCCCAAGATCCCACCCAGCCCTGCCCTCTGGCACTGGGAAGCCATTCCCTGGCTCCTGTCCCTCCAGCCCTTGTCCCCAGTCCCTCTGCAGCTCTCCTGGAGCCCCTTTATGCCCTGCCAGGGGCTCTGAGCTCTCCCTGGAGCTGCTCCTCTCCAGGCTGGAATTTCAGAGTGATCCGTGAGTTCTGCTCAGTTCAGGGGAGTTCCAGAGCCTGGTTTCACCCGCAGGTCAGCACAGCTGAAAATACAGCCCACTGCAAATCCTGGAGGAATTTCCATCACCTTTGTCATGACGCTCACCCAGATGGGAAAACAAAGTCCCTCTCGGAGGAACTGTAACGTGGTTTCAAAAACCGTCACAGAAACAGAGGAGCAGAGGGGAGGGAGTGGAAATTCAAGAAGACATGTGAGTGACGTGGTGGCAGAGTTGATGGGAAAATGGAAGAACTGAAAGTTGTTAATCAGATTCTCTGGTGCTTTCTGCAGGGGGGAATCCTGGGCTTGTTCATGCGCATCGGTGATGCTGGAGTGAGGATTTCCTCTCTCAGGCTCCCCTGTGGCTTCTCATTTGCCGTTGTGCTGCCATCATCATTCCATGCCCTCAGTGTCCTACAGTAATGGCTTGAGAGAATGCACAACGAACTTCTGGAACTCCAGTCCCTAAGGAAGGAATATTTCCAGTATATTACACAGAGACGGTCCAAAGCCTGTGGATTATTCACAGTTCTTCCCGTAAAGCAGCTCTTTGCAGCCTTGTTTCTCACAGCAGCACAATCTCAAGGGAAGGGGCCTTGCTTTGCACCCCGCTTATTCAATCATGGTTTTCTAGGACGATGAATCCTGCAAAATGACACTTTGCCAGGTGATAATGGCTCTTCCCCAGTCTGCCTCCGAAAAAAACCCCCATCAGCTTACAAGCATAAGTGTTTCTAGTTGAGAATCCATTTAAAAGCTTTTCTAGAGCTTGGGATGGATATTTCTGAAAGCCTCTCTGGCTCTGCTGTTCAGTGGGACTCATTCTGGGTTGGGGCTCAGAACCTCCAGGACCTACTGGGCAGGGAAGACCCCGAAGTCCCCAATAGGGAGAGAAAAAATGGGGAGCTGGGGGGGTGACTGTGTCCCTGACACCTTGGGTGGTCCTGGGCTCTGGTTTCTTCCTAAAATTCTCATTCTACTCCCTTGACTGGAATTCCCTAAACTGTTCCTTTCTGTCTTCCCTCATTGCCCTCTTCTGGAATCTGTTTTGCTGACCACAAGCTCAGACTCTTCTCCTTCAGTTTTCCCCACTTCCCTATTCCTTAATCATTCCACTCTTCTTTGCATTTCAGGTCTGAAATCTTTTCCCAAGCACTCCCAGGCCTCCCAAAGGGTCTGTTTTCCTCCTGGCTTTGCCAGAACACACTGTACCAGAGTGAGCAGCCTCCTGCATCCCTCGGTACTTTCAGTTTACATCAGGACTGGTTAAAGTTCACCTGATTTATTGATTCATTGTCATTGCAATGTCCACAAGCTCAGCCAGAGACAAAATCTCCTCTGAATTACTGCCTCCCTCTCAATTATTGCTCCTGCTCTCATTTATTTCTTCTCTGCAGAGGTCCCAGGCTCTGGGGGACCTGTGGGGCCACACAGCCCACGTGGGGACGGGCAGAGGCTGCCCCTTGTCCCCAGGCCTGCCTCACACTGTGACTCTCATGGAAGCTGTGGCTGAGGAAGAGCCCTCTCACCTACAAAAGCTTTTCTGAGAGGACTGGGTGTGGGGCACGAAGATTTCTGAATCAAACCGAAGTGCAGCTCAGCCTGAAAAAACACATCTGGGCTGATCTTAGCAGCTCCCAGTTCCTGGAAGTGTCCAAGTCCGTGGACAGGGACACCTCCCACTGTCCCAGGCTGCTCCCAGCCCAGTGTCCAGCCTGGCCTTGGGCACTGCCAGGGATCCAGGGGCAGCCCCAGCTTCTCTGTGCCATGATGTCCTTGCAGACACTTTTCCTGCTTCCATCTCAACTCCCAACATCCCTGAGCAGCCAAAGCTGTAATTTCTATTCTCCCCCAGTTTGCCTCAGCGGTGAGCCTGTACTGAAGTGGCACAGCCTTATCTCTGCCTTCTCCCTGCCCTCAGCAGAACCTTGGAACCAGCTGATGGATTCCAGCCGCGTTTGGCTGACAGGAGCTCGTTGTCCTTCCACGCAAAGCAGCTGTTGGAGAGAGGAAAGCAGCTCCAGGAACAGTGAGGGAAAGGCAGGGAATCTCCAGCCCCTGCTCAGCCAGCTCCCCGTGCAGTGGGTGTTACACCACGGGGCTTTGCCACTCTGAAATCCAAAAACAGGCGGGAAAAGGGGAAAAAGAAAATATAGGAAGAAGCTGCTGCTGTGGGAGGAGGGATGGGGAACACACAGGGAGCTGGACTTGTTCCTTGGAGTGGTGATCCAGACACAGGATCAGCATTCCCAGAGCAGCCTTGGGGAGAGGTGGAGAAAAGTGCCCATGAAAGCAGATACCTTGAAAAAAATCAATTCAGTAAATTTCATATTCCCCATTAAAGAAGAATATGACAAAATCAAAAAGTGCAGAAAAAGCACACGCAGATTCCAGAGAACCCCAGGATCCCTGGGGCTGGAAAAGCCCTCCCAGCCCAGCCAGGCCCAGCTGTGCCCGATGCCCACCTTGGCCCCAGCCCAGAGCACTGAGTGCCACCTCCAGGCACTCCTTGGGCACCTCCAGGGATGGGCACTGCAAACCTCCCTGGGCAGCCCCTGTCAAGGCCTGAGCTCCCTTTCCAGGAGGAAATTGCTCCTGGGGGCCAAGCCGAGCCTGCCCTGGCCCAGCCTGAGGCCGTTCCCTCTCCTCCTGTCCCTGTTCCCTGCGAGCAGAGCCCGACCCCCCCGGCTGCCCCCTCCTGTCAGGGAGTTGGGGACACTGGGGAGATCCCCCCTGAGCCTCCTCAGAGGGGAGCTGGGAGATGAAAATTGATGGGATCAATTCCTGTTTGCTTCCTGCAACCACTCCCAAAAAGGAGATATTTATGCATCAAGTAACAAACATCAACCCCCAAGACTGTGCAATTCCCACACCAAGCTGGGACACAGCTTCACTCCTAGAGGGTTCCTTTTGGTGACAGAATTCAATTTCTCACTCTCACTTTGATGCAGTAACACACAAACCCAGTGAATGCCCAGAGCAGAGGTCCCACTTCTGCCCCAGGGCTGGCTGCAGCCTTTATCCACCTGCGCAGGCGAGGCTGGGCTGGGAACAGGGAGTCGCAGCTCCCTGGACTTTTAAAATTAAGAATACACATCAGTAGATAATTAAAATGAATCTAATTTAACTCCCACTTCAGCTGCCAAGTTTTCCACCAACATCAGTTCATCCCACCCTAAAAACTTCAGAACTTTGTATCAGGGAAGAATAACTTCCATAGAAAGATGATGCCAGTGGGGACATCCTTAAAAACACATCATTTCTCATTAGGAAAAAATAAACCAGATCAGGTCTTTCTTCACAAAATACGATTTTCTTTTATAAACATTTTGATTCGTTTTTGCAATAAATAGTTCATTAAAGCAATTAGGTTTTATATATATATATAAATGTCATATTATATATGGCATTTGCTCTTTAATGTCACAGTCAGTGCCAGGAATTGCTACAACTCCTCAGGGAGCCACAACCAACAATGGCAAAAGTTATGGATCATTTAATTCCTCATTTAGAGTCACCTTTCTTGTACTTAGAAAAAATAAAATTATTCTCTCAGAAGTCTGTGCCCACGTGTTTGTCTGTGGGTTTTTACTGCTGAAGAATGCAGCAGTGAGATAAACCCAAAACTCCATTTGTTTCTCCTTTTCCAAGGGAGAATGAGGAGGATATTTAGGCTTTTCCTGAGGCTGCTCCCACTCCTGAGTCAGAGTCTCCTTGTGCAGAGCCCTGAGGGTGCTCTGGTGTCCTGCTGGCCTCATCCCCGCTCCCGTCACTGAGGGTTTGGGATTCTTCTGAAATCACAGTCAGCTTGTCATACACCAGGAGTTCTTCTTGTGGAAGAGGAGGGAAAGGCTGTGGAGCACTGGGAGGTTTGCTCAAAAACTGGGAAACAAAGAGGAAGTGAGGATTAGGTCTCTGCAGCTGTCCCATCCTGTTTGCTCAGAAATATTGGGATTGTTCTGCACACAGCAAGGGGCTTCCTCAGGCCTTACAAGTCCCACAGGGCCAAGAGCGTCATATCCTCCCCAGTATCCTGTCCCAGGCCTGGGCACAAGATGGAAGTGCCTTTCTTTGCAAGGATAACCCCAGGGCTCAGAGACTTTGGAGTAGAAACTTACTTGAAGAAAATCAAACTGTTTTGATTGGGAACAAATGCGAAATCGTAACTGGGCTGTAGGGGAGGGGGTTCACAGAGAGATTTGTCAAGAGCCCTCCCCTCTGGCAGTGGGAAGCCATTCCCCCTCGTCCTGTCCCTCCATCCCTTCCCAAAGTCCCCCTCCAGCTCTCCTGGAGCCCTTCAGGCACTGGAGGCCACAATGACATCAGCCCAGAGCCTTTCCTTCCCCAGGCTGAGCAATCCTAATTCTCCCAGCCTTTCCTCACAAAGCTGCTCCATCCCTCTGATCATCCTGGTGCCCTCAGATGAAACAATTCTGAACTGAATTTGGAATAAGAAACCAGCTGCTCTGTCAGGAGTGCTGTGCACTGCAGATACAAAAATCAGCACAAATACCTTCACTATTAGACCCTTCTCTACCAAACTGGGATTGGGAATGTTCTGGCACGAACTTGCAACTGAAACATTCCCATGGTGAAAGCACTGCCTTGGCCACAGCCCATTTTAGGGAGCTGACCTTTGATTCCTGGGACAGCGCAAGCCCAAAGTTCTCCCTGTCTTTAGAGCCACCTGGGAGCAAAGGAAACTCGAGCACATCCCATGTGGACCTGGTGCTGCCTGCCCAGCTGCTGAGCTCCAGGTTCTGCAAACCAAGGGCTGCAGGGCCAGGAGCCAGGGAATGGCTTCCCAGTGCCACAGGGCAGGGCTGGGGGGGATCTTGGGCAGGAATTGTTCCCTGGCAGGGTGGGCAGGCCCTGGCACAGGGTGCCCAGAGCAGCTGGGGCTGCCCCTGGATCCCTGGCAGTGCCCAAGGCCAGGCTGGACACTGGGGCTGGGAGCAGCCTGGGGCAGTGGGAGGTGTCCCTGCCATGGCAGGGGATGGGATGAGGTGAACTTTATGGTCCCTCCTACCCAAACCATTCT
Source organism: Dryoscopus gambensis (assembly GCA_013389985.1). Lineage (NCBI taxonomy): Eukaryota > Metazoa > Chordata > Aves > Passeriformes > Malaconotidae > Dryoscopus > Dryoscopus gambensis. Next base: position 2,617 of record WEIT01042031.1, on the reverse strand, counting down.
GGGATTCAGGGATTCCATGACACTCCTGGTCTGAGCACGTGTTCAGCCTAAAGCAGGAGCCAAGGGCTAAGTGAGCTGAAAACCTGAGGGTGCTGAGCTCCAAGTGAGTCAAAATGAAAGCCCCAGAGGAGCTGCAGGAACTCAGGAGAGCACAGGTTGGAACAGGAGGGTATTTTGTAAATCCTTGTTTCTGGGAAGAGATTCTGCTGCAGCCTCTTTGTATTCTGGGTGTGTGACAGGGGCAATGGGTCCCCATCAGCAAAGGCTGCTGTCATTGCTCTCCTCTTAGCTGGAATTTTCAGACTTCACAGAATCAGATTCCCAGAATGGTTTGGGTTGGATGGGACTCCAAAGCTCATCCCACCTCACCCCTGCCATGGGCAGGGACACCTTCCACAGCCCAGGCTGCTCTGGTACAGCTCACCTAGTCCAGGTTCCTTCCTTAGACACTTCACTGAATTTAAAACTCCTGAGTACACTTGTGACAGGACTTGGCTGCAGGAGAACAAATGAGCTCATTTAAATCTAAAAGAAGGCAGGAGAGACAGGCAGGAGAGGTTCCTGTTGCTCACTGGTTAAATGAGGAACTGAAGTTGACACCTGGTACTCTCTCACCTCAAAATCAACAAATCCATCCTGTTTCTGAGCCATAAAAAGCTGATTATTACAAAATACAGATCACTGACCATCAGGTGCCAGTGAAAGGAGGCAAAATAAAAGAAGCTCTAAATGTTTTGGCACTGAGAGCCTTGAAAAACCAAGTGGCTCTCTGGAAAGGCTGATTTTCACATTTTAGGCAGAGAACAAACCTCTTTCAAGTGCTGTGGGAAAACGTAGGAAGGGCAGAAAACGTGTTTGGTGAGTCTGTACAGATAAAAACTGGAGAAGAAACAAACGGTGACAGCTGTGACCATGACCAGCATGGATCCCATCAGAACAGTCACGATTATCCACACAGGGGTTACACCTGCAAGAGACAAGGAAAAAACCAATTAAAACTCTCATGATCCATTTCTGAGTAATTATTTTCAAATTATCACTTTCTCTGTGGAATGTCCCATCCGTGGCAGTGCCCAAGGCCAGGCTGGACGCTGGGGCTGGGAGCAGCCTGGGGCAGTGGGAGGTGTCCCTGCCATGGCAGGGGTGGGATGGGCTTGGAGGTCCCTCCCAGCCCACCCCAGTGTGTGACTCCACGATTCCCCAGTGCCCCAGGTTACCGTTGTGGGTTGTCTGCTCACAGAGCTCCCTGCTCAGCTCCCCTGTCTTGTTCCACTCCGGAATCACCGCCTGCACTTGCACACAATAAACTGTCCATGGCTCCAGCTGGGACAGGATTTCAGAGCTGTGTGTAGTGTCTATCTGAGTTACCTGAAAACAGAGAAAACCAGAAAAAATTGAAGAGTGTGAGACCAGTGACTTAACCATGGAATTAGCTAAGAAATAACTAAGGAGTGACAGTTACAACTGAACTGTGAGACCATTCACACCACTGATCTTTGGGCCGTTTCCAGCAGCACTAACGAAGTTTTAGGCTAATGAGAGATGATAAATGAGATCTGGTGGCAGCCAGAAACTGTCACCCAACCAAACAAGACCAGCCAGGAGCACTGTGACACACAAATACCCTCTAACTGGAGAGGGAACAAGTGGGATGGAGGAACAGCACAAGAGGAAAAGGCCTCAAGCTGTGCCAGGGGAGTTTTAGATTGGACACCAAGAAAGATTTCTTCACTGAAAAAGCTGTTGAGCCCTGGAAGAGGCTGCCCAGAGAAAAGAGAAGTCCTCACCCCTGGAAGTGTTTAAAAATGTGTAGATGTGGCACTTGGGGACATGGGTTAGTGGTGAACATGTGGTGCTGGGTTAATGCTGGAACTGATGAGCACAGAGGGCTGTTCCAACTTTCCCAATTCTGTGATTCTGTGATCTGTCATTTAGACAAAACCACAGAAAATAAATAAAGAAAGAATTTCTGGGTGCTGTGAGGTGGCTGAGTAGATCAATTTGCTGTTCAGGATTAGTTACGTCCCTGTAACTGCAGAGCATCCCTCAACAGGAACAGGAGGCTCTCCAGCCAGGTTCCAATCTTGGAGCAAGCACCCACCTCACAAGTAACCTGTGAAGCTACCCAGTCTCTGCCTGTCACCTCTTTGATCCCCAGGGAATCTCCCAGCCTTGCACTCAGAAGGGTTCCAGGCACTGGAACTGCAGCTCTGTTCCTCTGGTAAACCCAGCCGAGTGCATCCCCCGTGCAGGGACACCTGCATTTCTCAGGAGCCTGGGTATGGAACACCAGGCTGCTTTGTGGGAAATCATGACCCCTCCTTTTCTGGAACTGAATGGCAAAGAACTGTGCAGGTAACAGACATAAATCAGAATTGTAATGGCGGACTCCCATTATATAAAATTGCACTGATGTACAAAGCACTCATTAACTGTGACTGGGGTCTGCTGGTCAGAGGCTTCCTGCTTGCCTGGAATAGAGGCCATAATGCTCTAATTAATACATGATTAATGATTTTTCTCCATGCACTGTGTATGGAGCAGTGTTTTGGGCTGAGTACACAACTGCCTGTGGAAGAGGCTGTCCCTGAGAGGGAGAAAGGGAATTCCAGTGGAT
>WEIT01042029.1:17307-50936 GCA_013389985.1 Dryoscopus gambensis | reverse complement strand
AAAAACCCGGAAAGCGTTCAAGTGAGTCAACAGCATGTCTAACCTTTACTAAGGAAGGGTATCTGTGTTATTCAAATATTTTTTCTTTTCCTCCAATAAATTAGAGGATGGAAGAACAGGTATCTCTGCTTTGCACAAGAGCTTGATGCAACACAAAAAGTATTGAACCACTAACCATGGATTCATTAACTGTTTTCCCAGCAGACACAGTATGCGGTATTTTTGCACTATGTTTTACATTTCATGTGCATTAACCCCTATCGAACAAAAAATTTTTCATAAACACATACCACGGTCATTTTAGTTCCACCTTAAGTAGAAAACTGACTTGAAAGTATTTGGAAGAACAATACTGTTCACACTCTGTCAGTACTAACCACATTTTCAAGATTTCTCTAGTTAGTCTTCCAAATCCATATGAGCTGCTCTAGAGTAGATCTGCAGAAAATACAGCTGGAAGAAACCCTGAGATATCCCTCCGCTTGTGCTAAGTGGGAGGTTGTCTGACCCTTGCAGGGCAGGCATTGCTGTCCAGAATTACACCCACCAGGCAGACTGCCCCTGAGCTCAACCTTCTTCTCACCAAGGAGAGCAATGGGGCCACCATGCCACGATGCTGCACATGATGGGAGCAGCCATGGTGCCTGTGTCCCCTTCCTGCTGCTTTTGTTCCATCCCAAGCACTGTGCCGTCGCTGCCTGCCAGCTGCCTGTGTTTCTCACGTCTCCACACCCTAAAGGAATTTCATACTACAAACCAGCATCAGGGACTCTGTACATGGAGTTAAGACCAAAGAAGCAATGAACATGTGTGGCCTAATAAATGCTTCATAGCATTACAAACTAACAAAAATTCTTAATGCTGCCGCCACATTTCTAGGTAGCCTTAAATGCTGACATAAGGAAGTTAACCTTTAGTTTCTCAAATGATGGCTATTCTAAATATATAGCATATAAAAGCACAATAGAAAGCATTATTTTTAGCATTTTTATAGGATGGTGGGATTTTTTTGCTAAGATGTGTATGTTTAAGATTTAGACTACAATATGTGTTACAGTGTTCAAAGGGCAGGTTCAGCTTGTGGTTTGGCAAAAGCCCTGCTTGGAGACATACTCAAGGTTTTCTGCCTTTGACAGCTTTATGCTCACATGATCAAAATGTTCATCTTCTCTTGGGGTTTTAGCATTCTAAATGTTTATGGTACAGTGTCTTCAAATCAAAATAATGAGACACAAGCAGGCACCATCTTATATATGTCACTGCCAGTAATTGACAAGGACTGCTTACATGCAGACCCTCATGGCTGCAACCCCGGCAAAGAGCTTAAACTCTATATTGAACTATAAGTCTAAATTTAGATCCATTATGGTCCTTCATTAATAATAGCAATACTCAGCAGTTGAGCATAGCAGTGCCTTTTATGGGAGAACCTTGAATGTGCAATGAAAGCACTAAACAAGTCACAAAACACCCTTAGGTAGTTCAGAATTATATTACCCCTTCATTTTAAAAATGAGTTTCAAGAGGTCTTTTTACAATTTTTTTTCAATATCTTCATCTAAATGTTTGAAAGGAAAACCAGGTCTGCTTAGGTTAGTTGTTAGGAGGTTTTGTGGACCATTCTGCTTCTACTCATAAATTTTAAATCCATGTGGAATAACTATGATCATCTAGTCTGGCCTAATGGATAGCAGAAGATTGCTCTTTCTGGCCAGAAGATGGACATTTTCCAGTTCTGTAGAGCAGTATTATATCCATATCCTTAATACACACATTATTCACTCTATACACATATGCCATACAGAGCCTAAGTAAATCAGTCCTGTTAGAATGAAATCAGAGTTTCTGGGACCTGTCTGTCTCTTACAAATTCACTTCACAGTTGATCTTCTTCAGCTGAGTAAATGACTGCCAGCACCCACACCACAGCACAGTGGTTTATGGACTGGACACTATTCATACACCTCCACGGCTGGACGCTGCAGAGGTTTGTTGCAATTAGTGTAGCATTCAGCTTGGTGTCTTATTGCCCAGAGTGAATTACATCCTTACTATGAGCAGAATATTGAGTGTTCCACAATAAAAGATAATGGATTTCTGCAAGGAATATTTTTTAACAATTACCCTGTGCCACGTGCTCCCCATTAGCATAGCAATGAACCACTCTCTTCTGAAATAACGTGAAGAATAACCTGCCACGGAGGTTTTCTCTTTCCTTTTATATTAAACTCATTTGAAACATGCATGATGTGAGAACAAAACAGACACAGCCGTTATGACAACACATGAGTACATGTATAAATTCACTGGAAAACAACAGAATGAGGGAAAAAAGTCGAAAACCAGGTACACTAAAAGAATGCATACATATCACAGCAAACTAAAACTGCTCTTTTTACTGGTGTGCTTAATTCTATAGAGGAATAATTCTATTCATATTCCCTTCAAGGGAGATACATCATGTGTAAATCACTGGGCACTGTATTTTTAGTGTTCAAAAGTGTTTCCTATTAGGATAGGATTTTTCCTATTAAAAAACCTTTTCCTGGGAGCCTTTCTGTCTATTGTTGAAGCAGTGGCTGATGACATATCAGTGAAAAGACCCTCTTTGGACAGCAGGCTGTGCTTCTAAATGTATCTCTTTTTCATTAGAACCTCGTGGGATTTAAAAGTTGCAGTGTAACAATAATATTCCAGGTATGGGGAGAATGTTCTTGTCAAACTGTTTGCAAATAAAATCCAGGAAATGAAAAGAGAAGGTATGAAGGAATGATGGGGGGGAAATGCTTCCTACTCAAAGCATCTTGCGCACAAATAGAAATGCTTGAGGAAGGTTATTGTACTCAGTTGTAGAGATATAAGTGGAATACATCTTGGCAACATTCTTTTGTTCTGTACAACAAAACAGAGTAGCTGTTGTTTACGTGTCCTATCAAGGTCTCATATATGGAGAACAGAAAAAATGCATGTATCAGCTACCAGTATGCCTTCCAATAAACCCTGAACACAAAAAGAAACACAACAAGGCACATGTTAAATCAATACTTTCAATGTCCGGCAGAAAGGAAAGACGTTAAATATTTTGTTGTTGAACCAGCTGTAATTATGATAACAAAGAAATGGACAGGACAGAGAAAAGATGGCACCAAATTTAAGGGACATAGAAACTAGGGACTTAAAAGAATTTAGAAAAAAAGAAACAAACTCTGTCAGGCTCATGCGTCTGCATTACACCAGCAGCCTGAATACAAGGCATACAGGTCCATGCAAGGAGGCTTACCCTTACACAAATATAGCTGCTCCCACAGCAAAATCTCCTGCTGTTACTGAATCCTTCCTGCCCACTGTATGAAAAGGTGTGTTTTGCTGGGAATACTCCAGTATGCCTTCTCAGCCAATGCTGCTTGTTGCAGACCTCCTCTGTCCCTCAAGGAGAGGGGAAAAAAGTTACTGCAAGCACTTACGGGATCTCTGAAAGTAGCTAGTGCTCAGCATGATTTTAACCACACCATCTGCCACCTGAGGAATCCTGGGTTAAATACATGCATTTAACAGCTGTGGGCAGAAGGGCTCAGGTAATGGGTCTTGCTGAATGAAAGGCTAAAACCACAATTTATTCCACTCTGTGACATCAGTCTTGACAGTTATTTGTCAAAGCTGCTGAGTACCTTTTCTGACAGGTTTCTTTAGGAGAGACTGGTCTTGAGAATAATGGAGGTTACACTAACTTTTGAGGAAGGCAGGAGTACAAGAATACAAGGGGCTTCTACAGAGACAGCTCTGCAAAGAAATTTGCATAAGTGAGCAAAAGCAAGGGGGAAAATCAATTATATGAAGTAACATGGACTTCGATGCTTCAGTCTCTGTGCTTTGCCACATAGAAGCATGGGGGGGAGGGGAGGGTGTTGGATGCATTTGCATTTAAAATGTCACTGCCTTCAAACATTGGTTTTCATTCTCTTTAGAATATATTTACCCAAAAACCAAATCACCCGTAATACAAGACACGTCTTATTACCTCTAACACACATGCACACGGTTCTTACTCTTATACTCTTGTGTTGAAGACCCTGTCATTGATTTTTTACTGAAGCTCCCATGAGGTCAATGAAAACTGGGAAAATGTGACCGTATGTTTCAGTCTTGCCCTTGGTTGAGAAGTTACTGACACCTTCTTTATCTAACATTAAAGCTTCTTCATCACATTTTATGTTTCAAAGATATAAGTTATTTTAAAGTAATTGACTGAGATAGTGATCTCTGGAATTAAGATCGGTGTAATTTGCATACACACCTGCTTTGCTATAAATTGCTGGCAAGGAAATGTAGCATCTAAACTCAAGATTCTTTGATCATCCCCATGTTATATTTAATATGCTTGCAGTGAGGAATCTGTTGGGAAGGAAGGAAGGAAGGAAGGAAGGAAAGGAAGGAAGGAAGGAAGGAAGGAAAGAAGTTTCCTTCAACCTCTAAATAAAAGCAGAATGACACTACCAAAACTTGTACAAAGATCCTTATCTAATTTTTATCTTTTTTTATTTGATCTTTTGCATGATAACAACAGTGTAATTACAGCTGAGTTTCCAGACATATAGAAACACAGCATCATAAAATTGCTTAGGTGGGAGAAGACCTTTAAGATCTAGTCCAGCCATTAACCCAGCACTGTCAAGACCACCACTAAACCATGTTCCCAAGTGCCACATGTACACATCTTTTAAATTCCTCCAGGGATGGTGACTATTGTTTCACACCTTCAGCTTAGCCACAATATATTGTTCGAACTGCATGGTATGAATCATTTAAATGTTGCTTGTGTAAGACTCACTCAAAGTGAATTAAATCCAGCACTGAAAAAAATTCAGGCTGGTCCTACTTTTATCAATGCAATTCAAGCTGGAATTACCCTGAACCCTGGCCATTCTTAGGACTTTTCTATCTTAAATGAAGCTAAACATAAAACACTTGTTTGTAATGCTGGGTAAAACTCTCTAAATTGCTATCCAGCATCAAGTAAAATTAGAATACTCCCTTCACTGCCCCCCCCCCCCAAAAAACCCAAACCTATGCTTTTGCAGAAAGTTTTCAGATAGTTTGACTTTTTTATATTCAAAACCAAAAACATTCTAATGATTCTATTTTTAGTATTATTAGTGAAAGGTCTGCAAGAGGCATCTAGGTGCCAATAAATTTAAATCCTTATTAGCAGGTGCCATGAAAAATCCAAGTCTCCACTTTAAGAATCATAAACTTAGAGAAATAACAGGCAGCCACATTAAACAAGCATGTTGCAAACCAAAAGGAGAGGGGGCACAATGAGAGGTTAGTAGTGATTGTTTCCTGTAACTGCTGTTTCAAATGCAATATACCATACTTTGGCAAACAGAAGCTAAAAAGGATATGAATGTCAGAGGGAAATAGTAAAAAAGGCTGCAGGGAGGTATGAAGAAAACTTAGAAAGAAATGAAGCAGTCCAGAAAGGAAATTAAGGGCTCTGAAGAAGGGAGAAGGCCTGAGGGATAAGAAAATTAGAGACCCCATGTTAAAAACAACCATAGACCCTGGTTAAGCAGAAGCTGAGAGGACAGAAGACAGTCTGGGACCACTGTTGTCAGGTTAATTGCACATAATCATCTGTTACACTGTGCACCAACCACTTGTCGAGTCTTTCTAGCAGCTTAAAACATAGATTATAAACTCTTCAAGAAAGAAACCATCTTTTACTGAAGATTTGGTAATTTTGCAGTTAGCACAATGGAACAATGATTTCTGGTCTGGGTCTCCCACAACACAAGGACAGCTATTAAATGCAGAAACTGTACAGCCCTCTGCAGTCATCCTTTACACTGCGTGGTTAATGCAGTGATTTTCCTCATATGGCCTACAGACTCCAAGGAAATTAATATTTCTAGGTCCACAAAAAGTAACTAAAAGTAGCATTCTATTATAAACAGTCTAATAAGTAGTCTATGCATGAATCCACAGCTCTCCTGGAAAGCACTGGAGCATAAATATATTGAAAAAAAATGATGAAAGCTTGAGGCCTTGTATAATTTTGCAAAAATCAGCAACGGAGAAAGAGAGACTCTGCCTTTCTGGCCAGCACATGGTGCATGCCCTGTTAGGCAGCTGAGGAGCAGAGAAGGTCCCATGAGCCTCCAGTGACCCTGCACCAGGATGCTGCCTGCTGCCAGTTCCTCCCAGAGGGTAGCAGAGGGCTATCCCCTCAGGCAAGACCATGCAGTTTGGAGTAAGAACTCTGCCTCAGGTCTTCATAACGTGCATAATCTCTATCTGGGTTTTTATGCATGCCTGTAATTTGAGACCTTATACCATTTGTCTAACTGTGCATACATTGAAGATTGTTGCCTTGGCAGAGTGGATGTTCAACTAGGATTTAGGATGTACCAAGGGCTTAAGAAAGGGAAAAGAAAAGAGATGATTGTGCAGCCTATTATATTTGGCTGACTGTCCCTCATTTTAAGAAATGAAACCCTTGGAAAGCTGTTGAGCAGAGCAGGTCAGGTTGTTACATGCTCATACTTCCAGACACACTGTGCATTCGTACTGCTCATGTTGCTCTCACAAGGTCAGGCAGAGACACCACATTAGGTAAAAGTGATAGTTATATATCCATTGAAAACATGCCTTTCATTTTTGACCTGTTTTCACTACTGATTTCCCTTGTTTCTGGCGGTTTTATAAATCCCTTCTGCCTAGTACCACGTTTCTACGAGATTTTTTCCCCCTGTATATTTTGGGTAATTCTTCATTAATTTCTTTTAATGTTGCTTAATTTTAGTCATTCAGAAGAGGCACAATGTTTTGGTATTTTTTTCTTACATTTCAGGGGAGAAAAAACCAAAAAGTGGTTTAAAAGGTCTAATTTTCAAATAGGAAATATCAGATGAGAAAACAAAACAGAATCCAGCTGCAAGGATTTCTGTATACCGGTAAATAACAGAAGACAGATACAGGGACACTTAAAATAGATATTTTAAATAATGACATTATAAAAAAGCAGGTATCTAACCTGAAAGGATCCTTGAGAGACAATATAATCCATTTCTTACCTGTAACCAGGGTCAAACGAGCAAACACTGCTCCTGGCAGATGCTTGTCTAAGCTAATCTTAACAATGCACCATGATTGTGCTCTCAAACCTCTCTAAGCAACATGTTTCTACAAATATGTATCCCTTTAACATTAGAAAGGTTTAGGGAATTTTTTTTTTGTTTTACTGTCTCATCCGAACTTGCTTTGCTACACTGAAAGCTCTCCTATCCAGAGAGAACAAAAATTAATATTTGGGAGACTTGTTTTTCTCTTTTTCAGAATAAAGAATAAAAACCTTCTATTCCTAATAAGATAAAAATAGGTACCAAGTTCTCATTCCTTCAGAATTTCATTTACCCTCCACAAACACCCAAAGATTAATAATGACTTGTGATTGATTTCAGTCAGTTCTTACAATATCCTGGCACAGATGTTATGATCCAGATAATTTGTTAAACTGCTTTAATTGTTCTCCCATCAGTCTTTCAACTGGTCTAACCAGAGATTTCATCCACTTATTGCCTGTCTAAATAGCAGTTTGTCAAGTGATAATCTGAGAAATGGAGCTAAGAAAGATTTAAATATTTCCAAATTTTACTTTTCATCTGTCCACAACTTTCTCTCTTCACTGAGTGGAATGGGTTTCTTCCTGTTGTTGTACTTACATAATATGTATTTTATACTGCATGTTCTTGCTTTGTTTATATTTTTCTGGATTTTTTCTTTCATTCCTATATAATTCTTTGCAAGTCATCCTTAGTAACTTGGCCAAATTTTCACATCCACTTATTACACTTAGAATTTGTTTTTAGCTAACCTTTTTCTTATAGCACTTCATATTCTTTCTCTTCATTGAAATGATTAATATCTGAAGATTTAATATCACTTCTCAGAGAACTGCCAACTATTCTTAACTCCTTTTTCCATCTCAGACTTGTCTCCTGTGATTAGCAATACCACTGCAGCCATAAATCTGAAACCACATGCAGAAACCTAACACAACCTTTGCACATAGCAGGGAATGAATTTCAGAAGTGAGAAATGGCTCACAGAACAAACATGAACTCCTTCTATATATATGAACTGGGGAAACTCTCCCTTCAGATGGTACATGAATTTGACAGGTTTTGAAATGCGTAATGATGGGTTAATGTTACTGCATTTAATCCCAGCAGTCAATGGTGAAGAAAGCGTACTTTCATAAAATATATTGCTACGGTGAAGGAAGCTGCATGGAGAATTAGAACCCATTTACAAGTTTAAGACACCTTTTCTGAAAGGCAAGAGTCAGACATTCTGACTGGCAAGAGCTAACTCAAAAAAAGGTTCTGTTGTTTAGACACCGTATTAACCAGATGTCAGAGTGACATGCTTTTACTTTAAATAATAAATTTTCATTTTTAATTTCCTTAACAGATAAAAGACAAAGGTATGTCCAGCTCACATATTTCATATAAAATTTGGGTGTTCCCATGGGTACAGAAATGAGGCTTACTGAAGTTAGTGCAAAGCCTCAAATTTACCTCCATGGTCTCTAGATCCACCTTTATATGTGTGAAAACATGAACTGAAGTGAAAAGCTTGAAGATAAACATAATCAAAACATGACTGAAGAGTTCTGCAGTCATACAGACTTGTTAACCAAGTAGAGGTGCATGGCACTGCTGCTCAGATATAGGGAAATAAATAAAGTCTGTCCCATAAGTCAGGTCTGAGAAAAGAATAAATAGGTGGTTATGTAGAAAGATCTATGGACCTGTTTTTCCTGTGAGTGTTGAGCCAAGCTACGACTGTTGGGGAACAGATCATTCAAGTGACTTTTAAACTGCTGTATAACGCACTGACTAAATAGGCTTATAAAACATTTAAGAACATAGTAAAAACTACTACAGATTAACACAAAAGGCTTGACAAAGCTTTGGGAAAGGGAAGAAAGATCTGAAAATATATAGAGGACTCAGTAGCAGACATCCAGGAAGTTACACGTCTCAAGTCACTGACACTCTCAATACAGGAGACTTACAAGGCTGTATATGTTGGTGGCTTGAAAAGAAATTAAAATCCAGAAAGGCAAGCTGAAATTTGTCAAAAATCTTCATAAAAGCATGGAGATTTGCAGGCTGCATGTTAGAGTGTGAATATGCTTTTTTCCAAAAATTAAATGGTAATATCTTTTTTACTTGAACATTAAAAAGGTGGTATTTAGAGCGCATCTTATCTTCTGGAGATCATCACAGTTCCAGACAGCAACAGATTTCAAATTCCATAGAATCTCAGAATTATTAAGGTTGGAAAAGACCTCAAAGATCACCAACCTTTGACTGAACACCACCTTGTCCACTGAACCATAGCACTGAGTGCCATGTCCAGTCATTTCTTGAACACTTCCAGGGATGGTGACTCCACCACTTCCCTGGGCAGCCCATTCCAATGCTTGACAACTTCTTCCTTTAACAATTTCTGTCTGATGTCCAACCCTCACCTGGCACAGCTTCAGGCCATTTCATAGCATTATCTCTATTTTCAGATAAAGCAAATTAGTCAACTACCCATCCCAAACAAACAAGGAGTTTAGTGCCATTGACAAATAACTTAATGCAACCCAAAAAGTAAATAGTAACAAAAGACATCACTACCCTGAGAGAACAGAAAACACATTGTTCCATCCAACAGTAGCTCACCATTCCCCCATTACAGTAACTGCCAAAATGTATTATTCTTCTCTTGGAAGACAGCTTATTATAAAGTGCCAAATTGAACCAGACGACTGAGGCACATGCAGCTTTCCCTTCTGCAAAAAATTTCATAAACTGCTATCCGTAGGGGAGCATGAGACTATTCTAAGCTTGGAGAGAGCACAATGCTAGGAAATGGTAAGAAACAGATAGATATTTCTTGGCATTATTTTGATTCACAAATTTTGTCATGAGGTACCAGAAATAACTGACTCAACATTAAAGATATTGAAAGAGAAACAGAGTTTTAGAGATGTTCAGGACATAAAGGTACTTCAAGGAAAAACACCAAAACAGTAATGACAGCTAAAAAAGTTTCCTTTTTTTTTTTTCTTTTTTAGTGTCCCAGAGCTTTTTAGCTTCTTGGAGAAAAGAAATAATTTAAAGCCATTTCTGTGGCACCAGATGGTTGCAGTGTGAGGCTTGCACCCAACAGCTACAGGGATTTCCTATCCTGTGGCAGGATAAAGGCCAAGCTCCTTTTATTGCATAAAGTCTGAACTTAGCATCTAACAACATCTAACAGCAGTTTCTAAACATATATAGAACATCTACATTTCTACTTTGCTTTAAGTTGTGCTAGAGATACTTCTGAAATAGAGAGACAAACTTTTATGGTACTTGTTGCCCTTGGAAGAGTCAGAGAGGTAACAATTTGGCCCAACAGTGCTTGTATAATAAAAATGGAAGGACTGAAATGGTCTTTTCCTTTTCAAGAGGATTATCTATTATCCAGTCTGTCCGCACGAGAATCATTATCTACTTTTTACGCTTCTTTTAGATCTATTTCTTCCAAAACAAACACATTTTAATTTAGCTGTTCAAAATGCTTGTGTTCAGCCCGCTGTCTGTAAGTTCCAATGCCAATATGACCAAATTCATGACCCCAGAGCTTGGTCATATTTTACTGGAAATATTTACAGTATAAAGGGTTATGCTGCAGGATTTGGAAAGGTGAGATATTCTAACAGTATGATGGTACTTACACAGCCAGATTTTTATGAACAAATTAGAAAAAGGTCATACCTCCCGTGAGGATGACTCAAGAGGAGCTCAAGGTACTCCCAGAGCACAAAAAGCTGCAGGTTACCTCTTCCCAGCTGACATTTGGCAGCAGAGTACGTGCACTTCGAGGCATTTGCATTGCAAAGTGAACAACAGGCATGTAAATCACTAAAAATCTCAGCTGTTCACCTGACAATGCAACAAAGAGTAGATGATTAACAGCACTTAGCTATGACTAAACGAGAAGTGACATGAGATTTACTCCATGTTTTACAGTCAGTAGTTCCCTTTGGTTTTCATCTCTGCTTTGCTTTGCATTATACTTTGTTAATTGCTTCAGGAAATGGTTAGAGTTTACAGGCTGCCTGGAAATTGGGATGTTTTAAGAGAATGTACTGAAGCGCATTGATCTGAATGATATGGAATCTATTCTTTCCTGACGGCACATAGCAACTGACCTTACCTGATTGCACAAGTCTACCACTCTTGCATTAATAGTTTACAGCTGGTGGTTCCAATTTTCATCTGCTTTATATATATCATAAATCTTTTAATTGAGAAGCAGCTAGCCAATATGCTAGGACTCTGTAACATATTGAAACGCCTGTTACTTGAAACTGTGGTTAGCTCCTAGGGATGGGTTTCATTCCAGGCAGAAAAGTGCTTTCTGCTGGAATATGCTGTTAGAAAAAGCAGTGGAAGCAGAAGTAGACTTCTTAATTGAAGAAAAACACACCCAACAACATCTTTAGGCAAGTCATTATGAATATATGAACCCATGCACCTATCAATAATCTTTATTGAACAGAAATTATCCCCCTAAATATAGCGCTGATACAGGACACTGTCAGCACCTGTCTCTGTCTTTTAGCATTTACTGAGTTACTTTGTTTCACAATCAGTTGCTTCACAGAGTATATACAAGATTTTAACTAAAAATTATAAAATGATAGAGTGGTCTGGTTAGGAAGGAAGCTTGAAGATCATCTAGTTCCAAACCAAGCCAAAGGCAGGTGTGCAACCCACTAGACCACGCTCCTCAAGAGCCCAGTCCAACCTGGCCTTCAACACTTGAGGGATGGGGCATCCACAGCTTCTCTGGGCAACCTGTTCCAGTGTTCACCACCCTCACAGTAAAGAATTTTTTCCTAAAAGCTAATCTAATTCTGCCCTGTTTCAGTTGGAAGCCATTCCCCTTTGCCCTATCACAACAGGCCCTTTTAAAAAGCCCCCTTTAGGTGCTGGAAAACTGCTATAAGGTGTCCCCAGAGCCTTCTCTTCTCCAGACAGAGCGACCCCAACTTGTTCAGCCTATCTCCATGGGAGAGGTTCTCTAGCCTTTTTATCACCTTTCTGGTTCTCCTCTGGACTCATTCCAACAAGTCCACACCCTTCTTATGCTTGGAACCCCAGAGCTGGATGCAGCACTCGAGGGGGTGTTTCACCAGAGCGGTGTAGAGGAGCAGAACCACCCCTTCACCCTGCTGGTCATTCTGCTTTTGATACAGCCCAGGACACAACTGGCTTTCTGGGCTGCAAGTGCATGGTGTTGAGATGTGTCCAGCTTCTTGTCAAACAATTGTCCCAAGTCTTTCCCCTCAGAGCTGCTCTTAATCCATTCTCCTCCCAGCCTTTATTGTGCTTGAGATTGCCCCAGCCCAGGCACAAGGCCTTGCACTTGGCCTGGTTGGGCTTCATGAGGTTTACACAGACCCACATCTCAAACCCGCCAAGGTCCCTCTGGATGTCCTCCCTTCCGCCCAGCCTGTCGACCACACCACGCAGGCTGGCACAGTTGGTAAACTTGCTGAGGGTCCACTCAATTCCATTGTTCATGTTGCTGATGTAATTACATTATGTTTTTCCTTTGTTCCTTAGCCAGTGATCTCAGATCCCCCCACAACTCTGTGCTTGACAAAACACCCCTATGCATTCTTTGCAATCAGACATGAAACAGAGACACAAATTCAGACCTGTCCTTTGGCATTGCAGTTTTGTCTGAGACATATATATTTAATGATTAGTGGGGTTTCATCTGTCATATCCATTATTTCTGTGCCACTATATCTAAAAAGAATTTTCAGATGATCCAGTAAACTAAGTAGCAAAAGATCTGATAATTATTTGATGCAACCACTGTCCACAGAAGAGGGCAATTTTTGTCCTTGCTATTTCAATCACTTGAAATATGAAATAAATAAGGGCAGGACTACTGGTCCTTTCAGTGCCTTTATTAAAAATTCAGCTCAGCTTGGGTAGGGTGCCCGAGGGGTCGCGCGCCCGCCACTGCTGCTCCCTGGACCGACACCGAAGAGGAGGTGAAGATTGCAGCTTTGTCTCCGGAGGTGACAGAGCTGGGGCTTCCGTCCTCACGGGAGTCCGTAGGAAGACATCTCACTGACTTGGATGTAGGAGTCCTCACTCCGCTTCAGTGCCCTTCAAGTCAGGGAGACTAAGAGATCTTAAAAACTGTCCAGAGGTAGCTACTTTTTCTCCCCGTTCTGGGGAACTGTTTATGTCTCTTAGTTTTCTGTTAATTAGTTTTTCTAAGGCTTTATCTTCTTTGAATTGCACTGGTAATTACTTATTTGCATACTGTCACTTCCTTTCCGGGCGCCATTTTCTTTTAGGGAGCAGCAGGGGCGATATTCCCGACGGAAACAGCAACAGATTACATAAAACAAGTAACTACAACAGCCAAAGAATAACGGTAGGGCAATTAACAGCAATAAGCAACCAGTAACAAGTAACATTAACTTTCAAAGAGGTAATTGCGTAACACTTTTGTAACAGGTAATATTAACTATTAAAGAGGTAATTACTTTTTGTAACGGGTAATATTAACCATCAAAGAGGTAATTGTGCAACTTTTTGGCTCTTGTTTCTAACAAAATAGATATGGAAAATTTGAGATTTTAGCTTCTCATTTTGTTTCTGAAGCAGCAAATATCAGCCACCATTAACTATGTGCAATGTACCTGAACAGAAATGAGGAAGGAAATTACAGGTAAAACTTATCTATATCAGTGCTACCAGGGAGTGCAGCAGTTCAATACCCATACGGACAAGAATAGCCAGAACAGAGGCTACCACTGCTTTTCAACAAGGTAAAGTCCACACGGTTTAATCTTTAAAAAAAAAAAATTTCTACTCAAGTTGTAGTGGCAACTTGCAACCAATTTGTAGTTAATAGAGATCAATATGCATTTATCTACTTCAGTTCTCCGTAGATGAAAACTGATGAGAGAACCGTCATTATTAAAGCAGACGTTATGATGAAGAAAAATGGATTAGGATTGCAATTTTCAAAGAAGGGCTTTCAGTTTGCTTCAGAAAACTTGTGCCTGCAAATATCCATGAGGCTGTGATGTTTTGCGCATAGTTTGACAAGTTTAAATTGGGATGGGCAGGGCAGGGAAAATTGAGCCATGAACTGTTTTTCTCTTCAAAAGAAACAATTACAAGAATTTAAGCATGTCCTGCTAGAAATGTAGCCATCAATACACAGACAAAACCGTGCCATGCCCCCTGGCATGGTGCCTGCAGTCCTGCTGGGGGAGGCAGGGCAGCCCCAAATCCCAGCCTGATGGACAAGGGATGCACGGTCTTCTCCTACCTTCCCTCATTTCCTTTATTTCTTTAAGCTTTATTTCCTTCTTTATTTCCTTCCTTTAAGCTTTCAGTTATTAAAGCTTCAATTGGCTAGGAGATTGGCCTACAGTTTCTCCATAAGTTTCTCTCCCCTCTCTGCAGCTTGTCCAGAATGGATTAGAACAGAGCCAGGGAGGAACAGATTTGCGGGGCTGCAGCTGACGGCTGAGGAAATCCACAACTGATCCTCCCCTCTGCCCAGCTGGATTCATAAGCCCTGTACAGAAAATGTTCATAGCCAGAATAATCCTAGGGTCTGAGAAACCAGAGCTTTCCCCAGGCACAGAAGCCTACTACAAGTAAATCAGTTTTCTAATAGCAACGTTTTTCAGAAGCTTCAAAAATAAATTTCTCAGTCTAAAACACAAGAGTCTTGCTCTTCTCATATATATTTTGAGAGCTTGCAGGTAAGCCTGAAAAAGTTTACAAATTCCCATTTTTCAATTCCAATAATGTGACTTGATATGATTCTGTATGTGAGTTTAAACAACATTTTCTATTTTTTTAAAGGAACCTTAAAGATGCCTGAATATGCACTCTCCTGGCTAACAAAATCCATGCTTGCTGTTATTTTGCATACCTGATTTCTGATACTGTGGCACAAACCAGTTGCTTTCTTTGGGAATTAGACACTAACAAAATTTCCTGGTAAGTCTGTGCTGTTCAAAAACTCAAAATAAACCAAAACTCCAGAAGCTTACACAGATTTATTTTCACTTCTCACTAGCCTTGACAAAGAATTCCTTTTCCTGTAGTGAACCCTGCATACCACCAAATTTTGAAGATCAAAGGTCTACTTTATGGTGATAGTGCTGCTTTACTGTTTCATTCCCTGTAAGATTGACTCTAGAGCAATGGAGGCTCTTCTTTATCCACTGGAATAATGGCATTACGTTGGCATAATATTAAACCTTATCAATAGAAAAGTTTTAATGTATACAAAGAAATACTCACTGTCCTTGCCTTCAGTGCCTCTTACCCTGAAACTACAGACCTATGCCATGAGAAATTGGAAATGTTCCATATTCCTCTTTCTTATGGATGTAAAGAGGAATATATACATATAACCATTAATATGGTTAAAAGACATCTAAAACTGACCATAACTTCTACAACAAAACATTGTATGCTGCAGAGGAAATGGTCTCACATTTAGAAGTGTTCTTCATCTGTCTGAAAGTTTTATTCACTTCAGGGTGGGGTCCCAGTATGTCTCTAACAAAATCTTATTTCAAAAACAACTCAGCTTCACAGACCAAATCAGCATGAGCCCCATCCAAGTGTTTGTCATGTCTTTGTGATTTACATGAGGTTGTCCTTCACAAGTGGGAAGACGGTATTTCTGACTCCAGCTAACCCAGAGCTCTCTCTGAGTTAATCCAGAGTCGTACACACCCTCCATCACTGAAGTTTTCACAGGCTACATCCTTTCTCTGTGCCTTTAGTGTCCTTCCACAGATATAAGTGGGGGCTCAACTTGGAACCACAATCCAGATCTTATTTAATGATTCTTTTGTGTTGGGAAGGTCAGAAAAAAATCCACTTCAGTCTTCTCCAGGGGCATCTCCACAGCAAGAGAAAGAAGAAAATATGCAGGGAAAAAAAAATAGGAAGTTCATCTGCAACAGGCAAAACTAAATCCAAATTTGTGTACACACAGGAAATGAAACTGCTCTGTAAGAATCTACCACTTTTTTATACATTAGCTCTCCAGAGATAAATTGCCCTTTAAGACATGAATCCTGAGTATCACGGGTAACAATGAGAGAATGAAATTCCAATTACTTGCCTTGGGCACTATGAGGAAAAACTCAGAAAATAAACACACCATTTCTACTGTTCCTAGCAGCCCTACTTATACACAAGGGACAGAGGGAATCTGTGATAGAGGGGATCCCCTTCAAGGTCATGTCACCATAATGTTTTGCATTTTTGTTTTCCTTTATCTTGAGGCTATTCCATTGCCAGTCAGTGCAGAATAGGGCATGTTGCTACTTAAAAACAACAAGTAACCTAATACAGCTTTATTACCAGGCTCTGGGAGCATGGGAAACAGATAAACAATGACTCATGAAAAAAAAAAGCTTTTATCTACTTACTGTAGCAAGTGAGCATATGAACAGAGGCCAAGGGGAGTCTCAGATGGAAAGCAACCAACTCTGAACTTTGGTCCAATGCAGTGGTCACAAGAGACTTTCATGGTAACTGCAGCATGTTGAAAAACAAATTAAAAAGAGGACATTACATGGAAGAGAAGCATACAGGATATTTGCCTGTTTGATAGAAATGCAATAGTGGAGAAAAAAATGAGTACAGTTCTTCAAGATGTAAAGAAAAGACCTAATAAAAACTTCCAGATAAAATGTTAAACTGTAAAAAAACTTATCAGGAATGAATGCTTATACTTAACTAGGCCAGATGTAACCTTATGTTTTTAGCCAACCTTCGTCTTCTGTCACACATTAACACACTCACCTGGGAAGACTATGTGTTTGTCTACTTAGAGTCGTTTCATGGATCAGCTGCAGAACACTTCCCACTGCCAGAAGGGTCCCCTGGGGCCCCCACCAGCTGGAGAGCCACTGGTGCCTGGGTCACTCAACCCAGCATCACTGGTGACACTGGAAGGTAAGGGCCATCCCCTCTTTCCACTACTCCTCTTTCACCCAGGCCACACAGCCACTCACAGAACTGTGCTAGGAAATGGATTACAGAAATAATCTGGACTGAATTACCAGATAGGAAAAGCAGTGGTGTAATGAACTTCACTTCCATTTATCTGTTGAAAACCATTTTTTCCTATTTTTTCCCCCAGTAGAGCTGGCAGCGTAGGCAGACTACAGTTTGAAAAGTAGCTTTGTGGATATTATGTTTTTTTATGCAGCTTTGCACATACCTGCTGGGAATTCTGCTGTGTCTATTTTGAGCTGAGTCCTTACCAGAAAGGACTATAAGGGAGTGTCTGAAGTAGTAAGCTATAAAGAACAAGCTAGAGAAATACATGGAGAACTCTTCTCACCTTTAAATACAAAAGATACAACTGCATTGCATTATCTTCCAGTTAGCAACACTTGCTGAATGATTATATTTTACTGTACCTCATTCTTTTAATATAACCTTTCTGGAGAAATGAGGCAAATGTGCAATTGTAGGCAACTGGCCTCATCTGCTCCAGTATATTCCATAAAGTAGCATAATTTATAATCACCATTTATTATTAACCAGATTAGTTTCTGGACATTAAGAGCAGAACTCATCCATTTTTATTCTCCATGGCAGAGGGTGAAGTGAAGAGGAGTGGCAAGTGTTAGAGCAGCATCTCTGAATGACCCACCCCCATCTGCTTTGCATGAGGGGAGCTCCAGTGCTGCCTTGCAGAGTCTGCACTCCAACACCAGAACACTTTCACAATGTTTTTGGCATTTTACTTGTAAACACACATTGTTTTTGAATAGCAGAGAGCAGGGGAAGGGGCAAGGAAGAGATTTCTGCCTGGCATGAGAAGAAGTTGCCCCAAGGGCCACCATGCCAGGCCCAGTCAGAAGAGGACACCTCCAGCATTGACAGAAATAATTTACAGCTCTCATTCACTTCTTTCCTTCTCTCATAAATAAGATAACAGGCACATCAGTGCTGAGACACTCCCATCCTACTTGAAAACTGCTGGCATTTCATATCTAAAGGAATCACGTGATGAAATGGGTCATTAAATAAAGCAGATGCTTTTATTGTAGAACATTAACTTCTGTGTTATTCTGGAAAAAATGCTTATGCTTGGGCTGAGTGCATGCTCCATTCCTTCAAAGCCAGCCACTGAGCTTAAACCATTTTTCAAGCATTAAGCGAGTCAGATACACAGTATCAGAGGTCACTGACTGCCTCATACATTCATTTGCTATTATTTTCCTTTTTTTAAGCAACCAAGTACCTTTTTTACAGTAACCTGCAGTTGGTACCTGGCTCCTTTTTCTATAATGTCATATAGCACTCATGGCATCTTTCAACATCTGCAGCTGCCCTCAGGGTAATCTGGAAGGTGACCCTCAAGGAATAATGGTCCTGGTCAAGGAACATCTTAGGTTTGGGGATTTGGGGTTTTAGGTTTAATGTAAACATAGTGTACTTGTATCTGTCATCCCAGCTGATTTTTCCAACACACAGAGAAACACCTTGTGGGCTTCACAGAGCAGGTGATGCACAGAGGGGTCTGGGTAATGGGACTGGTGCTTTTATTTTCCAGAAAAGACACAGAAAATACTTTTAAAAGGACAAGAGATTGCAACACAGGAAGTATAAAGGGAGGTAAAGGCATTCTCACATGTTCACACAGCATGCTCAGTGGTAACATCAGATCCTTTTAGCTTTTAATCAGATGGATGTTTGGAGCTTACCTCTTTGTTTCTGCTTGAGGAAACTGTGCTAATGCACAGGTGAATATTCTTGCATTTAATATGTGCTTTCAGTTTCTGGAAATACAACCTTTAGCATTTCAACTGCTCATATCAAAAGTCATTTTGATGTCAGATCAGCATTGCTCAGCATTGTTTCACTGGAAGGATTGTTTTACCCCAACACTGAAATACAGTTTTCATACCAAATTAAAAAAAATAATGCAACAAAGGTAGACAGACAGTAACTCCACAGAATGGCTATGCAGTGGGATTCTTCAGACTAAAGTTATTAAAGGGATTTTGTATTGGGATGTCCACCCTCTTCTTTTTCAGGTTTTTTAGAATGTGCCTCTAGATTTTGGCATTGCAATGGGACAGACATCCATTGCACTACAGGAGCAAGGCACAGATGTGCTGCAGTCCAAGGAAGAGACCTAAAAATAAAGGTGTGGCAGCTTCATACACTACAGCATTGCCCTACATCCTAGGGTACCCTCATCAGGTATTGTCAGGGCCGCATGCACATCTCCTTCTCCCTTGGCATGGACACTACAGAGACAAGTTGGAAAAGCCACTGCCAGGTGAGAACATAACTCCCCCCACAACCCTCTTTGCACTAGGGAGGTCTGGATAGTGAGGGAAAGCTTTCCTTGTGAAAGGGAAGAAGATCAACACAGAAAAATAACTGCAGAAGCCAGAAGTCTGGCTTCTTTTAAGTATCAGTAAGCCAGGAACAGATTTCCCTCCCCACTACAATAATTTGGTTTTCACTCTGCCTGCCGGACCCATTTCCTCACTCATCGCCTCTCGCAGCTGCCCAGGCAGAGGACAGGAGGGAATGCCTTGTGCCACCCGTGCTGTGAACACATCCCAGCATTTTCCACCAACTGCTATGTCTTCTCTTGCAATAACCTCCGCACAAAATACACTGTTTAAGGTTGTCCAAGCCATCAAGTGTGGAGCTGGCTTGCTGCCTTCGCTGATACAGGCAATCCAGTCCTATGGGATAGAGGAGTAGCTGGGGATAGGCAGGATGGAAAGGGGCTGGCATTGAGAGGGAGGGCCAGTCCAGGAGCAGCCTTGGAGAGCTTCGTCTGGTCTTGGCACAGGGACAGAGGATGAGGGAGTTGCAGGGAGAGGAAGCGCTGCCCCTCTCAGCCACAGCCCCAGGGTAAGTGCTGCCGCTCCCCAGGCTCTGCCAGGGACACAGTTTGGAAACAAGGTCATTCTCATATCCCTGATTTTCTAGGCACATGCCTCCTTTACCTATGCATCAAACTACACTTCTTGACCTTTTTTGGCCCCTTTTATTTTGTCTCCACTAAGTTAATAAATCACACACAGTGGGATACAGGAGGGGCAGAGGAGCTGCATCCTCCTCTTCACCCAGGCTGAGCAGCATTAGGTTAAGTCTGCTTCTTCCGTGTCTCTCCTCAGCTGAGGTGGAAGTAACTAAAAACTGTGGGTTGGTACTTTTTAAACCCTTCTAACAGAGGGATAGAGTTTCTGTGCTCATACCCTTCCACAGCAAAAGAAATTATACCTTAACCCTCACAGTTAAATACCTATTTCTCCCCAATAAAAAAAACTTTAGTGACTAACCAGAACCTTAAGCTTACTCCAATGAGGAGATTTAGTAACTGCTGCTTTGGACTATTGAAATGTAAATTAAAATCTCTTAGGGCAGTGCTCTAGCAATTTAATTTCAGGTTGTGCAGAGCTGTGGAGGAATGCCAGGAAAAAATCTCCCTCCCCTTGCAGAAAAAAAAAAATATTAAAATATGGAAGCTGGTTTGCAGTCTAGTATGCTGTCATTCACCACATACTACCTATGCCACATAAAGGGCTGGGAATCAGGCAGTCAACAGTAAGTCTCAGAAACATCTGTGAACTTCACATGCAGCCTTCACACTTGGTACGGGGTACCAAAAACATTTGACTGCATGAGTCCTCCGAGATGGAGCTGAAGAGAACCAGTGCTTTACCCCTGTGAGACACCAACCATCCTACCATCTGCCCTAGAGTAAAATGGGTAAGGCTTACCGCAGAAAGGTTATGTGGGTGGGAAGAGAAAGTATTTCATCTAGAGCTGCTGAAATTGTCTGATCCAAGGGCTTAGACTGTCAGTGGGAATCTGGGTGCTGAGGTAAGTGTTCATCTGCTAAACACTATGATATGAGATGAGAGAAGTAACACTAAACTATAACCAAACTACTCCCCGAAAGGAAAGGAAAGGATCAGTCTTTTCCCCTCAACACAGTAGATTTGAAAAGAGGAGGAAGCCTAGAGGGGTGAAATGCTCTTTAGAAGCCACTAGAGAGAAATAAAGAATAACTTAAAAGACTAAATGTTCGTCCCGTCTTCTGCCTATCCCACTCTGTTGCCAGTGTGCAACATTTCAGGGACATTTCTATGGAATCAGAGGGAGCACACAGGGCAAAAATGTGATCTCATCACTCTATGGCAGTTCTGCACATCAGGTATTTAGGCCTCTTTTCCCAAAATCACTACAAGCAAATACTCCCCACGTATAACATTAGGAGTGAGAGGCTACTCCCAGCACACCCAACTCATCTATCCCATTAACCTGGAAACATGGGAGACACCATCATTCGCTGCTAGCACAGTCCGTGGCAAAATTAATACCTAAGGCTACAGGTTAGTCAACACGCTGGTCCACTCTAGGGGGAATAAAAAAACCAAAACTGAAACAAAACAGACTGTTAGCCTCTAGGTCTCTTACTTGTTTTGGGGGACCCCACCACCACTTGTGTAAGAGACATGAGAGATATTTTATCCCATCCCATGCAAGTCAGATTTGCCAGCCACAGCCACAAGGATACTGAGCTATGTACAATGCCCTGTGCAAATTCCCTCCAGACCACCTTAGGAAATGTCATAAAAAGGCCAGAGCTGAAAGGAGAAAGCAAACCTGTATATCTTGACTGCCTACATTAGTAAAATTAGAGAAAGGTACCATACTATATCCCAAAAAGGAAAAGATGTGCAGCAAGGTGCTCGTGTGACGCTACTGACTGTACCAGAGCAAAATCCTTTCTCCAGAAATTAGGACCGAATAGAGACAACTGCTCAGGGGTCTCAGATTTGTCATTCCTTAAACTCATTCCAACACTCCGTGACCATGAACCTCTTTCATTTCCCACCTCACTTTATTGTAAGTCTCTCTTCATTTCTTTTTGGGTCCCAAAGGCCCAAAAAAGGCACCCAGGGAGAAAGCTTCAGAATCAGCAGTGCAATCTATTGCTTTACATAGTGCAGAGGACACACACATGCAAGGTGAGACTCAGTCCTTCTCTGTAACAATAACCTGGCAGTCCTTCTGCAGCAGAGGGTATGTGGTTCCTGAAGATACTAGGGCTCAGCCCATGCCCTGAAGCATGCTGGCCAGGTGGCCTCTGCTTTAACAACTGGGAGAATTTTTGGAGTGTCTTGAAAGCAAGATCATTAGATATGCCACCTTCAACAGTAAAAATAAGTCTGTAATCACAATAAGTTTGTCTTACTGTGGTGCAAATTGAATATGCTGGAAGTACAGGGCAAAACAAATAATCTGATTTATCACAACAGACACCAGTCCTCATTTATAAAAACTTGAATTTGTGCTGTACAGTTGTTCTACAAAAAGCCTCGGTGAGTCATTTGCTATCCAATAGTTACATTGAGTTATCACAGGAGCAGCCATTACTCACAGTGACAGTCTCAGCACAACAAGCCCCTGTCGAGAGCATGTGAGTTTCTGCCTACATGGAACAGATGAACCTAATGGATATCCGCCTGGCTGAGCCCAGCACCTGCACACAGCCACGAGCCTGACTGAGCACAGGGGGACAAATCCACCAGAAGTGCATCTCGCCAACAGCAGTTACTCTCTGCATAAGAAAACTGGCATTTTGCTGCTTCTCTTTAGACAAGCCTGGGGTTTTATTTTGGGGGATTTTGTTTCTTTGTTTGTTTTTGTTGAGTGAGTGGGAAGTAAAATTAACTCCTACTTAACAGTCACCAGGCACATCTGGCAACATATGGGGGGCAGGAGGTGGGGAGTAACCTTTCAAAAGTGATGAGAGCAAGCTTGGCTTTGATGTTCTCCATCAGACCTGATCTGCCTCGCACACTGGGGCACAAAGATAACCAAAGGTCTGGCTATGAAGCCTTCTTTGGGGAAGAAAGGGGCTATGCCCAGTTCTGGTGCAGGTTAGATCAGTCTTGAGGGCTATTCTAATCCAAACCTATAATCTTATTTAACTGACTCCACAGACCCATCTATTCTATCAAAAATCTTGAAATGTAAATTTTCTACAGCTGCTACCAGAGGGAGATCAGAATTTCTTCCATGGCTGTGTCTCTTGGTTAAGAGATATTTCCTGACTGCAAGAAGACATCACTGTATTTGAGCTGATCCCAAACTATTTTTGTTAGAACCTATGACCAAGCCTTAGCAAAAAGATTCATTCCCTAACCAAGAATAGTAAAGAACAAACAAAATGCCCACCAGTTATTTTTCTACTGTCCAAGTTGCTTCATTGTAATTTTACAACTATTTCGTCCTTCTTCTAAAAATGTAATGGAAGCAAGTGTCTGAAAGCAGAATATTTATCTCCTGATTTTTTTTTTTTACTCCAGTTTTAGGCTTTTATATCTTCACTGCATGTTAGACAGGGAAGAAAACCCCAGTAAATAGCTAGTTAGATTGATCTCCAGAAAAGTTATTTAATCTCTGGGGTTTTTTCAGCTCTTAATACAACACAGCCAGTAGGGAACACTCACATTTTGTGTTCATTCATCTGATTAAGGAGAAAAAGTCAGTTCCTAGTGCCACACATTTAGCAGGGGATTAGGCAAATTACTCCCGTCTGAGGCATCAGGGCCATACGTGGCCTCCATCAGCCTCTGCACACCCTTCAAGCAGGGAGCTGCATGGCATTGTCCTGCACCCCCACACCCCAGTTTCTGCAGTGCCACCACCCCAGAGCAGGGTGCAGCCATAGCCAGCTGCAGCCACTGGTAGCTGCTCCAATCTCATGGTGAGTTCTGCTCCCCCAGAGACAGGAGGAAACATGGGGCTGAGAAAGTCCTCCTCACCACAGGCACCACGGAAACATTGCCACTGACAATAAGGAGGAAAAATACGTCTACCTGGACTCATTTGTTTGGAGCTTTGTTTAAAAGGAACATGAGGCAGATGGGGAGAGAATAAATCTGCACTAAGAAATGTAGTGGGATAACAAATAAGATGACAACACTGAACTCTCCTCTTCAGGGAGCACAACTACTTTCTTACCTAACAGTATGTCCCTTTAATGATAATACACTGTCAACAGTTCAAAATCACATTAATATAAAAAGTAAGTTCTTACCTTCAGTTTAAATGACAAAGCTCTCTATTAATCTGAAATCCTTACTATCTCCTTGCCTGGATGTGTATATCTAATTTGCAACTACATTATTTGGAGGATTTAAACTATAAACGACCCCACCTGATGCTGCAGTACTTTTACCCCCAGAGGGATCGGAGGGTGGGAAGCAGGTTCTCTTCTGAACCATTGCCAAACACCACAGCACAGCAACTTCAGTACCTGATCAGGCAAAACCTTTTTGAAAAGGCAATAGTTATTTACACAGACAGTGAAGAGCCGAGAGATCAGAGCTCTGTTGTGTGGCACAGCCACAAGAAATTACACCGTGTCTCTTTGCCCAGAGATGAAGAACAGTACTTACAGAAACCACAGCAAAACTGGTCAAGTCACCCTCTATCCATCACAACACCTGCAGCTACCTTTGCAAGGCAGGCGAGACCATGATAAATATGGCATGAGGGCATTAAAGTGTGTCTTTTTCCTGAACCACAAATAAAGCTGCCTGCAGGCTCTCCCTCCCCAGAAATAAATGTCGAGGAGAAATCCAGGGAAAACAAAGGGAGCTGGTTAATTGGGTGGTGCCCACATCACACAACAGACATGATCCTACGGAATGGAGCGTGCCGTCTCAATCTGGCAGTGTTTACAAACACGGTGCAACTGGCATCATTTCAATATTGTTGTAACAGGTGAGAACATATACAGCCTGGGAGGAAATAGCATTTTTATTGACTGACAGATTGCAGTACTATATTACATTGAACATCCCAATAAAAATGGAGTGAGCCTTGCCTAAAATATGGCACTGCACTGTGCAAAGGTTAGCAGTGCAGTGGTCATTTTATCAAGGTTAAAGTCATCCTGCAAAGCTTTGCTGAACAGCTATATTGGTTATGAATGTTAAATAAATAAGTAAATACAAATTGTATCTCAAAGGTTAGCTCTGCTAACCCCTAGAGCAGGTACAGATAGGCTTTTAACAGCTTCGTTGGGCTGATTGAGGAAACTGTAACAAAAGCAGAATCTCTATCTGTACCTCTGCTGCAGGGCTCAGCAGACACACGGTGCCAGCACAGCTGCTGCTTCCACCATCACCCAGCACAAGCTGCACACGTGTGTATGTACACACAGACAGTGTGTGTCTGCAGGTACCTATCCTCACTCCCAAGTCTGGTTCCAGCGGTGGCCTCCAACTCTTCTTGGAGCACACACAGTCCTCAGCAGCTGCTGGCAGTGCGGCACTCACCCCACCGCCACTTCCCTTCAGGCTGCACTTCTGGCCTGCCTAAAACCAGATCGAGGAAATACAAAGCACATAAAAAGGCACAAATTTTACACTTTAAGATTTTTCAGACATCTGAGTTACATCTCTGCTAATTATACATCTAGTTTTTCTCACTCTGACAACTTCATGACTGACATTTCTCTGCCTCAGATTTCTGCACTGATCTTCCACCCCTACAGCAACCAGCACTCAGGTACTCATTGAGTATCATTACTCATCAAATACCATCGAGAGTAAATGTTTTGTGTTGCTACAATCAAGGGTTGAAGAAGGCTCCGTGAGAGATTTTATCACATAAAGACCTTCAAGGGATTGTGTAGACTGGCCAAATAAGTTTGGATGGAATTACTTTCTTGTCTTGCAAAAATATTTCAGAAGTCTCAGGTTTGGGTTTTTTTCATGCACCTTGATGAAAAGTGATTTGGAAAAAAAATAGAGATCATATATTTCTCAGAAGTTACTAGTATACCAGTCCGAACACATATCCCAAATTAGAAAAATGTGAATTAAATCCCCCTTCTGCTTCTTTTGGAACAGGAATTTCCTTCAAAAACCATTCCCTCTGAGAAAGACATTTCACAAATAAGTTTTTTAAAAAATTGGAAGTTTCTTATATTTCTGACATAAAAATTTTGCTCTGGACTATCAGACAAGGAGGAAAATGATAGCAACTCACATTTAGGTTAGAAACATCTATATTTAAACTAATCTTCCACTGAAAGAAGATTCAGCCTTGAGTGCAGACAGAGCTGCCCATTTCATCACCTGCCTGTGCTCATGTATATGTGAAGGTAGATGGTCTAAAACCTGCCCATTCCTGTCCCTCAAACAGCAGCACAAGAAGGGAGCTCTTAAAAGCCTCGATCTCCCCTCCCATGCAACTTGTGCTTTCCCTGAATCCAAAATCTGGCTGTTCCTCCCCTGAATGACAATGCTGATGTCAGCTTCTACTGCTGAGCAGCTCAGAGCCAGCCCTGGCTCCTAACCAGCCAGGCAGACCTTGAGCCTGCCAGGAATTTTGCTGAAACACTAATGAATGAAAAAGGGGAGATACTTCTCCTGCTTGTTACGTCAGCAGCATGCACGTGGGCCCTGCATATGCCAAGGAGCAATAAGCAAACATCAGCAGAGTATTCACACATCTGTCACTCCACCTCTTTAGACACTGGGGCTAGAAAAAGCTTTACAATCTCTCCTGGGTTCATAAATCTGAGGGCCTATATAACTCTCCCTATCCCTTGAACTATACCTTACGATTGGATAGACCCAGCACAGCACTTCTTTCATGAACTGCACATTACACAGAGTCATAAGTAAGACTCCTTGGATGAAGCACAGTTGGAATGTATTCTGCGGAAGTAAATATTTCACCACTAATTATGACGCTGGTCAGGAACAAGGACAGAGAACATCAATATTTAGATGACTAAAAAAACCGTATTTGCTACACATGGACACCCTTTTTCAGTAATAGTCAGTAATTTCTCCTGAGCTTGGGGCTTTGATAGCAAATGGATGAGTGGAGAGTGGGATCAGAAAATAAATCACTGCCTGGGAAGCTGCTCTCTTAAACAGAATACACTGATATTTCCTTCAGAAGAGAAAAATGCTTTCTTGGCTTCGCCTGTGACACAGGTAAGCCTGGTGGGAGCAAACAGCAGAAGGAATACCCTGCCTCAGGTGCCATGCTGTGCCGTGCAGCTCACACTTCATCCATGGTCATCAATGCTCTTAATTTTCAGAAGCCTCCACATTCTAGAAGAAACAGGCTGTTTCCATTAATAAAACCCCTACAGTGTGTTGAACAAATGGAAAGCATGAAATTGTGCATGGAAAAGTAGGGGGGAGGATTACCAAAAGTGGTTTTCAGTTTTTAATTTCTTCCATAGTCTGAAGAAAAGCTAACCCATATTATCTGTGCAGCTGCTTCAGCCAATTCATCTTCTTAAAATTCCTGGAAATAATAATTTTCAGAACAGGATTTGAAGACCCACTGTATTCCAAGCCTTTTTTTAATCACGAGAGAGAAAAATCAGCAGATCACAACAGATAAAGCTAGAAGGAGCCAAAACTCACTGAAGTTGTAAGATCTCTCCAGTAGACCCAGAAGGATTTGGTCCAGAGTTTGCCTTGTAGTCTAATCACTCTAAAGGCTGGTGGCAATGACAGAGTACAATTTCTCTTTTTTCATAGTGAGAGTCACATGAACTGATAAATGCTGCCTCATTTGAAAGCTGGGTGCTTATTCCCTGGCTCTAATAACACTCTGCAGACTTATGACTGATTAATTGACAGGCATTTGGGATACCTAGGGATGAATATCAACAACAAAGTGAAATGTCAGAGAGTGAAATATATTGCAAGGCTTGTGTGGATTATGAGAAGCTGTATTATCAAACAAGAGAATGAAGTCAAGGGATAAGCAAGTGTAAAATCAGAGCATGCAGCAGGGTAGTGATAATTAAGTCCAGGGAGATAATTTTGTAAACGTAGATTTTATGGCTTTACTCAGATGCTCATCTTTTCTTGTATAAGCAGTAGGTTTATTCAAAGATCATATTGGTAATCAACTTGAGTAGAAGTGACAACGTGAGGAGAAAAGGGGCTGCATAGTGGAATGGTTACATTGAAGAAAAGCAAAATTACAGTCTCCCTGCTGCCTGCTAATGATTTAATAACCTCAAATGTGATCCATAGAGGGCTGCAAAAGAAGCTGTCTTTTGAAATGCAAGAAGTTTCACATCTGTTATGTTCATTTACAGACATAATTGTGACCCAATTAATATATTAAAAAATATTTTGTCTGTCATTTTGGGCTCAAGTTGCAATCCTTTTCAGTAAATATATACATATATTTATCAGCAAGTAAGCGATAACGTCCCTTAGGTTAGAATTGTGACCTCGGTGTCACCCAGAAAACAAGCTGTGCTAATTGCCCAGCTGAAGTGCCATGAAAACAAACACATCTATTTATGAGAATTGCCTGTTCTGACATACCTGTTACTGGGTGCCCCAGAAGCACCATCTTACTTTTATAATGAGGCTGGCCCAAAAAGAAACCGAAACAAAATAAAATGTTTCATATTTCACCACAGAGTTTTGCCTATTGTAAGCATGAGCTGGAACAACTGCGCATGGCTTTGGGAGGGGACAGGAGAAAAGCACAGTGATAACATAATTGCTGTGAATATCCAGTGTTAAACCACCATTCCTTGAGATGCCTGATTTCCCAGCTGTTCCCCAGGCATAGTACTGTGTGATCAATGCTCCACACTGCATGTATAAATGAAATTATGGGTTTCCAGTTTGCAGCCTGCAAACCCTTAAGGAGTCCATGGAGTGATTTTAAGATGTCCAAGAAAGGGGATTACAAAAGCAAGCTCCTATACTCTCTGTATAGGTTGGGAAGGAAGTTTTTTGGTCCACAAATTGCTAGAAATTGAAATTCTCTAAGTAAAGTCTTAAACAGGTTAATGGGAATGATAAGCACAATCACGAGGTGCAACCTGTGGTCTTGTAAGACCAGCACAAGCAACCGTGCCATCAGAGGCTCCCTCAGCCTTTCTGCTGCAAACACCAAGCCAGAACCTGAGAAGACTTTGTACCAGACATCTCATTAAAAGATGTGCCCAAAACTTATAATTTCAACAGATGAGAATTTCCCTACATCCACAACTTTTCAATAACAATAATAATAATAAACAGAGGGATACACAGTTTGCACAAAGCACTTCAGTCTTTTGGCTTTCGTAAGCTTAGAATCGACTGGAAAATTGAAAAGAAGATTCAGTGTAGTGAGAGCTTACAACCAGAATTATCATAAGTTACAATGAGAATAAATGTGTATTCATTTTAAAAATTGTAAAGTTTGATTTCAGATTTAAGTTATTGTTTCAATATAATGGCTTTTAAATATCTATAATTACATGTTGGTTACTATTGTTCAGACCATTTTATATGAACACTTAAGGCAAATGCCTTATGAAATAAATCCCAGGCACTGATTATTTTTAATAGTGCAATGCTTCTTCTATTGTAATTACTTGGGTGCAATGCCTATTAACCTATTCAGCATTCCTAGAGAAATTTAAGTCAAATGCAATCTGATTTACTTTAAGGTAAGGGCTTCCCATCTCTGCTCTCTTTCCCTCTTCTCTGCTCAAATAAATATAAATGTGTGTTAGCTATGCAGAGAATCAATGAAATTATATTAAATTTTCAATTCAGCCAAGTGTCTGCAAATTCAACTAATTATTTATATTTTCAGTCTTGTTGATGCTGCAGTTATCGTAAAGCTCAACAGTCCATCTCTTTAATGTAACCAGTATCTGAGGCTTTTACATGTCCATTTCATTAAATTTGAAACATTTTGTGGCCTAGTTACGTGGCGTAGGCAGTTTTCTAAATATTTACCAGAAATTGTGAAAAATGATTTGGTATCCTGAAATGCATTTTATGAAGTAGCATGTTTTCAACAGGTGCCGATAGCTTAGTACACATGCTTTAGAAATATTTGGATGTTTGGAAAATCATTACTGACTGAGTTTACTTCCCATAGGACTTCTGTGAAAAGCTTTGGTGGAGATTGGAGAGCAGCAGGTCCTTTCAGACTCTACACAGCAGGCCCTGCTCCAGGAAACTGGGCAAAGTACCCCCAAAATAATGTCATTCTCCCTGTTCCAACTGTAAGAAAGTGATTAGCGTGATGTCAGCAAATCCTGACAGGGACAAGAAAAGCCCACCCAGAGATGTTGGGCAATGAATTTCAATCTGTAATATGACAGACATTGGTGGAAATACTTCAAAATTGATTTGAATCCACGAGACCTGCCGTCCATGGCTGCGAAACACCCTGCAACATTTATCAGAGGAGTTCAGGTAACAACCTCACTTCTCCTTGGCAGATATCCTCAGCTTTAAAAATGTCAAGTGGATTGTACATTACTCATTTCCTGTTTAAAAGTGTCCATTATTAGCAAAAATGACATTTGGTAAAGAGAAAAACTAATCTGCAAAATGATTTGCAGGGATTTCAGCAAAGCAATTAGGGGAATTTCTGGACTACAAACACTGTAGTGTGTAATGTGAGATTTCATCTTGACTGATAGACCTGTCAGGATTTCCATCCAAAAATACAGCTGTGTTTCCCTCCTTGCCACCCCACCTTTTAATGAGTTATATGTGACATTTTCTTCTTTCTAGTATTCCTTATTAGCACCTTACCCAACTTTAATCCACTTCAATCCTCATGTTGTCCCACTGAGCAGAACAGATGTCCAGCAGGACTGGAGAAAAAGGGACAAGCTGATGCCATATCTAGAGGGCTCAGGAGCCACCAAAGAGAAATGCAAACCAAATCAAACGTCTAAAACATACCAAGTGCTCATTGAGCAGGGGGAAGCAAGA
Source organism: Dryoscopus gambensis (assembly GCA_013389985.1). NCBI lineage: Eukaryota > Metazoa > Chordata > Aves > Passeriformes > Malaconotidae > Dryoscopus > Dryoscopus gambensis. The sequence goes on along the minus strand of WEIT01042029.1, from coordinate 20,032 downwards.
CTAACCAATTTTAAGTTCTGGTACATCTTAAAATCATAGAATGGCCTAGGTTGGAAGGGTCATTAAAGATCTTCTAGTTCTAGCACCCCTGATGCACTGGGACACCTTTCACTGGACAAGGTTGCTCAGAGTTCCATCCAATATGGCCTTGAACATTCCCAAGGATGGGGCATCCACAAGTTCTCTGGGCAATCTGTTCCGGTGCCTCACCACCCTCACAGTAAAGAATTTCTCCCTGGTATCTAATCTAAACTACTCTCTTTCCATTTGAAACCGTTCCCCATTGTCCTGTTACTATGTGTCCTTAAAAAATTTCTCTCCTTCTTTCCTGTAGGTTCTCTTCAGATACAAAGGCCGCAATTATGTCACCCCAAAGCCGTCTCTTTTCCAGGCTGAACAAACCCAATTAGCCTTTCCTCATAGGATAGGTGCTCCAGCCCTCTGATCATCTTGGCAGCCTCCTCTGGACTTACTCCAACAGGTCAATGTCCTCCCTGTTCTGGGGACCCCTGAGCTGGATGCAGTGTTCCAGTTCCTTCTGACTGCATGGATGATGCTGCTCCTGATGTGAGTTCACTCTTCTGTTCTGCTGTTTGCTGTAATAGTCAGTTCAGACACACCCATGCCAGCTGCACTGGGAGGAAACACAAGCATGGATAAACAAAACATTCAAAATAATTAGATACCCACAACACTGCAAATAACTTAAATAGGGGTTTTCACATGCTGGAGAGTGGGATGGAGCTGCTCATGGCAGATTTTTCGTGGCTGCATCTGAACTATTATAGCAAACAGCAGAACAGAAGAGTGAACCCAAAGCGGGAGGAGCCTGCTCCATCCATGCAGTCAGAAGGAAGATTTAATTTCCTACCTTATGTATGCCGTGCTGCAGCCCTTACACACAGACCACACCTGGCCCTGATGGCTGAAGCAGAGGTTATGTTGTGATAGAGGAGTGGGAACAGTTCCAGATGCACTGCTGAAAGCACAAAGATTTGAAGATAGTGTCAAATGGCAGACGGAAATCTAGCATCACTGGATCAACATGAAATCCAGAACAAGACAGAATTAGCACCTAGGAGAGTCCCAAACACCCAGAACTTTTAGCACCAGGATGCTAGAGAAGGCTACCTGAAATATTTGTTCCCATAATAATCCAAAGTTATTGCTCAGGTAAAATACACCTTTACATATCATATGCCTGAAAAGGGAATTTTCATCATTGCTCATTGTCATTGTAGGCAAGCTTGGAGAAACCAGATGAGACAGTCTTCTCCATATGCTACACAGGAGGACATACAACACATGTGGTATAGACTGATGCAAATGGGCCAGAACTGGAGTAAGGAGGCATGATTCCTTCCACCTTGCAGGTGAGGCAGGTAGACAGTTTGCCATGAATCACCAGGAAAATTCAAGGCCACATCTCGAATTGAACATAATCTGTCCCAGGCTATGCAGCATGGTTTCTGAGTGGCAAGAAAGGAGATGTTCAGTGGGACAGCCCTAAGAGCAGCAGTGGGGCAGTGCCTGCTAAGCCAACATGAATCTGATACATCTATTAGGAAGGGAAAATAAATTAGTGAATAAATTCACTCTTGTCCCAACACACAAGGGTGTCCCCATAAAAAACTGCCTCTGCCCACTGCTGGCATATCACAGAGAGATTAAGAGATTAATGGTGCAGAAAAAGACGGTGTCAACAGCAAAATCTGTTACTGCAGCTGTACCCTTTCAGAGCATTAAACTGCAAATTGGGTATATGCACCCTTCCCCACAATTTCCCGGGGAGACCACACTAAGAATACAATGTGACAAGTCCAGATATAGACTCAGCCCTGCCAAAACTTCTCTGTAAATGGAGAGAGGGGTTTGCAGTCAGCTTGTAAATCTCGAAATATTTGGCCTTAGGCTCATATCTGGTATTAAACTGTGGCAGTTTCTGGTAAGCAGGCAAGACTATGTTTTTCTCATCATAACTTACTGGCCTTGTGTCACGATCCGACAAGCGTGAATCGTAATAGGTTCGTTAACCAATCTCAGAGTGCAAAAGATAACGCTGGGGATTTCAACAATGCACTTAATTTAGAGTGCAAAAACCACACAATTATGCAATAGTAAAGAGGGAGAGATATAGGAAACAAAGGATAGAGAGAAAAAGAGGGGAAGGGGATTGCGCTACCAGTCAGACGAGGTGCGCTCCTCCTGGTATGGTGGCCAATAGATGCGTCTTCATCCGCTGGGGAGATCTCAGTGGTCGCGGTTGAGAAAGTTCCTTGTATAGGTTTCCTCGAAGCGAGAGGCATTTGGCCAAGAGGTGAGGCAAACCACTGCGTGGCCCGTTGCTCTGGGAGGCAGGCACAGGAACAGGTACAAGCAGTCCCAGGCCGCTTTCCTTCGCTCCAGCGCAGCCCATCCCGCCCTNCGCCCTTGGCAGGGAGCAAGGCAGGAGCAGTCTTCCATGACCTGCACTACCAGTTCCCAGGGCCGCACCTGCAGGCAGCATTCTGGCAGACATCCCAGCTCAGCCAGGTGGGAACTTCTGTTGCAGAGTTTTAGGGTCTTTTTAGGGTCTTTCCCTGGTGATGATCATGAGGCAGATAAGGAATCTTCGGACCGTCTCTCACACCTTGCCATCATCTTCCAGTTCACCGAGGCAAAATCCTGTGGGAATGCCTTAGCCTGATTATGAGCCACAGCCCATGGGGTGGCACCCTGAATATTG
>WEIT01042029.1:0-17122 GCA_013389985.1 Dryoscopus gambensis | reverse complement strand
CTGCTGAGCGGCGAGGACGCATTGGAGACGTGGCTGCACTGCCTCTGCCTTGTGAGCTCGACCAGGGAAAAACCCGGAAAGTGAATAAAATCCCATTCTACCTACATCTGATGGCATGTGAACCTTCTCTTTCAGGCAGGATTACCCAGATAGTCCCTATTTACCACCCTTTGTCATGCAAGCTGGATACTGTACCTGCTTCCACATCCTGAAGATGTGACTCCGCAGTTCTTCATTACTGCTCTGAAAACCTTTCTGTATCCTTTTGTAATGCAGGAAGATAAAACTGTTCTCTCCCTCCAGGCCCTATAGTATTTTAATTTTTCAAATCTTGAGTAAAGCAAATAAAATATCATAATAAGTGACTCTTTTTACTGCTATTTATACCTAAGATATGCCATTTTGTGCTGCATTAATAAGAAATATGTTCGCCAGAACAAAGAATTGCTAAGCTTCACCCACAGTGCATTGTGACAAAGCATTTATTTCTGGCTGTATTCAGCCACCACCAGTGGCTCACAGTGCATCCTGACAGCTGCTACTGGTGTGTGACCTCCTGAGCAGTCCTCGTTAGCACAGTTCCTTAGCCTTTCATTTCACAAAAAGAAATTACTATGGAACAGCTTCCAAATGAGTACCTCACTCTGCAACTCAAATTCAAGGGCTGAGGCAAGAGACAGAACATCTGCCACAGAATAGGATATTTTGTATGTTGATCAGCAGTGGAGAGCAAATAAACCATGTTCTGAAAATAGAAAATTGACTTCCTCAAAATGAGGAGAGTTTATAAGCATCTATGCTTACTCTGAAAAGGAAAAGCAAGCAACTGACTCTGCATACAATAGCACCTCCACTCAAAGGCAGGGCAGCTCCCCAGCCTCAATACTGTTCAGCAGGCAGATGCAACCCTCCCTTTCCCACAAGGCTGAGGTTTCTGGATGATGGAAACACTATCCCTTCAGTGTAGGCATTACTTTAAGGAGAAAAGTAAAAAAAAAAAAAATTTAAAAAAATTTTGCCTTTCTGACTTTTTTTGGTTCGTACCTTTTAGGCTCTTGGATGCTGTGTCCTTGGAACTAAAAGCTCAAATGTGACTGCAGAAACAGAATTTTTTTTCTTCTTCAGCCTTTTGTCAGGAACAAAAGCACTTGCTTATTGATCTACCCATAGAGAAACAAAAAGCAATACTTAAATATCCATTCCAAATCAGAAACAAAAGGTAAAAGCCAAACAACTGGACACCTGCTCAAGGATCATAAATTTCTTTATGCAACTCCATTTCTATAACAAGCTTCTTTTCTTGAAAGTACTATTTAAACCTGGAAAACAAAATTCACTACTTTAAAGCAGTTCTGGAATGGCAGAAAATAATTAAGTGACTACAGTACTGTTTTGAACATGTCTCAAGTTCTCATCATGAAGTTTCTTGAATGTATTTGACTGGTAGCTCTGGAAATAAAAACTAGGGCTAGAAAGACCAGAGCAGGAAACAGAATATGCTGATTGTTTCACTCCAGACACATGCCTTAAGCCAAACACATTAGGGGAACATATCTAGAGTGTGGAAGACAGCTCTGGCATCATGTCAAAGATGAATAAAATATTCAGGTATACATTTTGGATATTCAAATATCAAAAAACTGTTTGTTGGTAATCATTAGGCTGCATGTAAAAAGATAAATTAAGAGAAAAAGGAGTTCTCTTATTCCCTAGTCAACCAAATCTGTCAAGCAAAAGATATTTTCGTTGATTTTTTTGGCTGTGCAGTATTTTTGTATATTACAAATTGTTAACAGTTAGTTATGATTATAAAATAATTATTAAAATATGAAACAGAACTGTTTTATGGCATCAATCCAAAATCATTTGCTGCAGCACATAAGCTAGTATATGAAATTTGCTGAAGCCAGGGTTTCACTCCAGCTATAAAATCACAAGACTAGAATACAAAACAGACCAATCTAATACAAAGACATCTAGGAACCTTAACTACCTGTGTTTAGAGACTATGAGATCAGTGATGCTCAGAACAAGAGGAAGTGTTTACAAAGTATACACAATCCTATTCTTTGGTCAATCTGTAGTAACAAAAATACTTCATATTTGAGGTATTTCATCCCAAATCCCATCCCAAATTTCATCCCATCTTCAAGATCTCTCATAGAGGAGTACGATGATAAAACATGGGGCTGGCTCTGGCTTTCACAACACTGAAATCAATCAAGCACCTGTATGCAGTCCAGAGGGATGATAAATCGTGTTTGTCACACCTACAACCAATTTTCTGGGGGAAAAAAAAATCTAGCAACTTAGAGGAGCCTAGATGCCCTATATTTATTCTTTCCCTGAAAGCCAGAAGTGAAGACAGAACACATCCCTCCTTTTTTTTTTTTTTTTTTAAATAAACATCTTTGTAGAAAGAGTCTTTCTTTTTAGAGCTAAATTTCTTACTACAGCTGAAGCTTCTGCTTGAGGCAGAAGTAATTTGAAATGTTTGAAACAGCACTCTGGGCTCCATGTAGTGGCCTAGACTATACTTCATAAAATGAAGTTATATTAATCTCAGCATTTATCATGAAGCATGAAAAAGGTTAAAATGCCTTAGATTTTTTATGACAAACAGTATCATGAAAAATCCTTCCTATTATATCTGTTTAATTTACTACCTCCTTCCACATATATATTCTAGTTACAAGACATGTTTGTTTTCTTTAGTGGTAAATATTAGGACAATATGAGATTTTAAATTAGAAAAAAAAAGCGCTGTTGTGAGCTCTTGGTTACAGAGTTACTTGTTTCCACTAGATCTCCTAGATACATCACAGATCTATATAATCCTAATAAATATTCAAGCAGGTCAGTCTCAAACACAGATGCTTACCAGGCAGATGATGTTTCTGGAGCTAAGAAAACACAGGAGAATAATTTTCTCTGCATCATCTCCAGCCACCTTTGGTTACCCCCAGCCAAAATTACCAGGTACACAGAAGCGTTCATGCGGGTTCGACACGAGGGGTGAGCTTGTGCCTCTGGGTGTGCAGTGAGACTCATTAGTTGCACTGCAACCGTGACCAAGCAAGTCTCTCGAGCACTGTGAATGAAAACACAGCCTGAAGTCCAGGGCAGAAATAAACCACATACGAAAAAGACACAACAAGAAGAAATATGAGAGGCACAGAAGAACATCTGTGTGCAGAAATATCAAACACAGTTATACTCTTCTGTTTCAAAAAGCAAGGACAACTAGAACCTGCAACTTTGAGAAACTGAAAACAACAGTTAGCTGTTGTTTCTCATCATACAACATAATGATATGATCAGCAACCCAACTTAATAAGAAGAAACATTTTTTCATATAATACAAAATACAACATGGAAACACAAGAATGCCAAGATAAAAAATGTAAGTTACTTTAAAAAACTGCTTTAAAATTCATGGTCTACCCAGAGAAGGATCACTGCCTACTTGTTTCCTTCCTTTCCTAAGCATCCAGCTGCCAGGGGTGAGGTATGGACTAGAAAGCTGTAGGACTCACTCAGCTTCATCAGGTAGCAAAAATTCATTTCAATCCAAGATGCTCAGGGAGTACAAAGTAGCAGCAATAGCAATGAAAATTTAAAATATGCCCACCAGAATAAACAATATACAGAATAGGCAATAAACATATATCAAGCTTGTAGTTGCCATTCTATGCTATGAGAATTAGAGTTGGGATTGAGAGATTGCAAGTAGCTCCAGTACTTCTCACCTGAATTACAGAGCTACTCTCAATCAAAAGTCTTTAGAAACAGAAGGTATCATGACTAGTTTGTGTGCATTTGCTTATTTTTATTTGGACTGAAAAAAGCAAAGAAATCCAGGCTTTAGATGCCCTTGTGATCACTCAAAAATGCAATTCAGTGCAGTAAACCCTGATACATTAAAATAATCTTTATAAATAATTATGAGCTGACACCTAAGAGCTAACATGGCTGAAATGACAAATTGGAAATGTCATCTCGTGATGTGCATTAGCCCAGTGTCACTCAAAGCCAGTGTATTTTAACTCACATTACATTAGAATTGCCAGCTACTGTGGACTTTTCTTTCCTTGAACAAAGTATGGCTGAAAGGCCTGCCAAGAGAAACCTGCCTCTGAAGCATTTCTTCTGGAGCAATCTATAAACCTTCTGCATGTGCCATTAATGTTGGACATGGGAGCAGGGCCTGCATGTCAAAATGCTTCCATGGTGGAAGTGTTGCTTTGGAAAACAAAGCAGGCTAGCAAAAATGTCTTTTATATGACGAAAATATTACAAAGCTGAATGAAAGAGACTTGGACAATATCAGAAACAAGACCTAGACTGTTCTTTCTCCAAAAGTCCCAGGCAAAGGAACAGGTGAAACTTTCTGAACACTGAGAAGAGGAACAGCGTGACTAAAGGCCTTGTCAGACACCAAAGCATCCTTCTTGTAGACATATATGAGAAACAGGCACATTCCTGTGCCTTTTGTTATCATTGCAATGCCACAACAATAACCCAGAACTGAGAGTCAGAAAGGGAAAGCCACTGTTCATACAAGAGCTTCTGCATTGTCAAAGATTCTGAAAAAGTTTGTGGACAGCAAGAGAACACAGACAGTAAAGGAGGCACAGACTTCATCTCAGGGTTATTTTGCATATAATTTGACTTCATGTATTTTCTTACTTTATAGTCATAGGTTTCAAATCCTTCCTCAGTACCCAGTTGCCAGATCATACTGGGTAAGCAAGTGGCCAGCTGAGACTACGGACATAATTAACATCTATTTTAACCACCCACTTCAAACCTTCAATTTATAAAACAGCTCATAAATGTAAAAATATCTCTGGTCACAGTCCATTCCATTTTATACTTTTATCATCTGCTCCTCATATTTGTTACATTCACTGACCACATCATCTCATAATTTAAACTGTAAACTGTTGGGGACAAAAAATATTCTGTCTTGCATATTCTTGTGAAATGAGACCGTGAACACAATAGCTCCTTCAGAAATTAATACATGTAATAATATTATTATACCCTTCCAACTATATCTTAATCATTTTGAAGTATGTTTTTTGCTATATTTTTTTAGGACTAGCAATGGAAGCTGCTGTCTGATTTGCTCCCCTTAGCATTTTGCACTATGTGCCCCTTACAGCACACATCTTCCACAGGAAAAGCGAGTTGTAGCAACAGCAGAGTAAATTAATTCAGACAGGGTTTGTCCTTGAGGGGAAGATGCCTTGGTTTTGTCATGCTCCGTGTTTTTGTGGTGCTCTAAAGTCACGGGACAGCAATCCACAGTTCACAGCACCTCAGTATTGCAGGGGAGATTAGGAATGGAAATTGTGTTCTCTTGGAAATCTTTCATTCTGCATCTGTTGACCAAAGTGCTGCAACTCAGGTGGCTCATTATCATTTTAGCAACTTCCAGCCTGATGAAGGAAGCAGACGGATCTTCAGACATTCCTGGTCCATATTTTCTCTCTTTCCAGTTCGTTGAACACAGAACACACAAAAAGAGACAATGGCAAAATGAAGTTTGCTTGAATATTTCCATTAAGCCAAACCTGTTTCTAAGAGCAAAGCTGACATTAAAACCCCATCTGGGGAGTGCTTTCAACTGAAAACCTGCTCAGAGAGTGCATGTACAAAAAAGGTGTCCTGCCTACCAAAGGGAAATGCTTGAGGGATTGAATCACCCACGTGTCAGTAACAGTGAACAGGAACAGCAGCATTTTCCTGTAATAATGGAACACTGTGCCCTGAAATGATCACTTCGTACTGCTTGGTTTACGGGCAGGTTTAACATCACAATTCTTTTGGTAGTGTGATTCTGTGCATTCACAGAAGTGAAAACCTTTACAGTTTGGGGGATTTTTTTGAGGTATTTGTATTCTAACAACCATGAGTATTAAATAAAGTCCCTCAGATGTCACCCACAAGACCTCCAGTTTTTCTAGGTACCTGATGGCTGTTGACACACAGAGCCCACAGCCCAAGCCCCATTTACTGCACAACCAGTTCATGCGTGCAGAAAACAAACATACTGATGCTTTTATCCCTCCCTTTTCTATTCCAAAGCCACCCTGTGACCCCAAGGACCAGGCGAGACTCCTTTCAGTGCTAACAACTGTTCTGAATCATGAGCAAAGCAGGACTGATGGCCAATAGAAACCTTCTTTACACTGGGAAGTTAAGATTTTACCAGTCACTTACAAACATCCACTGAGACTAGTTCAGAAGTATTTCTTTATTAGAGTCCAGCCTTCCACCTGGCAGAAGAAACATGCAAAGTAACCCATGGCTTTAATAATTTACCCTCTGCAGCCACAATTTGGCCATACAGCTAATTCATGCTGTAGATTCTGCTCAGTGAAGCANAAAAAAAAACACTTAGAGGGAGCAGATTTAGATTAAGCAACATTCAAGGATTTGCATGCAAGACTTTCACCACAGTGAACCATGGAGACATGAACACCATGGTACATTAGATGCAACAAATGCATTTATTTACTTAGAGCACAGAAAAGAGCCAACTTTTCATTCCCAAAACAGTCATTCAGCAACTGTTGAAAATTAAGACTCTTCAAAAGTACCCAGGAATAGCATGTGTTGGTGTTGTCTGTTTGATTTTAAATGAAGTATTTAGACATTTGTATTTTAAAGGAATGCCATCAATCTTCAATTTACTGTTAGAGAGAGGAAACAAGATACTTCTAGAATATTTCTACCATTTCATTTTAGTTCACAGTACTAAAAACATTAGTCCAAATCAACTTGCTTATCTCCTTCTGCAGCTATAAACTGAGCTTTCAACTTGTGAATGAATTCTCACATGAATTTAGCATGTGAGATGTGACTTTTCTAAGTAGCTGGTCAATGCACACAGTACAGCTCACCTGCTTGTCAGACCCAAATTCCTATCCTCAGATGCAGAAAGTCATGAAGAACAGTTTAGTCTGATACTAGGAATCTCAGCCCTGTTGAGATATAATTGCAGTATAAATCTTGCTCAGTAAAAGGGGTCTATTCACTTCTTTGTAATGTCAATTTAACAACAACTGTTAAAAATGGTCCTTACCAAAGCTTGAAATGCACTTATTTAGACAATTCTTCCAGATTTATGGACAACATCAGCTATTAGTAATTAAATTTTCTCTATATTTATGATGACTAAGAAGATGACAACTGGAAGAATAACATTACATACAGGAGCACTACTTTCCTTTCTGTTTTAAGACCTTGTTGTTTCAGGCCACAGAAAGTTCCTCAGATGATTTTGTTAGAGAAAATGATTATTGCAGTCATTCTCAATGAGGAAGACTCAGGTTTAGGTCTACCAACATGAAGGGGGAAAAAAGTAACTTATTAGGAACAAACTTCTTTGATGGCAATAAGCTCCAATGAATTCAAAAAACTTCAGTAACAGACTGTATATAAGAAGTGTAGAATTTTTTCAGCTTAAATGTAATTAAAACCTTTTTTAAACAATTCTTTTTTATTAACATTATCACAAAATACTGAATCACTACAGCTGAAGAGTGCAAGTGAATTTTTTGAAACAGCATTCAATTCTATTTAGGAAAAAAGCATTTCTAGAGTTTGCTAGTTGATGAAAAATAAGATCAACTACCAACTACCCCAAAGAAACTGAATCTAAACTGAGAACTGAGAGTGCTGGTGGCTGGCATTACTGCAGAGAACTGGGTTTAGTGCTCTAAATCTGCACAACAGACAATTTAAAAAATACTGAACTTACCATGTTATGAAATAATCATGTGCTAAGAACACTACTTGCAGAAATATGACAAGTCTGTTACAGCACAGCTGTTGTTATTCAGACATAAAACCCATTTACAGAAAGCACTTTAGCAGAACCAGTTATACAGCTGGATGGCATACACAGAGATATGATTTTTCCCTCGCAGATAAGCATTTAAGCACCTTAAGTAAGTGTCACACAGGCCAACTGGCTTAAATAGTTTTCAGCTACCTACAGGAAACAAGTGTCTCTCCTCTGCCATCTAATTTGATACATGCTGGGAGCACACATTGCAGTTAAAAAGAGTGAATATCCCATCAAACTTGCTTGACAGCCAATTTAGATATTCCAGCTTGATGGTTGTGCTTCAGATCACTTTGGCCTTCAGGTTGGAAGCAGTTCAGCAGGCTGAATATTCTACTATTTTCATTTCTGATAAAGGTAGTGAAGTTGGTTTGGCTTTCCCACAGAAGTGAAGTCCCATTTACATATGCTCCAAAACAATTCAGAAATCAAAAGAAAACCTTTGCTTCTAGAACTGGCATAAATATAGTTATGAGGCGTCCTCAGTGTAATTATACCCCCCTGGATATGTTTAGAAGAAAATTTACTTAATTCCTTTACTTATCATTTCATTTGATGGGAACTTTATAGAAGGGCAAAGAGAGGTGTTTATTTCATATGGCCTATGAAGGTCTTCAGAATTTTCATTGCGTAGTGACTTTTTTCCTAGGTGATGCATGAAAAAAACCTGAATGAAGTGGGATTCCTTAATCCAAAACTGCAAAATCCTGAGGATTCAAGGTAAGGCCTTACATAGCTTGTAAGAGGGAGCTTAAGCCAAAACACAGAGGCAAGAGACAGAAAATCCATGGTATCAGTGATGAATTTTAAAAGGACATTTCAATGTATTTTTCCACTGCATAATAAATTTGAAATCTTTACAAAACAAAATAATAACAATCTTTAAGTAAATGGTAAAAAAATGGACAAATATACTTTTTAAGGCTCATTTTTAAACATATCAAGTAGAAATAAACTGGGAAAGGACTACTGCACTCCTCACATATGCTTGCACTTGCCAGATTACTGTGGCTGCACTACCAACATATTTGACTATTGTAAATAATTATTTTTATTTTTCTTATTTATATGTTGATTCAGATATTTGTACTCATTATTCTTGACATACTAAAGTAGTGATGAAACTGATAAGTAAGACCATAGGCGAATACCTCAATCCAAGTGAAAAGTTTCCCCAACTGCAAAAAATTATATTTCTATTAATGCTAGGTCCTGGAAAAGGAAGTTTTACAACCACTCCTTAGGTTATCTTAACAGAGAGAAAAAATTGATTACTGTAGATAAAACCACTCTTCAACAGTGCTTCCTGATTTAACAGAGAGACAATGTAAAAAAACCCTCGCCTCCCTCCTTAGCCACAGTTGACAAGGATTCTCCTTGTCTTCCATTCTAAGTCATATAGTAACTGCAATTGTTACTGGTTTTTACCTGCAGCATGTTAAGAACTTTACATCTTTTTAATTATGCTCCAATACCAAAGATCAGATTAGAATCAAAGTCATTCAGCAGGTTTCCTGGTATTTTTCTACAGCCAACCATTTCTCTGAAAATTTTAGCGGGCCAAGACACTGACACTTCAAAGACCTGAACACCGAGTGGCTGAATCACATACTTCTGGCTCTTCTGTCTCTCTTAGATTGCTTCTATATTCTACCCAAAAGCACTAGAGGAGCTGCCTGAACCAAGGACACTTTCAGCTTAGATTAAATTGTTATTAAATCCACACATCATAGACTTTAATGGCCTAAAGGGCCAGCCAGGCCATCTACTTTGAACAGCGCAACAGCGACCATTCCATTTCATCCAGTACTGCACACATCCATTGATTGGTTCAGTTTGAGCAAAGACACTTCTGATCTAAACTGATTTTAACTGAAGTTCACTTTATGAGCCTGGCCATCGAGCATGGCAGAGACTTGGTGTTTGCATAACACCTACCATGCTACAACTCTGATCCTGAGTAGAATGCAATATTCTTCAAAAAAATAAACACTGTGCCATATCTTCTTCTACTATACGGATGTCTTTTTCATTATCCCATGTTCATGAACCATCCTAATTAAAGTTGATGATTATATGAACAAACACCTTCAACTTGGCTGAAAACTTTCATTTCAGCTAGAAACACAGCTTCCCTTGATGCTTTCATTATGGTTGTAATTTTTATTCAGGAGAAATTCAGAGTTCATACAATTTCCTTTTTGCATCCTAATCAGCAAGTCCTGCTCTCCCTCAACTGATACACACTGGTATCACCTTCAAGTCTCCAGCTACTGATCTATTTTTCATTCACCCTAACCTACTTCTAAAGTCTTCCAGTGCTTCCTCTGTTAATAAGTTAGTATTTAGGTTTCTATTCCTACATATTTCACAGTTATAATTCACTCTTGGCATTATCCCAACCATTTTTATACCTGTTTTTCAATCAATTTACCTATATAAACACTTCAGGTTCCTTGTGGGATTGAATTACACCCACTGATCATAACCTTTGTCCAATTCAAACACTGTAAATCCTTCAGCACTCGAGGGATTTAAACAAACCTCAGCAAACAAGTGTGTTAAGGGGTGAAAGACTTTATTTTTCTTTCTGTCAACTAGATACCACATGCAGAAGTTTTGATGTTGAAGTAACACCATTACCAAGAATACTTTATGAGCACAAGCAGAAAAAAAAGTGATTCTTCTGTGGGTTTTTAAAGGACTTCAAATGGATATGGATTTTAGAATATGCTGCATATGCTTTTAAAAAAAAAACCCAAAACAACTGAAGTATCATGATGTGAAATACACCCAAAAGAACTACTCAACTATTCAGAGCCTGAATACATCTTTCCAGCTGTAATCCATTGGATTTTCCTGATGCGTACTTGGGGAAAACAAAGAAAGCATTTGCAATTGCTTGCAATCAGTAAGCTTACCTGAAAGCTCACAAACACCATAAACTCCTGGGGAGGGAGGTGGGGAAGGGGCAAGAATCAAAGGGGAAAAAAAAAAAACCAACCTCATGGGTTGAGATAAGAATTGTTTAATAACTGAAACAAAATTTAAAAATTATTATTATAATATAGTACTGAAAAGGAGAGAGAGGAATAAAGCCCAAGAGAAAGAAGTGATGCACAATACAACTGCTCACCACACACTGATTGGTGCTCAGCCTGTCCCTGAGCAGCAACTGGTGATTCTCAAACAACTCCCCTCAGTTTATACACTGACCATGACACTCTGCAGTAAGGAATATCCCTTTGGCCAGTTTGGGTCAGCTGTCCCAATCCTGCTTCCTCCCAGCTTCTTGTGCACCTGCTCACTGACAGAGCATGGAACACTGAAAAATCCTTGATTCAGAGTACACCCTGCTCAGCAACATCTAAAACATCAGTGTGTCATCAACATTATTCTCATACTGAGTCCAGAACACAGCTCTGTACCAGCTATAGGAAGAAAAATGACTCTATTCCAGCCAAAACTAGGATAAATTACATGGGCTTAAGACTGTCTGAAATGTTCACCATTTTCAAGGGAATCTCTCAGTCACCTCCATTTGCTCTGCTTTGGCTCACGCCACCAACCAGTGCAGACTGGGCCCCTTCTGGAAGAAATTCACACGAATGGCACATTCTGCACATTCCTCTACCTGCTAATGGCCACTCCAGACAGTGTAAGACAAAAACTAGCCCAAGGTAAACCTCCCAAAACACGCAGAGAAGGAACAGCGTGCTCAGCACCAGGCGTGTGGCTGCGCGGATCGGCGCCTACAGTGCCGTGGCCGTGGTGGCTGCTCCCGCCATTCCCCTTGCCAGGGCAGCACTCCTCACTCTGCTAAAAGCAGAGCGCTTTTAACCACGCTCAACTTGGGAGCTCCTACCGCTTCCTTCTGCTGAACAGCCGACAGAGACGTTCTCTTCATCATCTTCAAAGGCTTTGAAGCCAGAGATTGTTTTATTGTCTTTGATGCCAGCACTTCACAAGCTTTGGGCCAGCATTCATTTCGAAACACCCATCTTCAAGCTGAACTGTGGTACATTTAAGATCAGATTTGGATGGAAAAAAACCTGCTTCCTACATCAGCATGATTGCTGCACAGTGCAACCCCTCAGAAATACAACCAAATATTATCTTAGTGTTTCCTTTACTGATGCAGAATACTGAAGTGTCTTCTCCAGCAAAATTTCAAGTTTTAGATGTGTGTCTCCTGTTCTTATTCAAGTAGCAAAATATAGTAATTTACTTTAAAGATCCACTTAGAAGAGCTGATACTTGCAAAGAGATCCATCTGCAATGCTTTACTGCAGAAACACATTTTCTTTTCAACTTGTAAAATAGGGATTGGAATTTTGTGGGGCTTTGGTTATTGGTTTATTTGGTAATTTGGTTTGTTGCTATTTTTGACTACTGCATAATTCTATCAGGGTCCCTTTTGTTTCCAGAATCCTTCTGACTAAGTATAACTTTAATAGCACAACTACAACACAGGAAATGTTTTCAAATGAATGATTTACATATTGCTAGTGATTCTGCCTTTGTAATCTCAAACAGCTCTATAATCATGAAACAAGTGATTCTTACTGAATTTACAAAGCAGTAAGAGCTTAAAGCTCCTCGGTGTCCAACAGCTCAAAAGCAGGATTCTCTTTTGGATTTTTCCATTTTATCAATTCCAAAACATTCAGCTTTCAAAGGAAACTCAAAATGGTCAAAATGTGTGAAATATGAAAATAAATTGCCATTTTCTTCAAATAGCAATAAAAGCATTAATTTCAGTCCTTTGCTAGTTACTTGCAACTGTATGCTATAATCTGTACATTTTTCTGCTATTTAATTATAGTCCTCCTGACTAACAAAAGGAAAGAAAATCTAGTTTAAAGCAATTTCTAGTACTATTAGTCAAATGATGTAAACCTACAATAATGAAGTAAGGCAATAAAGCACAAAGGCTTTGCCCCATACTTGTTTCTTGCACTTCAGTTTAAGATTTTTCATTCAGAGGATTTGCATGGTTATACTCTCTTCATTGTAACAAAGACTTTTTTTTTTAGTTTTATGCTTGAATTTCTAAAAATTCTAATGTTTATTCTAATGTAGGAATCCATTATAGAATACGTGTACAAACAGCCCATTCCCAACATAGATTTCAAAGCCGAAGCAAAGCTCAGAAAGGAAGAGCTGGAAGTTTAATGCCTATGTGAGCAGGGTTAGGGCTGAACCAGAAAATACATTTTCCCCTGGATGGGAAACACCACCTGCATCCACTGCCTTGATGACCTCATTCTTCTCCCAGCTGTTTCACTTAGGAACAGAAATCTCGTAGCAGGTCTGAACAAGTTTCACTGCTATTGAAAGAACCCATGATGCCCACTGAGGCACCTCCAACTCAGGTATTCAGTAACACAAAATCAGAGGACTGTTACCACTTCCAAAGACACTTCAAAACCGTGAAGTTTTTTAACCATCTAGTACAACCCATGGACTTCCACACATCAGGTGGGGTGGTGCCAGGAGCTTAACCACCAGGAGAAACAAAGCCCATGGCTGTTTGTTACTCCTTGTTCCTTGGGCCCAGGACAACCACCAACCTTGCAGGACCCAGGCACGGACCCTTTGCCCAGGGTGATCTCTACAACTCCTTGAATATAGGATATCCAAAGGTGTCAAAGGTTTAGTAGTTCACATGAAAAGTCCCTAAATAAACTATAGAATACTTCAAGGAAGATAAAAGGAACAGTGAACCTGGTGAATCCTCTTCTAACAAGACATGATCTGTTATTATTAAAGCCTGTTGTTGCACTACCACTGTGCAAGATGTGCACCTTTAAAAATCCACTCTACATATGAGAAACCAAAGATTTACAGTTAGCCCA
This sequence comes from Dryoscopus gambensis, assembly GCA_013389985.1. Lineage (NCBI taxonomy): Eukaryota > Metazoa > Chordata > Aves > Passeriformes > Malaconotidae > Dryoscopus > Dryoscopus gambensis. The sequence continues at coordinate 3,406 of WEIT01042029.1, read as the reverse complement.
AACTCTTAACAGTAATCAAAGAGTCTTTAGTCCAGTCACAGTCCTAATAGTCTAAATCATCCAATTATTGTAGAGAAAGAAGAAGTCTAACACAATATAAATAACACCTCTAACATAATACAATTAGTTACTCACACTTTCTTGCGTCTATCCCCTCCTCTAGTGCTGCATACACCTTTTTATGGCCCCTAGGGGTCCTGAGACCAACATCACATAGTCAGGGTCCCACATTGCTCATCAGGAGTTGTACGATGCTGACGGTGGGGACTTCCCTTCTCTCTAGAACCCACCTGGTGTAATATAACATATTTCCAAAAATGCCGTACTTGCTGGTCTTTCTTCATTGTACAGCAATTCCACATTACAGCCAAGCAATTATTTATATATAGTGTTGTATATTTGCTCTTTCTTCTCTTATCCCTAGAAACTTGTTTTGCACAATACTTTAGGCTGTATTGGTTTAAGGATCACTGCTTGGCACTTGGATGATTTGTTTAAACCCATGGAGCATCTGGCACCTAAAATCATAGCTGAATTCATTCTGTACAAAATAATTACTTTTTACTTCCTAACGATTAGCCACAGAAATATATCAGAATCATAATAAACATAGGCAGCACAGCACAAAACTGTACAAAAGCTAGGCTGTCATTTGAGAGACAGTTACAGCTAAAACCAAGCTTCAGGCAGGGCAAGACAAGCTCAGAAAAGTGGAGGTCAGTGAGTCTTCATGCCAAGGCCTCACAGAGTTGGTACAAGTCCCTGGCAATGACAGTACTGTGTTTATGTGGTTACAGGCTGCACTGATAGCAAGGTCAGTCTCCAGGGAGGGCATACTGTTGTCTTGAAACTCCTTAAGCATCAGGTAAAATAAAATTGAAGTCTTTTAAATCCCTGGGAGAGTACCCAAACAGCATGCTAGAAAATAGCAGCTCTGCTTGGAGCTCCCATCCACTGCATGAGAGTTGCTGCTGGACCGAAAGCAGTTTGTGTGCTGGGTGACTGGGGCTTTGGGAGAATGGGTGGAATTTAGGTGACCCAAAGCTTCATTCAGATGGCTGTTTAGCTTAGCAGGGCACAGGAGGCTCCAGCCACACTCAGACAGTGCGGAAACTTTAAAAGGAATATATGATAATAAGCTTTTAGCTTCTTCATGATGAGTCAGTTGGTAGAATATATTTTTTTTATTACTTTCTTACATACAGGTGTCTAAACTCTGATTATGTTCTCTTTCAAGCATCAAAAACAGCTTTCTAAATTTAGTGTCAAGGTACAAATTAGGAAGCTGATTTCCCTCAGCTCCTCATATAGAAGAGACAGACTCCTCCAGAGGGCAATTTTGATCATAAGAACTCCTACTTAATTACCACCCCAATATAGCTAAAAAAAATACAAAAAACTTTTGCTTTGCAATTTTTTTTATTAAGATGAAACATAGAAAAGTGACCACAAAAGGGGATAAAAAATATTTTAACATTTTGAAGAAAACCAAAAAAGATAAGTCAGACAAAAATTACTTAATTGTGAAGAAAGTTTCATTTCCCATCCTTAAGCAAACCATATAAAACAGCTTCCTAGAGCAGTAAGAATAAATACTGGATGCAATTATAGCTTTAATATTTGTCTTTGTTTTTTTCAGCCTACTCAAAGCACTAAATGCTTGTGTCTTCCAGGTGGTGAAGTGCATATTCCTTAGTATAGGGACAAATCCATCTAGAGAAGGGAAAAAATTAAAGAAAGAAAGAAAAAATAACACAAATAACACACAAGTAACACAGCTGCTTAGTCTTCAGTGAAGTATGCTTCCAGTCCTTCCAGTTCTGTATCAGCTGTTGCAGTTGAAGAGGTGGGAGTAGAACTTGAATTTATGCTTTCCTGACTATTATTTTTTTGTTGAAAGTTTCCTGAGTTATTGAATTCCTTCTTCAGTTCTCTACCACCACTTAATAGCTTCTGACTCTCTGTAAAGTACTGATTAGGATGACTCAAAGAAAACCCAATGTCATCAACCTGCACATAAAAGGAAAGGAACACCAAGTTATTACACTTATTTCTAAAAATAATATTTTTCACATTCAAGAACAAAATAATCAACAATTTAATAAGTTCCAGTTTTGTTGAAGAAAAAGCATCAGCTTGTAAATAATGTCTCAGTAAATGTGAGCATGACACAGATCTAGTTTCATCAGAAATTTTCTTCCTTCATGGCAGAAGTAAAATAACTTTGGCATATTCAAACATTATTTCACACTGTCTTTACGACAGTAAAGAAAAATAACACCCCAAAACATCTAAAAACACGTAAGTAAAATGGCATCTCTTTAGAGATGCAGAACTATTGAACCTACACCTTAAAACGGACTTTCCCCACCCAAAAGAGGGAGTGAGAGAAGTCTACAGTGCAAATGAAAATGGAAAATACTACTAGAAGCTGCAGCAACTGTACAATATAAATCTAGATCTTAAGTATCAGTGTGAATCTGCAAATGGAAACAAGTAGCTTCACGTCTTTCCCTGGTTTTCCCAGTAGGCACAAATGCAATATTTACAAGGGAGCAGGCTAAGACAGAGCCCCACAGCTCAAGCTCATCTTTGCTTCATCAGTGCCACCATCAGCATCCCGACTCTAGATGCAGAACTGGTACCCCAGAACATTTACTATTCAGTGGAAAAGAATACAGAAAAGTTGCATAAGGTGCAGCATATTTGTATTACTACTTTTCACTTAGCAGGTGCATTCTTTCAGCTCTGCAATTATTTGATAAATGAACATTCAATTAATGCTCATCAAATATTTTAACTCAACAAAGCTTTCAGCTCTAAAAGGAAGCTATTCTGACACATTCACCACAAACCAGAGTTACAACCTTTGTACCTCCTTTGGGAGGCTCAGAAGTTAGAAATACTTACTTTAAAAGGTGCTTTCACCTCCTATTCAAGGCAACCTGCACCTTTCATCTGCCTGTCAGTTCATGTGAATTCTAGGAACATTTTAGAAAAAGTACTGCTCTTAAAATACACTGGAAGACTTACCAAACGTGGGGTACAACAAACCATGGAAGACTAAGAGTCATACACCAGTAAATTTCTGCTCCCTCTATATTCCTTTTTTCCCAGAAGGGAGGGGCCAATTCAGGCATAATCAGCAACTCTGCACACACACAGAGTCTCCTGAGGACATACTGTGGCTAATTTAATGTGCCAAACCCCATCAATTTAAATTTCAGCCGCTTGTGAATAATCATAAAGCAAAGGATCAATGTGTGCTCCAAATGGAACCCTGATTAAATGCATTACCACTGCCTAGCTTAGCTCCATTAGAAAATGGCGACATGGATAACAAAATCTAATTCAGACACGAATTAGCAACTGTAGTCAGTGACCTTGCTTGAAAAATCTTAAAAGT
>WEIT01042027.1:0-36947 GCA_013389985.1 Dryoscopus gambensis | reverse complement strand
CAGAGTGCTGCGTCAGTCTTGTTAAATCTGATTAATCATCACTTGGACAAGGAAACTCTTGGAGTTACATGGGCTGCTGGCATTACTGAGAGTTATAGACTTAAGCTCCTTATGCTATGCCAATAAGAAGACCATAAACATGCACGAATTGGAGAACCGTGAGGTGGAAAGAGGACATGATCTAACTTTGTGAGCTGGAGACACGCACAGAACGGATTTGGCCAAAAGTCTGACAGTCAGAATAGTCTGAAGCAGGTGCAGCCTTGGTTAAACTGTTTGTTCTCCAGTGCAACAGTGGGGTCTCTCAAGTGACCTGTATTTTACACTGGCTCTCCCATATGAATGCAACAACTTTTGGTAGGGGCTGCAAAAAAAAAACAAAAAAAAAAGGGGAAAAAAAAAGAGGCAGTCTTATCAACATATTGCTGCACAAAGTTGTGCTGGAGAATAAAAAAACAGATGCCACATACACAGTACCATAAGGGTTTAAGAAACACATGATTCTTTTTAGGTACGTGGCTGAATCAACTCCTAGCATGTGTGGAAGGGTGGGGATGAGTCTGAGTAGTGTAAATCAGTTGCCATCTTCAGGTATTGAGCTGAGTTTCCTGTGTAGCTGAGGGGAAAACCTGGCTTTGCCTCATGGCAGTTGCAGTGAAACTGGCCTGGGATGAAGTTGAAAATGGGATAAATGACCCTAGTGTGAGATCCTTGCCTGTTCTGTCATCCAGTTTTGACCCTAAGAATCTGCCTAACATGTCTCAAAATCAAATTTACAGAAACAATACTATTGTTCGTTGCATAATTGTATGCTCACCGAGCCAGAGATTATGGACTTTGCTTTGTGTCCAGGATTCATCAGCCCTCAGTGGGTTTCCCTGGTGGTCACTGTAGAGTTTCATGAACAGCTCAGCAGGAATTTATGCCAAGGGGAGAACCAAAATTAATTAGCTTAGTATCTCCTGACAGTTTTAGTATCTATGAGGCTAATGTCAAACTTTCTTACTTTGTGTTTACACAAGCAATGTGTCGTTTACTATAGATTCATTTCAATATTCCAAATATTTTTTTAAAAACTGATAATCTCCTGAGTAGTTTGCCTAGCATTCAGGAGGTTATTTCAAGTGGACTTGTAGATTTTATAGGCTGGCTGAGATGCTATGCATAAAATTCAGTATATTCTAGATGGAAGATCAAAGACTGGAAGTAACTGGAGTCAGACTTCTCCTATCAGCATCATTGCTGACATCTTGATTCCTTTCCACCCTTTCCTTGCCTTTTTCATCTGTACCTCCACCCTTTTCTTCATCTTTAAATCCAAGGAAAAGGCTGAAAAATGGGGAAGGACACGGGTACAGGACATACCGTGTTTAGGAAATAGATCTGTAGATATGCATATCCCACTGTTCTGTGTTCTCATCCACAGTGCTCAGCATATGTGAGAGACTCAGCAGCCATTTTTTGTGGATAATCAGGTGTGGGCTGGCTGTGTCTCCAGGGTCTGTAGTATGTTCTGCAGCCAGCTGCACAGCAATGAATTTGCCAGGGTTATTATCCTGCATTGTTCATTGAAGCGTTCTCTGATCAGAAGTCAGTACAGTAAGAATCTTAACTGAAAGAAACAATGCTACTCTGAATTGGCCTCAATTCAAGGATGTTTCCCTCTATTTCTGATATTCTGAAAGCTGGTGTACTGGGCCTCTGGGAGTCACTGCTGTTAGAGTATATTATTTTGTACTGTTGCACTGTGGTTTTTAAGGTTAAAATCTATTTATAGTAATAGACGGACAACTGTTTAGTATTTTTATAAATTAAATGAGGTAGGCAGTGAGTATTATTGATGAGCATGTCAAACTTTCATTTTCAGAAATCTGAACAAGAGGTGTAAAGCTCTTTTTCAAAAACTTTTTCAAAGTTTTCAAAGGACACTGGAAACTACTATGTGTCTCTGCTTTAGATACACCAGGCTCATAAGAAAGGAAACACATACATTTAAAATCTGTGACTTCTATTTCCAGTTCCTTGGTTTTGCTGTCACAAAAAAATATCTTTCCTCTTGCTACTGGCAAGAATAAAAGACTGCCTGAAACTTCTGTGGATTTTGACTTGCAAGAAACAGGACCACACAGATGAAAAGAAGTAAAGCGCAGAAACCCCTGATGAAATCTCTGCAGTGGCATATTTCTCCTTTCAGTTCTCTTGAAATAGATACTTTTTTAAAATTCGTACATTCGGTGGCTTTTAAATTTTTTTCCTTTTATCTGTATCTAAAGTCTTCTATCTCAAAAGACTGGAAGACAAAGCAATGAACAACAGATACCTAAATGAAGGTGCTAGGGGTTTTTTTCTACCTAGGATTTCTGCATCAGTAATTTAGAAAGGAATTAAAATTCCAGACCAGAAAAATGAAGCAGGCAGGTTCATCACAGCCAGCATGAAACACCTCCCATCTTAACTTCAGAACTAAAATGAAGAGAGGAAAGAAGTAAATCCAAATCACTGCTTTTGACTCATGGCTTAAGTGGTTGAGAAGGATGAATAGGGGACACCCTTGCAAGGACCAAGAAGCCAAGAAATGCAGTTGGGTTCAGAAGGAACCCGAAGTGCACTGTTTCTAGTCAGGAATATTGTTGGTTGGGATAGGGATAACAGAATAGCTGCATCTGAGTGCCAGAGTAGCACTGCTGCCTCAGGAATCAGCCCAGTGAGGGGGAAGAGAATTATTTCTTCCAAGATCAGTGGATAAACACAACTATGTACAGATGGATGGTAGAAGTAGTCTTTGGAGGATAGTCCACAGAACTGCAGGAAAGCAGAAATGGTGGTGGGAGTTATGGAGAGTGATTTGTCTCTTGGCACAATTGGGAACATGACAAAGTAAAAAAAAAAATTAAAAAAAGTTTTTTCCCATCTTTATCTGACAAGCAGGATAAACAACCAGTGCTTCCAAACCAATACAATTTTTAGGAAGGTCTTTTGAAGACAGTCCCAAATAAACCACTAAATGCTGTATGTTCGGGTAATTGGTATATGTGCCATCACTGTAATATCCAAGCAGTAATTAATTAATTGGAATGTTGACGCATACACAACATGGCTGGCAACTGAGATGAACAAACCATGTTGTTTTCTTACCTGTCTTGCCTTATCCTGGCAGCTGTTTTGACTAGAATGACTTTTTCTCCTGCTCCTCAGTTCCTCCACTGCAGATTAAATTTTTCCATAATGATTTCCCATCTCTGGTTTTAGATGTCTAAAAAAAGGTTGCTTTTCCCTTTCCTCTGCGTTTGGATAACTTCTCACCCTAACATTGCTGGTTGTGTAGGGTAAACAGGTAGAAGTGAAAAGTGTGCTCCATTTTATCCATCAGGGTTACTCTTCATTTGGGCTACAGGTTGGTGAGTGGATTGAGGTGTCAATAAGGTTACTTAATTTTCTTCTCTACTTTCCTAACCTTCATGTTGTGTTGTAAATTTAAATTATGCAAAGTAAGTTACTGCTGGTGACACAAAGTGTTCAAGTTTGTCTTGGGGCCACTTTAATAGAAATAGGATTCTGAGCTTACTCTTCATTTTATTAAATGATTTTGGGTTCATTAATGATGTGGTGGGGTAGTATAATGGCACTTTAAAACCTGGCATAGCTTTGGATGATGCAGGGCCAGATGATCTACTGGCTTTTTGAGGACTCTTAAGACTTGTTGCTTTAACTTCCCCCAGCTATCTCGGAAGCAAATATCCTCCATTAGGCCTTTTACTTGCCTCCAGTGATAAACACTTACCCTTCACAGTTTTTCCAGGTATGTTAGTGAAGGAAACTTATATAAAATCCCTATATTGTTAACATAGACCTTGGAATTCTTTTATAGCCTATGGCATCTCATTGTTTGGTAGCACACAGAAATAAACCTGATGATGTTGACCCTTGGCGCAGTCTAAAAGGAATTTCTTAAGTTCATTGCTATTCAAGATTCTTCTACACTTGCCATGTATAGAAGGGGGTATAAGAATAAACTGGGCTCTCTTGAAAATGTGCATGATGTACTGACATTATTTTGAACAAGTTTTGATCTGCTTTAGTCTGAAACAATACTTCATGTTGAAAAACACATCACAGTCTTGTTAACACGACTGAAAGTACTGGAAGAAAGGCTGACACTTGGCAATTCAGAAAAATTTAATACAAAGTTGGATTTTTCTTCCCCTTGTGTTAAGAAATGTCTGGTAACTGAGAACCAACTCTTGCTAGAAAACTGTTAAACTGCAGTGGTGATGGTGAGGAGCAATTGCAATAAAGCCACACTGTGATGGTTCAATTTTCTGTTATAATGCCACTGCCTCAGTGGATCCATATCTTGGCTTATCCTCTAACATTAGATTCCTTCTTGATGCTGGAAAAGATGTTATTATATGGAGTCCTGTCCTGCTGTAAAAGGGCAGTTGGAGAGGATTCTTTTTGATAGATTTCTCGGATAAAAATAAAGTACAAACCGTGGCAATGTTACATCTGAGAACTGTTTATTGACAAAGAAGAGTAAGTGTTCCTACCAAAGGGGGATAGAAAAGAGAGCAGAGAAGGAAAAAGACAGAGAAAGAAGACAGGGACAGCGTTACCGCAAGAACCTGCTCTCTCATCGTCAGCTCAGAAGACAGAGCGTGCATGCTGCAAGGTGCAGTGAGTCTGCGTGGCTCCCGTGGCGGGCTGGGCGCGATTTCCAAACAGCAGCAGGCTGCGTGTCCCTTCTGTCGGCGGAGAACAGAGCGCCGTGGCCACGGGCACACTTCTGGAGCAGCTNAGCAGCTGCAGGGCCCCAGGGTCAGGGCGCAGCAGCTGCGGGCGGCGGTGGCTGTGGGCTTGGGGCAGGCGGCAGCTGTCCCGTCAGGGAGCAGCGGAGCACCAGGTCGTGGCTGGTGCGTCGGGCTGGCTGCTGCGGGAATGAGGGAAACGTGGCGGCGGCCATGGCTGCGGGCAGGCAGCGTCCGCTCCGTCGGGGAGATAGCAGAGCACCGGGTCGTAGCGGTGACGAGCTGCCTCGCGGAAGCGACGGAACAGGGCAGGGCAGGGCAGGTGTGGACAGGGAAGACAGCCAGGGAAGAAGCAGGACCGCAGCGAAAAGAAAGAGGGTGAAAGGGGGGGGCCAAGCTAACCCTCCAGGCGAGCCCCCACCCCCCCAAGAAAAGGCAAAGAAAATGGTCCCCTCCTTGTGACGCAGCTAACTGCTTTTATGTGCTAAAACTCCTCCCATAGCCCGATTTCCCGGGCATTTTTTCCCGGGCATCCGGGACTCTGCTGGCAGGTGGGCGGTTGTGCTTGCAGCCTGATCATGGACGGTTTCTCTCCCCTGACTGGCTCTCAGGCGAAGCCTCCCCGGTGACAGGGCTGCCAGCACGTGTACAGCCCCTTACAGGATTTTTTTACCTCATGTGGAATGTATGTTGAGGCATAAAGAAAGATTAGATTGGTCCCTCTCATATGGCCAGAAAAACTTTTTTTTTTTGACTTGATGATCTCAGAAAACGCCAGGACATCAAGTTTAAGTGCTGAGGATTGAGGTTGTCTAGTGAGCTGTGAGATGATCTTGATTAGTGCCCTGACTGTCAGCCGTAGGATGACTGGAAATCTGGGACTCAGTATAATAATAATTTTGCCTCCCCTTTGCCACTAGCTTTTGAAGGATGGTGTTGTTTGTCACTTTGGTTTTGTTTAGGTGTCAGCCAGGAGAAAAGGACTCTGCCTGCCTCAGGAATGGGCATCAGTTTGTGTTGACTCAAGTTGGAGTAAAGTTTGTACAAGACCCACAGACTGCCACTCTTAGTTCTGCTGAGTCCTCAAGGGATACTGAAGGCACCCTTGCCCCTTTTTCATTTATGTCCCTTGTCAAAACCATGGGAAATGGTCATAATAGTATTGCTTAAGCATTTTGAATCCGCAGCATAGTATGAATCTCTTTGAAATGTTTCCATGTCACGTTTTGGAGTGCAAGTTTCCATGGGCTGTAGAATTCCATGGGATTCGAGGCTGTGTGTATTATCTAGGATCAAGCCCCTGATATTGATGCCATACCATTATTCTTGAGGTTAATGGGAAGACCTTGATTTGTACCCATTGAGTCTGCCTAAACAGTGGTGAATACTTAAATTCTGGACACAGGCCCTTCTTGGGAAGACTAACGAAGTAATTTCTCTTCCCTGAAGGGAGAGATTTGAGAAAACAAACAAAAAAAGTGCCTGTGGCATTTAACAGGACAGTCCCCAACTGTTTGTGCTACTCCTGATAAGTAACTTTGTGTTTCGAGAGTGCAGAGGGCAGCTGGGGTCAGAAACCTGATGAGACGTCTATACCATGTGTGCTGATCAGGAAGGAACTTAGTGGTTTCCTTTTAGAGGAAGCCCTATTAATTTAGCATTAATAATGCATTGAATTTTAAAGGCTCAAGGATATTGAGGCTATTTCTTTGAAGTTGTTCAGTGTCCCCAAACCATGCTGAAATTGATAATTGATGGGAGTGGAGGGTGTGCAGTGCGGTGGAAAGTAAGCGCTGCTCTGAAGTTGCTATCACAAGATACCTTGCTGCTTGTTATTGCATTATTTTATAGAGCTTTTCAGACTTTATATCTAGACATAATTAAACAACTCAAGGGAGAGGAACTACCTCAAGTAACACAACACAGAGTAGGCTGCTGGGTGTGCTGATGCTCCCTTCAGAGACTAGGGGAAACACTAAGACAGCCAAATTGTATTAGTGTGGTTTGGGACACCTGAAGCCCTGAGTGTACCATCAGTGACTGATGGTGAAAGGTGCTGAGTCCCCCACTCCTTGCAATCAATATTATGTTCCAGTTATTGCTATATGGCTATTTTTTTCCCCAGCAATAATTTAATTGCCTTTATTTCTTAAGAGTACTTCAGCTCTGGTGAAATTTTGACCCTTGTGCCAGAGAAGGAAGAGAGCAGTACCTCCTTCAAAAGAAATGTGAACCCCATAGATCTGAATGGGACCTGAGGAAGCAGCAGCTTGCATCCCTAGTTGGTAGTAATTTGTAGGTCAAACCTTTGGTATTCTTTCACTCAGAGCTGCTCAACTTTCTCAGACAGCAGAGAGGGCCATATGGAAGTTCCCTGTCTCTCAGCTGTTTCAGAAGTGAAATTTTGCCAAAGAAGAAAACACAAAACATGTATTATTTTAACAATTAAAGCAAATAGCATTAAGTGTAATGCTGCCATAGTATTCCAGAAAGTACTTGGAGAGAGTAAACACCATCTTTTACGTTACATGGTTTAACTCCTGGACATGTGTGTTAGTCACATTAAAAGGAAAACAGCTTTATAGGGATGTTTAATATTCTACAAATTGAGTTAGTGGTGGTGAGTTCAATGTCCAGTTGGGCGTTCTTCATAAACATTATTGGGAATGATTCCTGCTTACACATAAACTTATTTCAATACTTTTGATAATATTGAGAAGTCAGAAGACAAAAAAGTTGTTAAATAATTTTATTTCTATCCTCCTCAAAAGCCACCTGCAGGGTGCCAGTAGGTGCAGCAGTTTGCTTTGTTTAGTATAACACCACGTTGTCACTGCTCTCTGCATCCATATGAGCCTGCCTGTATGAAATCTAACCCTTTGGCCAAGATTTATAATTAGAATCTTATCAGAAAACAAAATCACAATAAATAGAAAACAGACAGAACATTCCAAGTCCCTGTGCCAGAGCAGAGTTCCCATGGTAGTCCCTTACTTTTGCCCTCAGATGTGATAAAATCAGGTCACATCTGCTTTGCTTCTATTGAATACTGCTTGGAATCCACAGCAGCAGTGAGAGCTTTTACACATGGGGATGGAGGAAGAGGGATTTATGGAATTGGAAAGTATTAACTTAATGAAAGAACATTTGCATGTTTTCTGAGCAAAATGTTATCCAGAAAAGAAGGAAAAAAAGAAAAAAAATCTGGCCTAGCTGATGAAAGCATTTTATTTATTGATCCCTTTATAATCCTTTGTTTTGTTTTTCTTCCCTCAGCGTATAGTGATGCTCACAATGTAGGCTGTGGGATTCATAAGCAGGCTAACCTTTCTTGTCCTGTAGATACTCATCTGTAAATGATGCTTTATTCAGTGCCTGAAGTGTTTGTTGTTAGGGTCTTCTAATATAAAAAGGCTGCATAAAAACATCTTAAATACAGCTCCAATTATGTACAGACTTGTTTTACGCAAACTAAATACTAATTAGTATTAATTAATTACAGAGAGCTGATATTCACCTAATTGCATCTGCTTAGTTCCCCTGCTGCCAGGTCCACTTTGTACATGTGTATCCTATTTGCTTTAAGAGGCATTTGTTGGTGTGAGCCAAAAGGTGGTACTTGTATGACTGTAGGTATTGAAACGGTATTGAAACTTATATTTTAGATTGAGTAAGTCTGTTTTCTGTCCAAATTTTAGGTAACCTACCCTTGGGTTTAACAGTGCAGAAAATATCCATATAAAATTCAGTAATCAGAACTACTTAAAATAATTACAAAGCAAGTATGTTACATAAGATTGTGGAAATGGAGTTTAGCAAAAACGATTAAAATTTTTCTTACCGCTTTTATTTTTATTTTAAACCACCCTGTACTGTTTTCTGCAGGACTACATTTGTTAGGACTCATAATCTTCTGAAACACTACAGGGAAATTCCTCTAATTTTAATTTCTGCCGTTAGGCACAGCTGTCTTGGATTACGTGTCAGTGACTGACTAAGACACCTTGAGAGTGATGAAGTTTCTCAGAGTGAACTGTGGAACTTTGATGGAAAATCGAGTAGCATTAAATAGCTAAGCAATAGGCTTATGCTGGCTGGGGGAGAACCAGGATAAGATGTCTAAGTGAAGATCACATCAGCATCTAATACCTTATAAATATATCTTTCACTTGCAGTGTTCACCGCTGTAATCACAGATTTTAGGATTTATTTTTGTTGTTGCAGACCCTCTGCCATTTTTCTATGAGTTTCCTATCAAAGCATTAGCAGTGACCTAATGTCTTACACTAAGTTTGTTATGAAACTAATGGCTCATAGTTGCAGCTGGTTTTCTTTTTAATCTCGTAACTATTTAGAAGGGGTAACAATAAAAATGTTGTCATATATATATTGCCAGAGCAAAATCAGTCAGGTTACCACAAGCAAGACTTCTAGGATGTAAGTTGAGATAAACATGCAGAGTAATTAATACAGCAATCAGAAGAGCTCCGATCAATAAAATCCAGGTGAAAAAAGATCTTTTTCCTAACTGCTCTAAGCCTGATTCTCCCCAGTCTAGCATTTTTCATCTGTGTGAAATGGCAGTAAAGTGAATGGAGAATTCCGACCTGGCAGGATTCTACTGTTGGCTCAAGCTCAGATGTGAATGACGTAAACAATGCCAACAGATACAAGCATTTCTATGCTTCATTTAAGTATAGAAAGTAAATAATTAATTGTAGAATGGCTTGTTTATATCTTACAAATAAGTGTATTTACTGAGAGGCATTCTGTATTTGCTGCAGCGTTTTATATTATGTCAATATCAGCATACCAGCAAGATGAAGACTTCTTAGCACTGCAAATGCTGTGCAGGTATTCCAGCATGTGCCTCCTGGTACCTGGTATCCAATACAAAGTTACCTGATAATTTTAAGATAGATTTACTGACCCAGTAATAGCTTTTCTTTTTGAAACATGAGGCTACTCATTTTAGCCTCTAAGCTAGAGAGAGTTTACTGCTGACTTTATCGGTCAATGGCATCTTTGCTGTTCGCATTTACTGTGCATTTTTATGATCCCGTACAATGCTGTTCCCCTATGCATGGAAGCCACTAGGAAACAAGAATGGACAACTTGCAGAAGTTACCCTGCAATTTTATGCTCCACAATGAGACATACCTACAATAATCTGACAGAATGAAAGCAACACGTGTCATATAAGCTCCAAGTAAATATCCTGTCTGCTCTGCAGCAACTTCATTGAAAGAGATCTGACATAATGATGTTGTATCAGCAGAGCTACTAATCTCAGATACCAGAGATTTAAGTGCTAGGGAAGAGAACACTGCACAAATGGAGGTCATTCAGTATCTCTGACCACTTGGACAAGTGTGGCATTTTGAACTGTCTTTGCTAGTGGCAGAATACAGTGCTGCTGCTAAAAATTGCTGTTGCATAGCTCCTTGTGCAGGTAACCTGCAGTGTCTGTTCAGAGGGGCTTGTTTATTTTAATGCCTTGCAGAACCAACAATGTTTCTAGAAAGCAAAACCCATACTCTGGGTTTTAGTGGTAAAAGCAGGAGCCTCGGAGGTATCACAAATGGAAGTTGTGGTTTTTTAATATATTTAACCTTCTTCAGGAATACAGGATTGCTTTCTAGACCTTTTGTCTACCCCTGCCAACAAGGAGCTGCCATGGAGGAGCTGCAGTGTTCTGGTAGCACCACAGCAGTGTCAGAGGCCACACAGAGAGCCCATGTGTCTTTATATGGTCCTCAAGTGGGAGAATTGCAGGAGGAGGTGCAATAGTTTAACTGAAATCAGAAGGATGCTGAGAGAATTTTGCTATTTTCATGTGTCGTGAGGTGGCACATAGGAAGAATCATTTTCCTTGGCAACAATCCTTGAGCCATAAGGTTGCACCTGTTTACTCAGGCACAGGGCCATTCTGTCAGATGGGCATTAATACCAATTGTAGAAAGCCTGCGTTCTCTGTGCATCAGGTGTGAGTGTCCCAGATAGGATTCCCAGCAAGGATTGTCCATACGGCTGTTCATTCTAATTTTATATTCCCTTGTAGCATTACTAATCCAGGTATGGGTCTGATCAAAATAGGGAACAGCTTTTTCCTCCTTCTGTAAGTCCTCTTGCCCACTTGCATAACACAGATTGGAGTGATGGTTTAGGAGAAGCTTTTGGAAGGCAAACTTTCCTCCCTGGCCTTACCAGACCTCTTCCTTCTGCATTCAGAGAAATGAGAGCTTTATAAACCTTTTCCTTTTTTAAGTGAAGTCCCTGTAGGCTCCTTCCAAGTAAGTCTTTGGCACCAAGCTGGATTTCACATGCACTGCAGAGTGGAAATCTGTGTTCAGTCACTCTCTGCACTACTTTGCAGGATGTTTTGCCTGGACTGCTATAAAACATTGAGGTTTCAGGGTTTAGGAAAGAGCACAGCACTGAGGATTGTCACCCTAACTGCCCCCTCACAACCCCACCTGCCTTGCCTTATGGTTTACTCAGTGGCCTCAGTTCTGTGTACATCACCAGTGCTGCCAGCATTGCTCTTGCTCTACCTTAGATATGTCTAGGGCACATCTTAGTTTGTTATGTATTTTCTGTGTTTCATTTTCATGTGAATTGAAGAGATAAGGATCTGATATCTGTGGAATGTGCAGAGTGATGCCAGGTCATGCTCCTCTCTGACAGCTGAAGCAACTGCACTGGCATCCAATTATTTAGTACAGAGCTTTGATAATGTAGTTTCCTTGCTCATCTCATGCAGTCTGTTCCATACTTATGCAGCAGATTTGAAAAAATCTCATCAAAATCTTATTTTCCTGCTATTCCTTTTGGAATTAGCTATACTGAGTATTGTGGTAACCCACTAGAAGCAGAGCTGCAGAGCCAGCATCTTTTGATTTTGGTTTAATTTAAACTACGAATAATGGATTATACTTCTCTTCTGGACCTGGCATGTATCATTCAGTTTGGCCCCAGAGTGGGAAAAAGCAATATATTTTTCAACTGTATACATTTTGATGAATGCTGACATTAGGCAGCTGCATTTGAAAATACCCATACTACCCGAATTGTTAACTTACTTTTATCTATATATATATATATAATTTTTCAAGGACTTCTAAAATGCATCTGGCTCTGCCTGGCTGAAACAACTTGAGCTGTGTGTATTGACTACAAGATCCATTTAATGCAGTGTAATTCCCTGGGAAATTTTATGTAGAAGAATGATGGCTCTATTTTGTTGGGACTCCTTAGTATCCTCTCCTACTGCCATTTTGAAATTTTTAAGAACTTCTCCTGCTGAGGACATGAAGGCAAGTGTTGATCCAAAAAATTGCAGTTCAGACTGGATAGGAACAATTTTCTGCTCATATATTTTGATTGAGAGTTGGGATTTGCCATTTTCCAAATGTTTGTACAGTGCAGTCCAGCACAACCAAGCCATGCACAGTTGGAATTCTCCAGGCAATGTTATAAAATCTAAAATATGAGGACAATTTCATCTGCAGAGTCTAAAGGGTGCACAGTGGACCTGTCCCTTCAGTTTAACACATCACCACTCAGTTAATGGAACAACATCAGTCCTGCAAGGAGAAATCCGCATTCACAGGTGCTCCATCCCACTGGCATGGCTGAATTTTGGTAAGGCAGAGTGTTGGTCCTTCTGTCAGTACATTTAATTAACTTCAGCTTTACTTTTGTTTATGCAATTTACAGTCAGTTAAATCATAAATACTGTTCTGTAACTTGATAGAACAGTATGTAATGATCCTTACCTTGCATCCCTTTTAGCCTGAATTTCACATCCTTTTTGTAATTTTTAATGACAGCAACAATTTTTATTATACTGCTGGAACTTTTCCCAGGGTAGTTGTTTTTTATAAATAATATGTGATTTAGAAGTGAAACAGCAGCAAAAAGCTGCTAAATCCAGCATCTTCTGTAACTACACATGTATGTAAAAAAAATCTTTGCCCTAGTGAAAGAGATTGAAAGTGTCTTAAAAAGAAGACAATCCCAAAATTTAAGTCAAATGATGCACAAGGTAACTGAGCTTTCTGCAGCTCAGGGAGAGTTGCTCTAAAAAGGAACATACCAAGCAAAAGACAGGTGAAGGCAGAACATATTTGTATATCAGCTCTTCTCTCTTACGGAGATCAGCTGAATGTTTGTCTTGCTGTGTGTCTGTGTGCCCTTTGAAAATATTTCCAATTAATAGAGACTTTACATTTTGACCACAAAATTTGCTCGAATTCCAATTTCAAGACAAAGAGAAGTGATGCCGAAGAGCAGCAAACTTGACCAATCAAGACCTTTCTGCTCTTGGCTTTTCAGGACTTTAGAGAAGTCACTTAGGCAACAAGTCTCATGAGGGGCAAACTTCATCCGAAGCCTAAGCTTTTTGTGGCTGCAACCTTCAGAATATTGATTAAATAAACCTTTTTTGTGTTCCTGCACTGTGCCCCCAGCTCCTCTCTCACACTGTGAAAGAGTGTCAGAGACACCAGTCACAAGCATGTTTTTGCCAAGCTACTCGGGTGGCTGGGGGGGGGAACAGGAGTGTGTGCTCCATTGTAGACAGAGAAGATGGAAAAACCATATTCCTGCCTCAACTCTGGAGCCTGAGCCAGTGTTGGGGAAGTGGTGGGCTGCGCTTTTCTGGCCTGGTTTTGGAACTCAAAGCTCGTGGGATGAGGTGAAGCAGTGACAGACACAGATATTACTGGCCGTGGTTCACTCTGCCACTTATTCCCACGCAAAGTGAGAGATTACTGGGAAACCCGGGAAAGGAAGGGGAGAAACTGCTTTTCAGTCAGACAGCTTGGACTCATGTATTGACTGCTGAGCACTCATTTTTTCTCTGCATTTTTATCCCATATTGACTTTATAGGTGGCGCAGAAGCCACTGGTAGTGCTGAATTGTTAAGTTTAGTGATCAAGTCTTCCAAAGCAGAGTTTATTTTACTGTATGATGAACAGGGACAAGGTTCCCCAAGATACATATGCATAGCATGATTCTATACATTGAATAAAGATCACTTGGGAACTTGAGTGACTCTTCTGTAGAGGATAGTACCCTGTTTAGAGTTCCTAAAGTTTAGCTAACTAAGTCCTGTGTTTTGCCCTAATTTTATAGTTTCTTTGATTATTTCTTTCTAGCTCAACAAAATTCACCAAAAATCCATGAAGGCTGGTGGGCTTACAAGGAGGTGGTCCAGGGAAGCTTTGTTCCAGGTAAGTGTAATTTTAAGATTTTAGCCTTTCTTAAATATTTTTTTCACTGGAATTAATATAGTTGGATTTGGGGAAGATATTTGGGGTTGATTTTTTTTCATTGCAAAGATTTTTAGTTGACAAGTACTCAACATCACATTATAGTGAAGCACAGAAAGGTTTCTGTTAATCCATCATCCAAAGACCATGGCTGATTTTCAGGGAAGACATCACTGATGATATTCCTGGTTTCTCTCAGTAAAACCAACATGATGCTACTTTGTGAGTGTGTGTGTTCTGTGTGTAGAAAAGGGAAAGGGACTGAAAAGTATTACTGTTAACTGGATGAATTTATTTATCTGGTGAAGCACTTCTAGGTAACTGAATTTCTACAATTTTGTGAGTAGGACAGGAACCCACTGCATGCAATTTTCATTGATTTTTGTTTAGTAAACAAGAAACTATGCATGAAAAAAATGAAATAACTGGGCTTTACTGAGATTTAGTAAATAATAAATAATCAAGAGGCAGCTAAAAGAATTCTGTGTAGTATCTTTCTAGTGCAATTGAGATTAATATGCATTAATTTTTGTATATTAGCTATCTCTTACAAGGTAAAGCAGTGCTATAAGTTTTATCATGAATGCACCAAGAAAACTCCTACATCCTTATTTCCTCATAATACTAGAATATATTTCTTGGCTGTTGCATGAGCTATTCCTGAGGATCTGTAGCTTTGACCTATCATCAGCTACTTTCACTGTTCTGAGAGCTGTTTACAACCTGACAGTCATCTGAAATTCCCCAAATGCTGATTGTCTTGTTAAGAATTCTAGTGCAAATGAGA
Source organism: Dryoscopus gambensis (assembly GCA_013389985.1). Taxonomy (NCBI): domain Eukaryota; kingdom Metazoa; phylum Chordata; class Aves; order Passeriformes; family Malaconotidae; genus Dryoscopus; species Dryoscopus gambensis. The sequence goes on along the minus strand of WEIT01042027.1, from coordinate 22,139 downwards.
TTAAATATTTCAGCCCACACATTTCTGCCACTGAAATGGTTGTGAAAATCTACAGGCCTGGAATTTAACTACATTTTGATGTAGCATAAAGTAGCTTTTCAAATTTCTTTGAGATCGGTTTGGAATGTCAGAGACACTCCAGTGTGTTGTTGTGCATGTTTAGTTCCTCATAGTGACAGCAGGTGAAGAAACCTGGAGAATATAATCACTTGTTTTCAAGATATTTCAGCCTTCCTGAGTTGCACGACTCAGGTAGATGCCCAGCAGAAAATGAATGAAAAAAATATTTGCTAAACAGGCCTAAATTTAAAGTTACTGAGAAAAATAATATAATTTTCAGGATGTAAAGAAATCTGGGATCAGTTCATGCTTGTAGTGTTTGAGTCTTAATACTGTGAGAAATTTAGGCTTAGGAACATCCTTGGAAGATGAATGAGGAAACAGTGATGACTCAAAAACTTCTAGGAGGATGGACCTTTTAGAGTGGTGTGGAGGGACACCTCCTTTCTGAAGGAAACCTGAATTACTCATATGTGTTGAAGATTTGACTAACCCAGCACACATCCTCGAGAACTGGTCCAGAAAATCAGTAATGAACAGCTCACTAAAGCAGCCATAAAGAAAGGAAGGAGAATTTGGGGGCACCTTTCTTTCAAATTCAACTCTGCAACCTGTCAGCCTCAGCAGAAGAGAGAAATCCCATGAGACTTTACACAACAAACAACTATTTTTTTTTTTTCCAGCAACACCTAGATTTGGGAGCCTTTGAAAACCATATTTAAAGCATTTCAAGGCTGCATTTGTGGCTGTGCTCTGAGACTATCACATCACAGAGGATCTGTTGGTGCATATTAAGTTTATCTGTGCCGGTGGCAGTCACGTATCAGATCTCACATGAGATGCTAATTAGCACCTGAGAGGTGAGAGCTGCCAGGCAGGCTGAGGAGCTGTTGCTGGAGTTGCTGACTGATGTGCACTGAAGCAAACAGCTCCAGCCATGTGCCAGGATGTTTTCTTTCCACAGCTGTTTGTCCTGACCCAGGGCTGGAAGTGAACACCCCCAAAGATATAAGAAAGGAGTGTTTGTCCAAGAGCCTGTTACTGCAATTCAGAACTGGGATCTCAGCTAATATAATTGACATGAATCCAGCTCTGGAGCTGCTTGGGGGAGCAGCCACAAATGCAGAGATGATTAATTAGGGGCAATACCATTTTATAATGCGCCAGGAGGAGTTGCCAGAGTTTGTCTATCACAGCTTTAGCTGAGCGAACACTTTTTGCCTACTTCAAAGCAAAGCCACTGTCTCTCTCTGAACTGTCACTTCTTTCATGGAGGGCTGTGTAGGAATGCAGTTAGGAGTGTATCACAGTATGACTGGCTTAGAATATGCCATTCATAAGTTTTTCTGCTTAATCTGTGTTGGAAGCTTTTAAGTCAAGTCCTAAAAATGTGCTGGATCCTGTGTAGATTTGCCATTGAGCAGTTCATAAAATCAAGCCATACTTCACTACGTGCCCCAAATCCCAGACTCCCCATATTCTGGGATAGATTTCACAAAAAAAATATTTCAAATTCCTTTCTAATGTTCATCTGGACACAGGTTTCTTTCTGCAGTAAGCCACTGAGCTGCAGTCAGTGACGTGTATTAAGGATTTAGGCAGAGATGAGGTACAAGACCCCCCTTACAGTGTCTTTCCCGAATTCCCTTCTTGCAGTGCTCCAAGAGAAGGCAGCATTGGGAATTGGCAGGTTCTCTCAGCACAGGAACTGTGGCTCAGGTCTGTCCTGGTGCCCTGCCTTGAAAGAGAGATGCAGAGTTCTCAAGTGCAGGAGGAGAAGTTCATCATTTGTGTATCTGCTGCTGGTGCAGAAACCACTCTCCATCTCTCACCTGTTCTACAAAAAGCAAGAATTGCTCTTATGCAATCAGAGAATTGCTCTTATGATTTAAATCATGTAGGCAAACAAAGTAGAAAGTAAGTAGAGCTCTAAAATGTTAATTGAATGCAAATTAGGTTCCAAATTAAACTTCAGGGAATGTTCAAGGATGAAGAAGGAATACTTTCCTTTATGCGTGGTGATTTGCATAATAATAAAATAATTTACATTATTACAAACTTTTACCACATAGACTTTTTCTGGTATGGAATATCAAAGTAGCTCTTGATGTAAAACACCTTTAAATAACCTTACTCATATTTTTTCTTTGGCTGTGACTGTGAATATGTTGTCTCACTGAAGTGCTGCAAGCAATGTCCAGGTGGCCAAGACAATCATATTCCAAATTAATTGGTTGTTACTTCAAATAGATGTGTATAACCTTTGATAATCTTTGTGACTGTGTTGATTCTTTTCATATTGGTCCTGTTTTTTCATACCATTATGAAAGTGGGCTTTGGTAAGCATAAAATATAAAGGTGGTTAAATTTAATTGGTGATCACAGAATGCACTTGCCAAACCTCCATCCTGTGGTGAAAACTCTGGACTATGCGATAGTTCAAGCATATAAATGTTTCTTTCCCAGGGAAGACACTGTCTTCAGGCCTCCCCTACTGAATTACACCAAATCTAAAGTTAGGGTGGTAGTGCCAACCTTAGCTAATGGGAGGAAATCCATCAAATAATGAGTGAACATTGCTGAAGGAGCAGATGATGTTCTCCTTCCTTGTAATAAAGTTGTAAATTAACTAATTCCAGATGAAGATCTACATCCACTAGGATTCATTACTGGCCACAGATCACCAGTCAAAGCCCACCTGTTTCCATGAGGTTCTGAGATGAGAAATCCCCTGTTCATAGGTCCTTCATTACTTGTTTTATCCTAAAAGGGAAAAGACTGCTGGAGTTCTGTAATGCTGTTCCTGCCTTTGCAAGGATCCTGTTGGTGGGATTATGCGCTAACATTGACCAGCTGGCAATACTGCACTGACTCAAAACACAGGCAGTGGTTGTGAAACACTGAGAAACTGCCTCCAAGGAGGAGATGCATGAATTTCATAATGATTTACAAGTGAAAAGAAATCTGAAACAATTGACAAGCTTGATTATGAATGCCAAAACCTCATTTGAAACTTCCTGCTATCCCCATGTGCTTTTGTTATGGCCCACAGAGGTAGTTCAAGTGTCCCTAGTTTCTCCTGTCTGGGCTTCAAGATATCTTTTATTACAGCTTTGAGCTTTTTTTTTAAATTAGAAATTTCTTTATGTACATGTTCAAAAATAACCTTTGATGGGCAGGTCACTGTAAGAACCATGAACTGTTTGTCCATGGCTTGGAAAGTGAGAGATGCAAAACTTCAAACCCACACATTTGTTAAACTTTCAGCTCTCAGTTTGTGCCCCCCTACAGTCACAGAGGTGTCTGTGTCATACACTGAGATAGTGATCACTTAGTGTGGCTGCCTGAACAGCAAAACCCAAACCTGCTGATTACTACTCCTGAAATGCTCACTTTTCTAACTATAATATCTCTCCTGATCTTATTTTGGAACTTCAGGAGGCTGCAGCATCACTCACCATCTGGTGCATTTTGCTTATCAGTGAAAACAGTGGTGCTGTCTGAGCTACAGCAGTGCTTTAAACAGTCTGCACACACCCTTCAAAATCATGCAGTCTGCTGCTGCCTCTAAGGAATTAACCAGCCGTATATAATTATTCATTGGAACAATAATAGCAGTTTTTCTTTTAGAAAGCATTATATTGGAACAATTCATTTCTTCAGGGTGATAGAACATAGGTTCTGGAAATCATTCACTTATTGATTTGAACTTAGGTTAGTACCTATAATAGTTCAGCTTTGGTTGTCAGTTAAGCATAGCTTGAATGAAATATATTTCATACCAGATATTTTCTTGGTTTCTCACTTCCTTTGGTGATTCTGCAAAAATTGACTCTTTACAAATCACGTAGCTAGAAAGGAAACTATATATTTTGTTTAATTTTTATGTGAGAGTTAAATATAATACAACATGGACTTTTTCCCTGTCACAACACCTGGTGGCACCGTGATTTGGTTCCCACAGCCCCCTTTCTCACTTGACCAAGGAGCTCAGGACTGGGGATCACCTTTTTCAGGTGCTTTTGTTACTGCCATGAAACTCAGTAAGTTGTTGTTTTCAAGTCCTTCCCACTCGTTTGAACAGCCATCTACGCAGTACTTTTTAAACGGGCCTTTTCAATCAAGTTACTGTTTTACATATGGCCTATAACTGCAGCCATTTTGCAAACAGATCTCTAAATGCTGTTTTTCCCTCTAATTCAGTCCTTCCATGAACGAAAAAAGTAAGTTTTAGGGGGCCAGCAATGTGAACTAACCACAGTAAAGCGCTCTGAAGACCTAAAATTTTAAACCTTGACAAACTTATGACTGAAACACAGTTCTTTGTTAACATGGTCTCAGATCTCTTTTCCTTTAATAGCCTAATTATCTTTCTTAGCTGTGGCTTTTCCTCCTCAGTTATGATTGGTATCCATGAAAGAAAAATTGCATGTAGCAGATGTATCCTGGCCTTTGCTTTGTTATCCTAACGTGACTGAATGATACAAGCTGTCTTCCTGCCTGTTCCTAGTACCACCAGGCACTGCAAAGGTCAAGCCTTCCCTTTTTATAACAAGCACATGAAGTGGCAGGTTGGACCTTGCTGTGCCACCAGCTGTCCAGGGCCTGTCCTGCTGCACCCGCATGTTCCCCCGCCAGGACACAAGCAGTGTCCCTCTTCTGCTTCAGGAATGTGCAAATAAGGAAGACCTTGAAGGCAGTGATCTGGAGATCCTTGTCAATTATTGTCCCTCACACTTTGCTGCTAGATTAGATAACATTTTTGGGATAGGAATACTCCAAATATTTTCTTATGACGTTCAAAATCCTCTTTCCCACTATCCTGAAGTGGATGCTGTTTACCTTGCAGTGACACTAAATATACGTTATAAGCACAAAGAACAATGAAGTACCAGGAATTTTTGGTACAACTGTAGCTACCAAAACCTGCATGGATGATGGCTTCTAGCTGGGAGGGAGTTCAAGAGATTTAATACCATTTGGACAGTCATATCCTCAGAGAGCAGTATCCAAAATATCTGCTGTCCTACACACTGTGTGTTTACAATCACTCCAGAACCTTGAAGACCTGTACTGTTGGGAAAGTAACTGCCTTTTCTGCAAATGTAATGCAATTTATTTTTTTAATATTATCCAAGTCCACTTTAAACCAGTTAAAAGTGAAAAGCCAGCAAGCCACCTCTGTGATCTTACAAGGGTTCTCCATTGCACGATGAGCACATCCTCCTAAGCTTTTGCTTAAAAAAGGAAGGATCATCCCTGTGCACCACCTTAGCTGGACCAACAAAAATTGGGGTTTGGGATAAAAAGGGTAAGACTAGTATAAGGAATCTTTCTTTTCTAGGGTTCGTCACTGTGACCTGAAAGCGAAGGAAGGAATTCCAAGGATAAATACTGGTGTATACAGGAGAGGGTTTAGCAGAGTGTAGCTGGATGATCTGTAAGGTAATTTCCAACCCAAAGCATTCTGTGATATTCTTGACAAGCTGAGTATAAAAGCAGTTAGAACAGTGGCCTGTGACTAAGTCATTAATAACTGAAACCTCATAACTCCTTACTTGGAAGGATTATTCAGGAAAGTTCCAAGGGCCAGAAAGGCTCCTGTACAATGCTGGATGTATGTATTGATACATTCAAGAAGTTTTGTCTTATCTTATGCCTTGACAGGCTAATCTTCACTGGGTATCTAAGGAGTTCTTGACACCCTTTGGCACTGGACATTTTGGTGGTATCCATGCCTTAGAGGCGTAGAATTGAAGCACAAAATAAAATCTGATAGAAGAATTAGTTGCTGCTCAGAGACTCAAGGACCTTTTTTAAGCTAATAATCCAAGCTGTGAGTGAGAATGAGTGTGAATGAAAGTGAGAATGACATCTGCCACAGTTCCTTATGTAAGGAGGGGATTTGGAGCTCTGGCTATTAATTACCTTGTAGTAGTAGATTTGTTGTGGGTGTGTATGTGTTTTTGTACAAAACAGTAGCAATCATTACTTCCTACATAAAAAACCCTCTTTATAGATTTTCATGATAAAGTGTAAAATAAGTTAGTGTCCTTTGGAGAAAGAAGTAACTGAGAATAATAAGGAATAGGATTTTTCTGTGCTAATAATGTTCTTCCCCAGTGGAATGTAATTGGACTTAATCAGAGAAGGGTTACAGTGCTGCAGCTTACGTTTGCTTATGTACTTCTGCCGTAAATGTGTGGGATGAGATAGAACTGGAAGGGACTGCAACATAACATGGAAATAATGAGTGGCATTAAGATACTGCCTCACTGCTACTCCTGTCATTATCCCACTTACAAAAATTACTCTTGTAAAATACCTTCATGAATAATTACATTTTAAGAGTACTACAATTACAGTTGTGATTGTCAGGTAGGAATTCACCTCGTCTTTCACTGAGACTGTTCATATCAGGATATTACAGTGACTTCAGGAGGACTATTCCTGTTACACTGGTGATGGACCCAGCACCAATGAGAACTTTATATAAACACAGTGTGCAGCTTTTTCTTTGTACATATCATTAGTGCAATTTAGTGTAGAATGTGCCACGTCATACATAGGAAAATATGGTCACTACAGCTACACCCTTCTGTGGTTAAAATAAACTCCTGTGAAATAAGAACACACCACTGCTCTGTGCATGGTTATAAAGAGTAACTCTGCCTGTTGGTTGTTGTCACTGGAAGCTTCACTGGTACTAACAAAAAACCTCCCTGTTAAATCCTGTCCCCTGCCTAAAAAGGAGATCAAAAAGAAAAGGAAATGAGACTGTTAACTAAAGGTGTATACATCCTGTGGTATGCAAGTACTTTCCTAACAGACAGCTATGATTTAACTTGTAAATACAGATTCAGGGGGCTGTTTGATCATAGCATTTATTCAGTAACCTGCTAAGCTGACTTTATTTCTGAAAGTCCATGTTTGTGTATGTGTAGGATTCCTCACACTCCTCAGTTAGAGGATTGCTGGAGACTTGATAGCCCAAAACCACTCATTTTTACTTAGTGAAAATTTCCCCCTCTCGTAACACCTCTCTGAAAAGGTTACTTGTGAATTCACTTAACCATGAATGCATTGAACATGCTCAGGAGCAAAATCCATGCTCACCATTTACATCAGCCTGCCTAGGAGGACGTGGAATTATTATTTGGAGAAGTTTTACTGTTGTTACTTACACAGATTAAAATACAGCTATCCTATACCATCACCCCACCATGGCATTTCTGGGCACATGCTATTTGTGGTCAGTGAAAGATTTATCCTCTCAGAACTCACCATAAAATACAGTCACCTACTTAATGCATTTCCAGGTACCTGCTGCCCCTGCAAGTTGTAAATCGCATTATTATGGTTAATGACTCTGCCCAAAAAAGGAACCTTCCTGAATCTTATTGATTGTTTTTTTCTAGCACTGAAAATATTACTTAAAATTGTCACCTTTTACCTTTCTGAATAGAGACTGATTTTATGTTAGGGCACTTTTTCATTTTATATTTATAAAATGTACCCAAAAAATGCATTAGTATTTCCAGACCAAGCAGTCACCAACTTTATAGTCAGGACATAAACCCTGAAAATAACAGCATAACATCATAATGGGAAACCTGACAGGTCGTTAACTACAGCGGTGCAAACGGCACTGCTGTAATTCACAAGTGCTTGTAGACAACAGCCCGGCCTGCAGCCTTTCAGAGCCTTCACCCTTTCAGAGCCTGCACGACAGAGAAGAATACTCAGAGATGGAGCACAAAATAACCAGGTCACACTGTAAGTTGTTCACTTGACACCAGAGCAGGTAGCTGACAGATGTTCCACCCCAGCACAGAGATGGTTCTTTAGGACCCTTTTATGACCTCCTCTAATTTATTCTTCCTGTGTCTTTAATATTTATCAGTTTGTTGTGGGGGTTTTGGTGAAGAATGAAGGTCATTATTCAGAGATGTCATTTCACAAATACTAAATGAGATGTAGGTATGGAAAAATGGATAAGCTGAGTTCAAGGCAGCAGTTGGAGGCTGGGAGAGAATCAAACAGCCAGTTCAGATGCCTGTACTATCAGGCTGGTCTGCCTGGCATCCTGTGCTGTTGATTAAAGAAGAAGAAGATGTTCCTGCAGATCCTTTGGATCAGCCCTGTGCTTTGGCTGACTGACACGAAGCAGTGCAACCGCCCCAGCAGAGAAGCAGCAGGATGGGCACTGAAGGCTTGGCACCTCTTGCACAGGCATCACCAGAGCTGCCACTGCAGAGCCTCAGATTAATAGAGTTGAGGGATGTTGCAAATGATTATCTGCAGTGACATTTTGGCACTATCTCATCCTATAACTTAAGAGGCAAGGCAGGAAGGAGGGTGGATGTGTTCAGGCCAAGGAACAGCCCCATTCTACAGCCACTTGTTCCAGTTCAAAATCAAACCCAAAGGCTGAAAGTACTTGCAGTAAAACAATGACATATTTCAATCAATAGATGAAGAGATAGGATTTTTCTTTCTTGCTTATAAAATTGGTCAAGTTGGGTTTAGTTGTGTCTCTGAACAAATAAAGGCATCATGTGGTTCCTACACTAGAATAATTAGGATGCAAGTCTGGCTGAAGTAGTCCCTACAAAAGCAAGAGCTGCTGCCAGTTTGGAAAATCCTAGGTTATTACTTTTGTCTGAAAATAGGTCACACTGGAAACAGTGGGATTTGCTTGCTGAGACAAATGCTACATACCTTGAGTAAAGGCCATCAGAAGCTGATTCTTTAAAAAAACTTAAAAATCAATATTTACATGATTGTATTCCCTTTACAATGGTTTTATTTAAAACCATCTCTTTCCAAGTTCTTCAAGTGCAGTGAAATTACTTATTTCCACAGCTGTGCAGTGTAGCCTCCATCTCTTTTGTTCTAGTGTTCACACTGCAATTACATTAGTAATGTGCTTTTTGAGGAAATCACTTTTTAATACTGTATCCTTTGCTTCTCGTGGAGGAGAGGGGCTGAATGGGAGAATTAAACCTATGCCTGAGGATCATGCTGGTGTTACCACAGCACTAACAGGAAAAGGATGAACAGGATGCTCAGCTCTGAGAGGAGCTGCTCCTCCAAATCTCAATCAGGTGCAGTTAAAGCCGTATCAGGATGCAGCTGGGAGCGATAGCTAATTCCCATCTTTAATCCCAATTTAGAACTGCAAGACTTAGCTGTTCTCTATGACTCAGAATACAGCATATGACATAGGAGGGAACATCTTAGATTATGGAGTCAACCTTTCTCTATTTCCAAACTGGGCTATGTAGGTCATGGCTACAGAATTCCCTTTCATGAGTGCATGTCAGGGCATTTCCCAGGAGGGAGTTCAGATTCCATTTTGCTTTTCCTATCCTGCAGTTGGGCATCTTCAAATGGCTTTTCTTCCTTCAGATTAGGCTTTCCTAAAATAAAGGATAAATGACTGAAGTCTAATAGGATATGGCTGAAACACTTCCATTGCACAGCCTTGGTGGGCTCTATTATGCACACACTGACATCTTCAGAATTACTTGGTATTTTAATGTGCATTTAAAATTGGTTAACAGGAGTATAAATTAAAGCAATAGAGAAACTAGTCTCTCAAGGTTTTATTGCTCATTGTAATGTTATGTTTATGGGCTCGCTGCTTTGTGGCAGGACTTGCATTGCTTTTGTTTTAGAGAGTGCAGTTGGGAGAGGGTGGTGCCCTACCCAGAGCCTGGTGAAACCAATGGAAGTCCTTCCATTGAACTCTCTCGGGGAGATGGTCACATCATTCTCACTGCCAAGGACTTGGATTTACTTTCCCAGTTAAGAACACTGTCCAGAGAAAATTCATATTTAGATATAATTTTAAATACTTTATCCGAACTCATTTTACATTATTCTTCATGCAACCCCTATGCCTGGTTTAATAAAAAAATAGTAACTAAGGGAAAAAAAGATGAAAATTACATATTTGTTGAGCTGTGACATGAGAGAAGAGTTATGTGTAGAAGTGGCTGCTCCTGTCGACCTTAACAAGCACCTTTTTCCCATGAGAAAGTGCATTCCAAAGATCATCTGCAGCCATAAATACCTATGTAAGAATGCTTCAATTAAACAGCCTAGAACACTGGGCCACTAAGGCTGTGTGGGATGTGTGAGAGTGTCTGAGATAAAAGAGCAAGAAACATCTGCTCTGCCATTTATTTGTGTGATTGGTTAGTCTCCTAATCACTGGCTGCATAGTTTGATCCTAAACTTGTACACTGAAAAAATATATAAATACTGCTGTGTGCTTAATAAAACAATTCTATCAACTTAGAACAGAGTCCATTTTTTCCCATCAATCAAACAACAATTGTTACATTGTGTCTAGAGATATGACACAATTCATACAACTCTCAGGGCAACCACAGTGGAATTCTGGAAAGGGCTAGAGGAAACGAATTAATTAAAGTGGCAAAAATTTCTTTGAATTAAAAGACATGAAGCTCTTCTCCTATGCTCAGGTTTCTGTCTGCCTTACCATTATTTGTCCTTTGTGGCTGATTCTATAACTACTCTTTTCACAGCATTCTCTCAGTTAATACATTAATTAATTACATTTGGGCAGGCACAGATACTTGCTTAAGGAATGACACAGAGCTCCAAGTAATCGCTGTAGAAGATGACACAGAAACTCTCCCAGCTTGTTACATCAAGTCATGAATATTTATGGTTATTGGTATTCCATTCTCATAACAAACACTTTATATTTGCATCGTTTTTGCATTAAAACTCTGCCTAAAATTGTAAACATAAAGACATGAAGGAGCTCCAGAATGTGAATATTATGAAATATAGAAGAAAAAGAAACTTTCTTGGTTTCACAGACACTTTTTGATTTAGAAAGTGCAGATTGAAACACAGAATATTTTTTCTAACAGTTTTCACTTTCAGAACTGGTTTAGCAGTCTAAGTCCCAGTGGCTTTTTAAGATTGATGGCCCGATCTGCAAACTTTGTTTAAGTGCTTTAAAATGCAAATGACTGGCCAAAGAAAAGAAGGTAAGTACCTGAGATACACAGCTTCTCCCAAAAGACTCTGCGAGTTGGGCATCCAACTTGTTTAGGCAAGAAGATAAGAAGAGCCCAGGAGGCACCTACTGTATTACTTAGTGCCTGAAGACCCTCATAATTCTGTCTGTAAACTTCCAAAGGACTTAAGTCATCTTTAAGTAAGAACTTTAGTTGCTGGAAGAGTACCCTCTGTTCTCTTAGGGGTTGAAAGTGGGGTAAAAAACTGAAGAATCAGTTAACCCCCCACCGCCTAAACCCTGCCACAAATGGAAATCCAGAGAAAGTTAAATGACTTTTAAGAACTACTGGCAGCAGAAATGGGTTCAAGTGAAAGATGTTCTTGTTTCTTGCCTGCATCTGGAATGATTTCTGGTAAACTGTTTCTAATGTGCCCTTCAGGAAGCTATTACTGAGATACTGGCATTTAATTTTCAATTTCCTGCTTGACCTTGTTCTGCAACATGAGTTTGCATTGGTTTTCATGCATAATGTACATAAAGACACCTTCAGCTACTCAGTACATAATAGTGTTGCTGGGCCATATATTTACAGTGAGGATTTTGTGGAGCGTGCTGATCCTAATTGGAGGAGAGGGGATTCTGAGGTGCAGGCTCTTAAATACAAAGCTCTTGCAATAATGTCAGCTGGCTTTAGTAAGAAAATGTTTTCACAAGTGTTTTGAAGATGTGTTTTTGCTTACCAATCACACCCCTACAGTTTTCCTAAACTGCATTAAACTGCAGTAACATCTGCCTCTGAGAGGAACAGGGCACTAAATCCTGTACCATGACCTGTCTGCAGACATCACCTCTGTGGGACTGGGGAGAGGGGTGCACTGGGTTCTTCCTTGAATTCCATACACTATTATACACCAAAGAGTTGTCAGCAGCTCTGTCTTTTACCATCCCTGGGCAGAGAGAGGCAGTGAATGTTTCTGTCATGCTTTTCTGTACTAAAGGCAAAAGTGCAAAAACTTCTGTCTTGTGTCAGTAAATCAAAGCTCAACTTTCCCTCCAAATGCCCCACTCTGTGGCTTGACATACTTGCTTTTATAGTCAGAATCTGCAGTCAAAAACAGTGCAGTGGGCACTCCAGCCCAGTACGTGCTCTTCCATGATTATGCCAAAGCTCTTACTGATGTGACTGCTAAAACTGTCTTGAACTGCACAGGAGTCCTCCATATTGTAGTGTTAAATATGCAGGAAATTCATATTTTAGGGAAGTTTTTTCCTTCTACAGCAGGAGTTTAACAAATAGAACCAGATTCAAGTGTCCTTATTCCGACTCTCTAAATTTGGTGAGTGTTTTCACTCCCTAACTTGCCTCTTCACTTCACGACATATTTTAAGAGAAGCCAAGATGATACTGTGCCTCACCTCCATATGGCTGTGGGCAATCTTTTCACAGAACAACTTGATTTTCTGTTCTCTCCCTGCCATACTTTGCATGAAAGTAACTTGAATATATAGAGAGAATTTCATACTGTGAATGGACAGAATTGCAGATATATAGAGAATTTCACATTATGGATGGACATAATCCCAACTATATTTACCTCTCCTCACTGGCTATCTGAGCTAATGCCTGCATTTGTTCATTGTCAGAGTCTGAATTCACTAGAAGCTTAACAGAAATGATCTGTTAGAACTTTAGCCTTTTCATGAGCTCAGTTGGGTGTTTCATCCGTTAAACCCCACTGCTTCAGCAGAGATATTCAGCCACCAGGGGAGCTACATAAAACCACCTGCTCCAAAGAACAAGCAGAAATTCCTGTATCTTTAGGCATCGCAATAATAAATGATCTAATTCTGCTTCCTGTATTTGCAACCAAAACCTACAAACAGACCCAGCCACTGTGCAGTGCAAACCAAAACACTAAAGGCCAGAGAAGAAGATCACAATATTACATTTCACCAGCCTTTAACACCTTAAGGTCATTGTTCTATTCATGCTGATATTGGGGTTTTGGGTTTTTTCAAGCATCTTTTTTAGAACCATCTTCCTTCCTATGAGGCTTTCCAGTTGAGCTTCATACAGACACATTTATATTTCTAGATACGCCTACAGCTATAGAGATTTTTCACATTTAAGGTTCAAATGTTTGATATACAAAATGTTTATCTACAGCATTCCTCCTGTAATACCAGGAAGCAATACATGTGTGGTAAAAATTTAATCTTGTGGTTGAAGAACAACAAATATAAAATATTTTACAAGAGAGAACTTAATTAGTGGAATTTTATGATGTGTGGAGATGGATAAAGTGCTTCTTTAATGCCAAGGTCTTTGCATGAAGATGCACAAATAATTTCAGGTTGGATTTTTTAAAATTGCTTTTAAGAATTGAAACAAACATTGGGATGCAAAACCTTTTTTCCCAGCATTGTCTTTTCAAGAGTCCATTCCCTTATTTTTGCATTTTTTAATGGTTTTTAACACTGAACATTTTTTGTGAGTATTTTGCTGATTTGGGCTTTTAAAAATCAGTTTTCTAGAAGTAAGCCACAGGAAATCAGGATATAATATCTAATTCTAAATTAGTATCAGCCAACCAATATTGGGAAAAGCCTATTGCCATATTTGTAGATGCAGAAGGTGGATATCTTGGTAGTTTCTAATGTCTCTCTGGCAATTTTACCCTGTTTCTTACTATTCCTAAAGAAGTTTTACTCTGTTCCTTTCTTTTTGTATTTTCACCACCCCAGGTACTACACTGTACACAATGTTCAGCTCTAGTTTCTTCATACACCTTCAGAATACTCTTACTATTATTTTAAATAGCTTGTGCCCTGTCATTTGCAAATAATGTAGAGTATTTTATCCAAACCAGTGTTTTCAGTGATAGTTGACTTGGGGATTTGAACTTATTTTAAATTTCAAATACAACATGAATTATTGAACCCTCAAACCAGTGTGATTCTACTTTCACCTACAAAAATACATCCCAATTTTACACATGAGAAATTCTGTGCACATTTCTAGTATGGAATCTACTGCAGGTAATAAATGTGATAAAAGATCACAGGAGTTTGGGTATTTCATTCCCTCATTTATGGGCTGGTGAATGTGTGGTGTTCTGTGCAGACACAAGAAGCTGCTGGGGCCAATCAGCAAAGGAAGAGGATAATCAGGGTAGAGGAACAACATTTCCATATTGTGCAAAGGATAGCAGCAGAAAGGAAGACTTACCACTTTCCCTCTGATTTAGCAATGCCACTTAGCATGTGCTCAATCCAGCATCCTTTCTGGTTGCTGTATCTAAAGTTAGGAATGTACTTGGAGGAGGAGCAGCAACCCACAACCAAGCATAAGAATGTCAACAGCAAACTTAGCTCTCATTGCAAGGTCCATGAGCAATGGTTTTATGGAAAATTGGTTTTTGCTTTGACCAAAATAAATGCAGAATTTTATTTAGTAAAAACAGTGAGCCCAGAACTCTTTAACTTTCACAAAACTGGCAGCTAAATCCAAGAACATATGTCCAATTTACTGTGTGGGCAAGGCATTTCTACAGAACTCTAAAAATAAGTTGTTGTGTATGTTTTCTGAAGGTGGGAGTGACCTTCTGGAGATACTTGAGCTTTTAGGCATCATCTTCAATGGGAAATGAATCACCTACTGAGTTCACCATGTTCTGTAGGTATTTCTTGTTCTAAATTTAGAGTCTGTGGGACTGAGCCCCTTCTCACCATTTTTACCTCACATTCGCCCCAGTATAAAGTGTGTGGGGAATAATCTGGGTGTGGGGAATTGCCTCTGGATTCTACCACTACTAAAATGATATTAATGAGGTACAAAGTTAAAATTTGATCAGGAAGAATTACAGTCCATATGTTTTTAGGTACACATTATGTATAATTATGTAAGACTGGTATGTAGCTCCTGTTCTAATCTCCATTTTTACGCTGATTATAATTAACTGAAAAAAATGAAGTAAGATTTCCTTGTTACAACGCATCCCAAAGCACGTCAATCTTAAAGCAATAACCAGCATCCTGCATGTTTGAGGTTTTTGTTCCACAGCTCTGCACAACACTGCCATTCAGAGTCTTAAACAGGGAGCTGATTTCTCTACTGTTGTACTGAGAGAACAGAAAGGTAACATGAGAAACCATCACCTGTCATCAAGAAACTGAAGAGATACAAGAATATGGAAAATTATGTAAATCAGGTATTCTTCAGCCATGGTTTCTGGAATAGGTCATGGGAAGTGTTCATGTGGGCAAGCCAAAAAGATTGGAGAAAAGACTAAAGTCTTATGTAAACACTTCCAGTTCTGCTGTCAGCAACTCTCCTGAGACTCACACAGCCACGTCCCCACCACAGCCAGTAAGGAGAAGCCCTGGAAGTCTTGAGCTTTGGAAAGAAAATCTGCTGCTCATCAGCTTTCATAGTGAAGAAATACCAAGCGATTCTTGTTTGGAATATGTGCTATGATTCCATGGGCAGGCTTCCCAGAGACTGGTGGCACAGAGAAGCCTCATGGCAGCAGGCCAGCTGGCACCCTCAGCAGCACTCCATGATCTCTGGAATCCCTGAGAAACAAGCAGAGCTTCCTCCACAGATGGCTGTCAGCCTCCTCCTCATCTGCTCCACAGCCTGTGACTCCCAAATAAATATTTTCATAGGTAGTTCAAAATTCCAGCTGGGCCTTTTGTGGATGTGCACTCCTCCAGCCTCTGCTTGTAACCATTTTCTTCCATTTTCACGTGGCTTTAGCCAGTGGTTTCTGGTGTTGAGAGTCTTAGCCCGCAGTCACCAGGGATTGCACTTTCCAAAGGAAGTTATGGCATCATGCAGTTTCATGCAGTTCCCTGTCTTCAGGGAACCCTGTTCTCTACTCTTAAGGATCTACCAAAGCAAAAGAAAGTAACTGCAGTGGCAACTGGATCAGATTCTAACTTGAAGAACAAATAACTTTCTAGCTCTAGTTTCTGTGTTTGCTCTTGGCCCTTGTTCTGAGTTACTTGAACTCATCCCTCAACATCCAGAAAGAATCAGTGGTTTCAGAGAGGGACCTCCTGTTTTCTGTTAATGAACATCCTTGGTCTTTCAAAGGATTTTAGTCTAGCAGCATCATATTTGAGTAGAAGAAAAATCAAGACTAATCCTATCTTGAAACTTATATCATGAAGCAGGGTTTGTACACTTGTAACAGTATTTGTACACTTGAAATTTTCTTTTAAAACATCGTAATTAAAAGAATACCAAGGGAAAATTAATGTGAAAGCAATACTAGAGGCCTTGCTGTACCATCAGATCCTAAATAAAGGTATTCTTGCAGTTCAAGTTAAGAAGTACCTGATTCACTTTCATTAAACAATGTTTTATAAGCATTTCCTTCACTGATTCATGCTACTACATCAACTTTTTTTTTTTCCCTGGGGACACAGAAGTGTAAGCAATGAAAATAAAAACAAAAGTCCCAAAACATCTACACAAAGGTACTTGCTCTGGGCTTTATATTGTCTGTGGCTACAACCCGTGCCCACAATCCTTAGTCTGACCCGGCTAGCTCCGGCACAGGTGCGGCTGTAGGATGAGCCCGTCCCAGCCCAAGGAGTCGAGGGTTTGGCGACGGGTAAAGGCTATAGAGGTAGCCTTCAGCAAGGCATATCCACGAGTGTCGGAAATAAAGCGGTTTAAGGAAGAGACCAGCCAAGCGAGTGGTTTAAAGGTTGCTTTTAATCCTAAAACCCCTCTCGGTCAACTGAGCCCCCGAATATGGGGAATAACAATTTTTAAAGGGGGGTGGAAACATAAGGCGGGGAAAAACAAAAACCAATCAGGGATTAAACTGGGAGGAGAAAAAGGAGGAACTTAATTCAAATATGACCAATGAATGCAGAAACACATTACTGACATCTGTAACAGCAAACCAGGCATCGAAAAGCATAGAACATTCTGGTCACAAAGGACAGGTCTGGGGGTGATGAACAGGGATATGGGGATGGACAGGGTTGAATGACAAGGAATTTACTGGAAAAACAGGAGGGATCCCTATGACTGATAGGTATAGGGGCAGGGATAACTCCATATATAGGAAACACTTAAGAACTTAATATAATTATTACATCAAATAGTCCAAAATTATAAAAAAACACCACCACAGTTGTCCAAAGACATTTTAAAATTATTGTTCCTCAGTTGTCTTTATGAAATAAATGGATTACAATGTAACATGGAATAGTGGACGTGCAGCATTTCTGTGTTTTTCTAGGCATAAAAACTTATCATCCTTGATTTCTGCTACTATTTAAATAAATTTTCTGTATTCTGCCACTTGTGCACTACAGTGTTTCATTTCATGTCACTGAAAACCTTTTACCTATGGCCAGGAATAGGACCATCACCGGAAAGCTTATTTTTAGACTATTTCAAGGCTGATTTGAAAGGGCTCTGTGTTCAAAATAACAGAGTAGCTCTTTGTCAGACATCCAACATGGCATAATTAAAAGTGCTCCTCATTATTTTCAACGGTAGAAGCTTTTGGCTTTGTACACTTCACATATTCCAGATTTTTAATATAAATGTTAGTACCAAATTTTACTGTGTTTTGCCAGCTCTTCACGCATCTCAGCGAAGGATGAAAGAGCACAGACCTGGCTTTGTAAGAATGTGGTCCAGCAGCAACCCTCGTGTCTGCAGAATGTTGAGGCTTTTGTTGTACTTGTTGCTAAACCACTGCCACTGTCCTAATTAGCTTTTGTTACGTTGGTCTTTGAACAGCTAAGTAACTGAGGTCTCTTTCAGCTGTCTTGTCTTTGAGATTAATTGTAAACATCTGTCAGCTGGTGAGGACAGTAATTCTTGTAGTTGTTCAGCAGAGTTCCTGAAAGGACACTGGTTTATTTATTTTGTAAAGCCCTGGTTTACAATTTCTTTGTAAGTTGACATTATGTGTCTGGGTTTTTCTTTCTCTTCCTCATTAACAGAGGTTTCATCTACAATTTTTTAAAATGCTGTAAAAGTTGGAAGTAGAAATCAGCATCAAAGCAAAATGAAAATTGCCCATTAATGCTGCATTTCATTCTTGAGATGGCATAAATCAAAAGTCTGTGTTTATGTAATTGATAGAATCCTATTCTATTGACAATGAGAAAAATTATTTTTAAAAGTTTCATTGAAACCTGTTCTGTAAGGAAATAAAACTTTTACGCTATCACACAACCATTTGGGAGAAGCAAAAATGGTTCTTTCAAAGGCCAATACAAGCAGGAATAGATGTGTACATAGATAAGCAACCTGAGCAGATGGTTAGAAAAAATGAAAGTGGATGGCTGAGAAAAGGTCCCTCTGACATTCACTATTAGGGACAACAGTGACTGTTAATAAAGGAGAGTTAATTTTGTAGCAAGGAGTGAAATGTTTAATCAGCAGTACTTCATACATAATTCAATTAACTGCCTTCACTCATCAGTATTAACGAGAGTTGGAGCTTGGATTAATGTGCTTGAGCTTCATCACAGCACTCCCAGTCTGCTTAAATGCTGCCAAAACTTAATAAAGTGCTGCCAGTCAAATGACAGTATCTGAGCCCAGTGCATCACTGTGCTGATATTGCAAATTATCCTCTACTCACAGCATTGTTTGCTAATTCCTTATTTATGCTGATCTCTGCACTAAAGAGTTTAATTAGTGTTCAGTGGTAGAACAAGTTAAATTTCTTATCCCTTCCTTGATGATGTCTTTAGTATCATGCAAGTTCCTGAGCAATAACTATAAAGGGTGTATCCATGTGTTTTCAACCCCCGCAATGTTTTAAATAATGACTTTAATCACATACATGGATTGCCACAGCAGAATTTCTACTAGTCTGAAAAGGATAGACGCTAAATTTGTTTTGGTTCTAAAGAACATTCCTATTGCAGTCTTTGTTTTTCTATGTGTAACATACATCTCACCCTCAGTTCCCATGAATAGCCCTGATTGTGCCAGTTCCTGTGGCTCATACTCCTTGTGCTTTCTCTCCCTCCAGGAAGAGAGAAGGGACAATGAAGGTTTCCAAAGTAATTTCCTTTCTGCCATTGAGGGATTTGATTCTCAGAAGCTGATATACCTTCCTCAGCAGATGCTGAGAGAATGATGCTTTGGTATTATATCCCATCCTGTCCTACCTGTGGCCAACCTGACCCAGGAGGCTTTGGAAGAGCCTCAGAACTACTAAAGGGGGAGGCAGGCAGCCAGACACTGCTTATGACACCTTTAATTCTTCTGAAATAAATCTCTGCTGCTCCTCAAAACCCTTGGCTACTTTTCAGCTGGATGAATTGAGGCCAGGCCCTGGCATCCAAAAGGAGATTTGAAAAGTACTTTGAAATGCAAGTTCTGGAAGCATTACAAGCTGTCATAAGAATCACAGCAAGATAAATGACATTACAAAGAAAAGGCAGAAGAGCATGCTTTTTCATATATTTCTTTCTGATATTACCGGAAGAAGAGAAATGAAGATGTCAGTTACAGGTTTTAGGTACAACCAAGGGCCTGAGAGTTCAGGAGTCCACAACATGAGTTTGAGGGAAATTTTGCTGGAAAGTAATTTAGAATTGTACAACATTCAGGCACCTATTTTGGGGGGACAGAAAGGCATGTGCAAGTCACACTTGACTGTATTCCACCTGAATAGATTGCCCTTTTTACCTTGGCTTTTTGAGACTATTCCTGTCACCTGGAGTATGTGAAATCCAAGGAAATCAAAGGTGTCATAACCATCCAGTTCCTCAATCCACAAGGTGAAACCAGTGGAGGCTGAATTGGAAGTGGTGTCATTCTTTTGGGAGCTGTAGCCCTGTACTTGGCATCAAGTCTCTTGAGGACAAGTGAGGATTAGAGAATGCAGCACAATACATGAAAGCAAGAGACAGCAGCCAGAATTTCTCAGAACAGAGAAACTGGGTCAGTCAAGAACTACATGAGGAATGCTATTTATGCTATATGTTCAGCAGGTAGTGCCATCTGAGCATTTCATTCATCCAAAAAATATTAGCAGTTAAGGCTAAGTTGGCTATATTTTAGAAACGGAAAATAGTGGAGAATCAAACTCGCACCTCCTAGTAATGTCAGCATAACTCCATTAATTTGACCAGAGCGTCACCAGTTCAGAACCTGTTCCTTGTAGTTAATATTTGTCCTTTACCATGTTTCGGTAGGAGTGTTAGCAGCAGCAAATGAAATGCTAAGTTGACAAGTATTTCCTGACCCCATGTCCTCATCAGAACCTCTGTAAGGGTTGCAGATTTTCAGGGGTTCAGCAGGGGTTCAAATGAATTGCAGGTGGTAAAAGTTTCTGTCTTAATGGAGAATAAAATGAGCTATGTGCACATTGGAGAAACAGTTTGAATCTGCTGATAAAGTTGAAACCCTACTTTATCCTTTTGCCTTCTATTCAAAATAGAAGA
This sequence comes from Dryoscopus gambensis, assembly GCA_013389985.1. Classification (NCBI taxonomy): domain Eukaryota; kingdom Metazoa; phylum Chordata; class Aves; order Passeriformes; family Malaconotidae; genus Dryoscopus; species Dryoscopus gambensis. Next base: position 1,639 of record WEIT01042027.1, on the reverse strand, counting down.
TATAAAGACCATCTACAGTGTCTACCCAAAATTTGGTTTACACTAATAAAGAGGCACTCCGGCTTTCAGCCATTTAACAGAAGAAGGAGAACCACTTTCTAAATCCATTTTTAAGTTTCAGGCACTTTTGGTGACATTGAAAATAAAAAATTGATCCAGAAAATCAGCGGACAACCCATAATGTGAAAGTGCTGGTGCAAGGAGTGTTGCAAAATGGAAACTGAAGAGTTGGTTATAAATGGGCTGCACCAGGATGTTTCTGTGCAGTGGCTGTGTTTGTCAATGAGATAAAAACATGGCAGCAAATACAGCACTGTTGACTTATGAATGATCAGGACAGACTCAGTTTAAAAACAGCAGAATAAGGAGCTCATTCTATTCACTGTAGCAAAAGAAAATATAGTGTTTGCATTGCGGGGACATTAGAAAACTGTCTTCTTCCCCCATGCGTAGTCCTGCTAGTAACTGTCAAGAAAAATATATGTCAGAAGTTTTAATAGTAAAAAAAGAAAAAAAATTAATAGATCCTCCTGACAACCTTTTCTGCTTGTGACTTTTCTGCCCTGCACACGGGGAGTGACACAGGCACTGTGCTGAATGTCATTGTTGGCCAGAACTCCAGCTGTAAATTCGCAGCTCTCACGGTGAGAAGACGCTGCCAGATAATGGGTATGGACTTTCTGTACATCATGACTGTGTGTCATCCACCTACCACCTGTACTGAACCTAATAATTTGTTTGAATAAAGCAGTACTCCATAAACTTTTCTGCTGAGCAAACAGTACGCTGTTGGCAACATCATACTCTGCTCTCACTTTCAGCCCATCAAAAGATGACTCAATTACCATTTAAAATTTTATACTGCCTATGAAGTCAAGGACTGGAGAATTAGTAGTCAGCTTGAAGGTATTTTGAAAAGACCAAATTTATCTTAATGTGAAGAAGTGACAGGTTTGCATGTTAGTGTTAAAAGGACAAGCCAGTGTTGGTGTTAATTTTAACATGCAGGATGTACACAGTGAAGCACAGGCAGATGAAAATGATGGATTCTGTCAGCATCTAAGAGGGGATGATCACCTTTCAGAGATGCTAATTCAGGGATTAGAAACAGAAGAACTAGAAATGACAATTTCTTTTCCTGCTGGAAAAGTCAAGGCGAATGGTAAAATTGATAATTAGAAATAGTCTTGTGAAGCTTGGCATACTTTGCTTTCTTAAAAGCTGTGGTAGGTGTTTGGCTCTAAAGTGCTATTATCTCATAGCAGAATTTCAGGGAAGCCTCCTTAAACTTACGCCTTATTTAAGGTTGAGCCTAAATCCAAAATACGAGTATCATTTAAGAGTGGAAAGAAGCTTACTTAATTTTAAGCCTATTTATTGTGTCCACTGCCACATGGTCCTCTACAGTCAGTGGCCAGAACAAGCACTGCCAATTTTAGGAATTTGTTTTCTAATGCAAAATTTTATAAGATTTCTACACAATTTAGAAATGCTTATGTACCAGGGATAACAAGAACTAGAAAAAAGAAGAAAGTATTAAAAAACTTCAAATATACTCAGGAGTTTCAATGTATTTAATTAAACCTCATTCAAGACAAAATATGAGGATGAGTGTGTGTAGATCTGTCTTGGTTTGAAA